>JAQSEB010000038.1:0-336039 GCA_030063045.1 Pratylenchus scribneri | reverse complement strand
CGTCTACTGTAACCGCCTTAAGACGACTACTGTAACCGCCTTAAGACGTCTACTGTAACCGCCTTAAGACGTCTACTGTAACCGCCTTAAGATGTCTACTGTAACCGCCTTAAGACATCTACTGTAACCGCCTTAAGACGTCTACTGTAACCGCCTTAAGACGTCTACTGTAACCGCCTTAAGACGTCTACTGTAACCGCCTTAAGACGTCTACTGTAACCGCCTTAAGACGTCTACTGTAACCGCCTTAAGACGTCTACTGTAACCGCCTTAAGACGTCTACTGTAACCGCCTTAAGACGTCTACTGTAACCGCCTTAAGACGTCTACTGTAACCGCCTTAAGACGTCTACTGTAACCGCCTTAAGACGTCTACTGTAACCGCCTTAAGACGTCTACTGTAACCGCCTTAAGACATCTACTGTAACCGCCTTAAGACGTCTACTGTAACCGCCTTAAGACGTCTACTGTAACCGCCTTAAGACGTCTACTGTAACCGCCTTAAGACGTCTACTGTAACCGCCTTAAGACGTCTACTGTAACCGCCTTAAGACGTCTACTGTAACCGCCTTAAGACGTCTACTGTAACCGCCTTAAGACTTCTACTGTAACCGCCTTAAGACGTCTACTGTAACCGTCTTAAGACGTCTACTGTAACCGCCTTATGACGTCTACTGTAACCGCCTTAAGACGTCTACTGTAACCGCCTTAAGACATCTACTGTAACCGCCTTAAGACATCTACTGTAACCGCCTTAAGACGTCTACTGTAACCGCCTTAAGACGTCTACTGTAACCGCCTTAAGACTTATACAGTATATCTTTTCAATTCATATTTTAATTTCTGACAAAATTTCATTCCAGATGCATTTTTTTGAAGAATCTCTTCAGCTCTTTCGATTCTAATTCTGCTCTCTAATTACCTACCATGCATATATAGATTATTTAACAGAATCTGATTTTTTCATATTATCAACATGAGTTCAAATTTAAAAAAGTGGACATAAGTCTAATCTTTAGTAATTTATTTAATTTTTATTGATTTCAATGAACTTTTTATTAGAAGATCTTATTTGCTCAAAGGCATATTCTTATGTATCTAATCAAATTATTCTAATAAAAATAACCATATAAATACATTAGAAAAACTTGAATTAATAGACAATTCGACTAACTCATTTAGCGCATTCCCTTTTCTATTATTTTCAGTATTTGGGGTACATTCCATGTCAACAAATTTACTTCTGCTTTCCATGTCACTAGTTCTACCGGCCAATTCCATCCTTATTTCAGGGTTTAAGAAAGCCATCAAATCCGCTTGCATAATTTCCTCAATGGTCTTTGCTCGGCCCCTTAATACATATACTGTAACCGCCTTAAGACATCTACTGTAACCGCCTTAAGAAATCTACTGTAACCGCCTTAAGACGTCTACTGTAACCGCCTTAAGACGTCTACTGTAACCGCCTTAAGACGTCTACTGTAACCGCCTTAAGACTTATACAGTATATCTTTTCAATTCATATTTTAATTTCTGACAAAATTTCATTCCAGATGCATTTTTTTGAAGAATCTCTCCAGCTCTTTCGATTCTAATTCTGCTCTCTAATTACCTACCATGCATATATAGATTATTTAACAGAATCTGATTTTTTCATATTATCAACATGAGTTCAAATTTAAAAAAGTGGACATAAGTCTAATCTTTAGTAATTTATTTAATTTTTATTGATTTCAATGAACTTTTTATTAGAAGATCTTATTTGCTCAAAGGCATATTCTTATGTATCTAATCAAATTATTCTAATAGAAATAACCATATAAATACATTAGAAAAACTTGAATTAATAGACAATTCGACTACTCATTTAGCGCATTCCCTTTTCTATTATTTTCAGTATTTGGGGTACATTCCATGTCAACAAATTTACTTCTGCTTTCCATGTCACTAGTTCTACCGGCCAATTCCATCCTTATTTCAGGTTAAAGAAAGCCATCAAATCCACTTGCATAATTTCCTCAATGGTCTTTGCTCGGCCCCTTAAGACGTCTACTGTAACCGCCTTAAGACGTCTACTGTAACCGCCTTAAGACGTCTACTGTAACCGCCTTAAGACGTCTACTGTAACCGCCTTAAGACGTCTACTGTAACCGCATTAAGACGTCTACTGTAACCGCCTTAAGACTTCTACTGTAACCGCCTTAAGACGTCTACTGTAACCGCCTTAAGACGTCTACTGTAACCGCCTTAAGACGTCTACTGTAACCGCCTTAAGACATCTACTGTAACCGCCTTAAGACGTCTACTGTAACCGCCTTAAGACTTATACAGTATATCTTTTCAATTCATATTTTAATTTCTGACAAAATTTCATTCCAGATGAATTTTTTTGAAGAATCTCTTCAGCTCTTTCGATTCTAATTCTGCTCTCTAATTACCTACCATGCATATATAGATTATTTAACAGAATCTGATTTTTTCATATTATCAACATGAGTTCAAATTTAAAAAAGTGGACATAAGTCTAATCTTTAGTAATTTATTTAATTTTTATTGATTTCAATGAACTTTTTATTAGAAGATCTTATTTGCTCAAAGGCATATTCTTATGTATCTAATCAAATTATTCTAATAGAAATAACCATATAAATACATTAGAAAAACTTGAATTAATAGACAATTCGACTAACTCATTTAGCGCATTCCCTTTTCTATTATTTTCAGTATTTGGGGTACATTCCATGTCAACAAATTTACTTCGGCTTTCCATGTCACTAGTTCTACCGGCCAATTCCATCCTTATTTCAGGGTTTAAGAAAGCTATCAAACCGCTTGCATAATTTCCTCAATGGTCTTTGCTCGGCCCCTTAATACATATACTGTAATCGCCTTAAGACATATACTGTAACCGCCTTAAGACATCTACTGTAACCGCCTTAAGACGTCTACTGTAACCGCCTTAAGACGTCTACTGTAACCGCCTTAAGACGTCTATTGTAACCGCCTTAAGACATATACTGTAACCGCCTTAAGACGTCTCCTGTAACCGCCTTAAGACATCTACTGTAATCGCCTTAAGACGTCTACTGTAACCGCCTTAAGACATCTACTGTAACCGCCTTAAGACGTCTACTGTAACAGCCTTAAGACGTCTACTCTAACCGCCTTAAGACGTCTACTATAACCGCCTTAAGACGTCTACTGTAACCGCCTTAAGACGTCTACTGTAACCGCCTTAAGACTTATACAGTATATCTTTTCAATTCATATTTTAATTTCTGACAAAATTTCATTCCAGATGCATTTTTTTGAAGAATCTCTTCAGCTCTTTCGATTCTAATTCTGCTCTCTAATTACCTACCATGCATATATAGATTATTTAACAGAATCTGATTTTTTCATATTATCAACATGAGTTCAAATTTAAAAAAGTGGACATAAGTCTAATCTTTAGTAATTTATTTAATTTTTATTGAGTTCAATGAACTTTTTATTAGAAGATCTTATTTGCTCAAAGGCATATTCTTATGTATCTAATCAAATTATTCTAATAGAAATAACCATATAAATACATTAGAAAAACTTGAATTAATAGACAATTCGACTAACTCATTTAGCGCATTCCCTTTTCTATTATTTTCAGTATTTGGGGTACATTCCATATCAACAAATTTACTTCTGCGCCCAGTGAGCCGTGAAATCTATGAACCTATTTTGGAAGGATTAAAGCGCTTTGGCATACGGGCACGAACCACTCGAAAAATGGCCCCAAATGAACGAGGAAAATTGTGAAGAATTGGATATAAAATGATGGGAGAAATAAACAAATACAGTTATTATAGTTTGAAATGGATTAAATTAAAAGAAGTAAATGAATGAATAGTATAAATTAAAATTATTTTTAAATTTATTAATTAATTTTTTAAAGAAATATAAAATATTTTATTGTAAATATAATAAATTTTGAATATATTTATATAATATTATTTTAAATGATAAATAAAAATGAGTGATAAATTGAAAAAATAGGCTTAAAAGTGAATTTGTGTGCCGAAAACATTTTTCATTTGTACCACTCTAATAGTTGTTGTCACATCGTGATTAACTGGCCTTATTTGTATCGCCAAACATTTACAATTATAATTATTATTTTTCCTAACATTAAAATACCAATTTTTATTTTATATAAGTTCGCTCGTTAATTAATAATACATTACAAGGATTAATATTGGTCCATTAATCATAAATGAATTGTAATTAATTTTTATTTTTATCAATTGTTTCTTCTTATTTCAACAAATTGTCGTCATATTCTTTATACTCCTGCCACTGTTGCCCCCGAGAATTATGCATCGAGATCAATCGAATGGGCTGTCTAGGATAAATTTCTAAACAGTTATAAATCGATATATTTTTCGGCATTTTCGGTAATTTTTTTGCCATTTTAAAAATTTCCCTTTATATTATTGATGAGAGAAATACTAATTAATATGCATTTTACAGTTATCGGTTGTCATTAATTCTGTGCTGGATCAAATGGAAAGTCAATTGAAAAAGGAGAATGACAGCGTTTGGCCAGCTATGGCACTTTTGGCTCTTTATGGATATGATTTTCCTGAACTTGAGGAATTTTTCAATCCAAAAGACAATGTTAATAATAATAGCAATGCTGATATGTTAATGGAAAATTTAATGGAAAATGCTACCCAGCTATTACTTAACGACCTTTTGGTTACACAAATCGACGTTGGCTGAAGCACATGAATGAGTGGATGCAAGAGGAGCCTGAAACGACATTCTTTTTTGCATTTGGTGTAGGCAAGTTTTTTAAATTTTAAAAATTTTAGATTTATTATTAAATTTAATGTCCCGTGATTTTCATCATATCAATCAAAAAAATTCAATTAATTAAGAAATCTTGGCTGAATACATTCTCTAGAATTTGAATTGAATGGACTTTGGGAACAACTAATTCAGAATTGTTTAGCATATTTTAAAAACTATAATAGAAATATTTCGGATTTTGAATCCAAACAAACATAGTAGTCAATTTTTAGACGATTTTATTATTTCCTTTATATGCAACTTCTAGAATACATTTTAAAAGCTTTGAAATACATTTCCAATAAAAAGTTTTTCTGCTGCTGATTGTTTGAACAATTGAAGTAATAATAACAATGTTATGAGTAGAATTTCATAAAAAATTCGACGTATTTTTATTAACTAATTTCATTTTTAAAAATTTGACTTGTTGAGTCCAAATAATTTAGGACTTTAGCAGGCTATGAGGAAACATTTATTTAATTTCCTCTAGCAGATTTTAATTTGTATATTCTAAAATTATTTTTTATCATTTAATCTTCAATAAAATAATTTTCAACAACCAATAGGTCATTTCATTGGCGGCGAGGGTAATCTAGTGCAATTGCTCGAGGAAATTGGTTATGTGATTCGACGATTAGGTGGAAAAGAAGATGCGACCTACAAAGAGGAATTGAGCAATTTTTTGAATGAATATCGATGGATTATTGTGGGCTCATTCATTGCTATTATGATGATATTAATTATGATTGCATTGCTAATGATTTGGATTTATCGAAAAAATCAACAAAAAAGGTAAAAAATAAAATGGAAATTCATTGAATGAATGAATTTTATTACAAAATTAGTTAATTAATTATTATTTATTTCTTAGTAAATACATAATAATCTAAATAATAATATTATTAATTAAATTTTAGCAGGTAAATCTGCCAATGTCTATAATTGATTCTCCTAAAAATTTGATGATGAAGGAGGAAAATGAAATTGATGAGCAACAACAATAAAAAACCTAATCATTTAATGATTAATTTTCTAATTGATTTTTGTGCATTTATAAATGTTAATTGATAAAATTTTCTGCATGAAATTTGGCTTAGGAAATTTCATATTATTTTTTTTTTTCTAATTTAGGCACAATTCACTAAATCCATTCAAAAATATTAATAATTAACTTTTATTTGTTAATTGCTTTCTATTAAAATTTCAATTTCCACTCTTCATTTTTTAAAATATTCTTTTTTTAAATACATTTTTTAAAATTTAAGACTGATGCGATGGCCGAAATTTTGGGGATCGAATTCCAGTAAATTATTTTTTTATATAAGAATTTGCCTCCTATGTCGAGTGTCTCGTTCCTGATGCCAAAATGGTTTAGGGCTTCCAAAATTGGCTCATAAATTTCTCGGCTGACTGTAGGCACCATTTCCTCTTTTGCAATTTCAAAGGATGAAAATGTAAATGTTTAAAAATTTTAGAAATGTAAGAAAAAAATTAAATAAAAATTAAATTACTGATACCCCATTTTTCTTATTAGAATTATTTGTCAAAATTCTATTTAATTAGTAAAATTTTAATTGGAGCAAAAAAAGGCTCCACACTCCAAAAATTAATTTTGACAATATTGTGAGAATATTCTGAGAATGTTTACAATTGGAATCTATTGAATTTACCACATTCACTGGGAGGGAATTTCATGGGAAGCAAAGCAGCCACCAAATTCCACATAAAACTATCCATATTTTCCCTTGTCTCTTTCCTTGTTATTCTATTCCATTCAAACACAATGCTCTTTTGACAAATTCCCGTTTCTCTGCTTCCATTTCAAATTGAAGCTTTTTATTTCTAGCTCAGCATTAAATTATGCTATTCACAAATTTTTTGCTCTCTTTTCCCAAACATTTAGATAAGTGGCTTGATGCTCGGGTACATTTTTGAGATGTGTGAGTGAAAAGTAAAAGGAAGAAGTTGGAAAGCGAATGAAAATGCGCTCGCTATCTAAATTTTGGTTCATTCATTCAATTTTACTTTTTACATAATGAAAAAAAATCTATTTAAATCTAAAATATTTAAATATTAGAAGATATATCTTGGGAAACAATTTCACTATCTAATATCTATTATAACATTTTGATGTTAACACAAAAGATATTGAAAAAATATAAATCTTCATTTTAACTTAAAAAAGAGAAAAATCTAAAATAAATGAAAAATTGTAATAATAGATTATGTGAAGTGAAGAATCATCAGAAACCAGAATGACGAATTTAGGGCGTATTTTCACAGTATTGAATTAAGTTATGCCCTTTTAATTTTTGAATTGCTTCAATTGCTTGGATATAAAAATTAATTTAAAGTAAAATATAATTTTTATTTCTTGGAAATTTTAAATCTAAAATAAATGAAAAATTGTAATAATAGATTAAGTGAAGTGAAGAATCTCGTCAGAATGATGAATTTTCACAGTGTTGAATTAAGTAATGCTCTTTTACTTTGTGAATTGCTTCAATTATTTGGATATAAAAATTAATTTAAAGAAAAATATAAATTTTTTCTTGGAAATTTTAATATTGCTGATGTAAAATATGCGTGCCGCACGCATAGTTCATTATACATTTTCGTGTATTTTGTTAAAGTATTTTAAATAAATTCTCATTATTCTTAATATTTCAACATGATAGAAAATAAATTTTCTATTACTTTAAAAGTTCAATTTCTCAAATTTATTTTAAATTTTGTAAATACAATTTTAAAATTTTCAAATATAAAGCCATTAAAATAAAATTAAGCCATTAAAATTAAAATTTTAATTTTCTAAATATTAATCAAAATATAAAAAAATATTTAAAGAATTTCCATCAAAGCATAAATTGGAATTTTAATATTATGGATGGACCATTTGTTGCCGCCAATGCGACTTTAGTTAATCGTCTCCAAATTGGACTGCTTTATGTGTTCTCCTCAATATTTTTCTTTACATTGCAACTTTCTATTTCCATTGTAATTATAAAATTTAAAAAATATTTTATTTTTTATATAAAAATAATATAAATAAATTTTAATTTTTTTACAATTTCAAATAATTATTAAAATTTAATATTAATTTTTAAAAAATTATTTAATATATAATTTTAAAGATTTTCCTACTCTACAAAGAGTACCGTCAGAATCTCTGTTATCGTATAATGACAGTCAGTTCTCTCATTGATTGCATAAATTTGATCGCTCATGCATACGGTGGAATAATTGTCATATTTAATGATTCATTTTCTTTCCAAATGGAAAAGGTGATTTCAAAAAAAACTAATTTTAAAAATTAATATTTATATTTTTTACATAATTTGTTTAATTTTTAGTTTTTTGGCAGTCTCTTAGAATCATTCACAACAATTTCATTTTCATTTGCATTTATATTGGCACTGAATCGATTGATAGTTTTTCTTCCTAAAAGTTTCAAATTTTTAACAAAACAAAGAGAGCGTCAATTATTCAATTTTTTAATTTTGTTTTGTTTGCTTTTCGCTTTGGCTCTTCAGGTGAATTTATGATTAGAAAAAATTATATAAATTAAAAAATCTTAATTTTCAGCTGCTCTTTTTTTTCTCTCCTGCTACTCTGCGATTTTTTAGATATTCTTGGATATATTTATACTCAGGAAATGGTATAATAATGTGGTCATGGCTTTATGATTTTGAATTTTTCCATCCAATACCAATATTATGCATTACGTTTTGTATTTACCTGATAATTTTTGCATTACTAATTCGGCAGGTTAGTTTTATAAATTTTTAATTGCTATTAAAAATTAACAAAAAAATTTATATTTTTATAGAGAAAAATGATGAGTTCTAATGATCAATCAAATTTTGCTAGTTTTTCCAAAAATGAATTGCGTCTTCTTGCACAGGTAAAAATTTTAAAATTATTTTAGAAATATTTATTTAAATCAAAAAATTAGTTTTAATTAAAAATTTTTAATTGAAAAATAAAATTTGGTAAAAATGTAGAATATTTAAAGAGCAAAATATTGCGGAAAATAAAAAAATTTTTAGAAAAAATTTTTGGGAAACATAAATTAAAATATTAAGGTTAAAACAAAATTATTTTTATTTTTAATTCAATTTAAAATTTATTACATTATTTCAAATTTAAATGAAAAATTTTAAATAATTTAAATTTTCAATTGGAGACGATTTTTTGTATACTATAATTCAGGCATTTCCACAATTTATTATGGAACTGTCTTTGAACATCATTTTTAATTGGTATCGAGTACCGAATCTTTTACTCCAAAACTGTCTATGGATTTTATACAACGGCTACAAACCATTGATCTATCTCACATTGAACAAGTAATGAATTGAATTTACAAATTATTAATTTAAAAATATTACAAAAATTAAAATTAAATTAAAATTTTTATTTTAATTTATTAAATTCAGGTATTAAATATATATTTTTATAGGCCAATAAGACAAAAAATGCTTTACCTTTGGAGTTGCAAAACAAATAAATTAGCCAACCAGGGTGTGACAGCTATTAGAATGGTACAAATGAGGAATAGTTTTCTGCAAAATCAACCAATTGAACAACGTTCAGTGACAATGACAAATGTGCACCTGAAAAGCAACAGAAATTCTTTCATTGACCAAAACAACAATGGCATAATTCTCGGGGGCAACAGTGGCAGGAGTATAAAGAATATGACGAAAATTTGTTGAAATAAGAAGCAACAATCGATAAAAATAAGAATTAATTGCAATTCATTTATGATTAATGGACCAATATTAATCCTTGTAATGTATTATTAATTAACGAGCGAACTTTTATAAAATGAAGATGGTTTTATATAATGTTAGGAAAAATAATAATTATAAATGTTTGTTAAAATGTTTGGCGACACAAATAAAATAAGCCAGTCAATCACGATGTGACAACAACTATTAGAGTGGTACAAATGAAAAATGTTTTCGGCACACAAATCTCCTTTATTAGGCCTATTTTTTCAATTCATTTTTATTTATCATTTTTCAAAATTTAAATTATATTTACATTAATATATTTTCTTTAAAAAATTAATAAATAAATTTAAAAATGATTTCAATTTATACTATTCATTCATTTACTTCATTTAATTTTAATCCATTCAAACTATAATAATTGTATTTGTTTATCTCTCCCATCATTTTATGTCCAATTCTTCACAATTTTCCTCGTTCATTTGGGGCCATTGTTCGAGTTGCTCGTGCCCGTATGCCAAAGCGCTTTAATCCTTCCAAAATAGGTTCATAAATTTCTCGGCTCACCGGACGCAACATTCCCTTCTGCGTAATTTCACCTGTGTAATTTTTTTAATGAATAAAAATTTTTGGAGTAAAACTAAAATTTTTCAATAATAATTATAATTATTTATTATCCATCTAATTAGCCTGAAATTGTTAACTTAATATCATAGATAAAATTTTAAAATTTAAGCGGAGCAATTGCTCCACATTCCAAAAATTAAACACAATTAAAATAATCAATACAAATTAATTAAAGAAAAAAAGGAAGGAATTTACTAAATTCATTAAGAGAGAATTTTATGAGAGATAAAGGAGCAACCAACTTCCAGAGAAAACTATGCACATTTTTTCCATTGGCTTTTGTGTTTCTTTCCCATTAATTTCGAATTCATAATGCTCCTCTGATAAATCCCTTTCACTGCTACTCCAAATTGAGACCTTTTATCTCTAGCCCAACATAATTATGCTATTCGCAAAATTCTCGCCTACTTTTTCCGATTTATTTGAAAGAGTGGCTGAAGAGAAGCTCGGGCGACATAACCAATTGAAGAAATGAATTGGAAAGCGGGCGAAAAATTCACTCTAACCCAGCAGTCAGTGGAAGATTCCATATACATACGCCTTTGCTTTCCTTTTAGCACAATTTACTCATTCCCTCTATGTTTACGACCATACCGCGTTGAATCCACGCCACCCTGTCCGATCTGGCAAGTTAAGCAACGCTGGGCCCCCTTAGTACTTGGAACGGAGACGTCCTGGGAATCGGGGGTGTCGTAAACTTAATTTTTTCGTCTTTTTTTATTTTCTCTTAAAATAACCAATTTTATTTTTTATGGACATTTTAATTTATCCTTTCACTCTCTTTTAAACCATTTCAAGTCCAATATTATCCAAGGATTTAATCATTTTTTTAAAGCTTCCATTGTTCTAATTTCTTAGTTTCTCAAATCCATATAAAAAGAATTCTCACCTTTCAACATCATATGTGCCGCAATTGCGCATGTATAGCCAACGGTTCGTGCCATGGCCGAATAGCCGCCGTCTTTATCCTGCTCTCCATAGGCGGTCAGACTGATTTGGTGGCATTCCTGAGATTAAATCATGAAAATATTAGTAGATAGAATATTTTATTTACAAAAATTTTATTTTAGAGAAATTTTCTTTAAATTTTTGAAGCCTAATAAACTGTTACAATTTGTCCATTGGGCAATTCGGCCTCCAAATCATGAACCAACACGACCAAATCTCGTTCTCCATCGGCATATTTGAGTGTGGCAGCCAAATGTTGAGCCAACAAGTCCAGCGGGGTGTCACTGGTGACCGCATTAATCTAAAAATGAAACGAATATCGCGATTTTTTTTATTTTATTTAAATTTATCCTATATTATTTATTCAAATTGATTAAAGAAAATATAAAATTATTAAATTTTTGAATTATTTGTTTTATTTGTTTTATTTGTTAAATGAAAAACATGTTTTTGTTAAATTATTATTCCTTCTAAAATTTTTAAACCCTTTATAAAATCCAAAACCGTTAAATTGGGCCTTTTAGCATAAGGATCTAATTTTAATTCATTTAAAACTATTTATTTTTTTAATAGTTGGAATTTTAACCATTGTCATATTTTTTATTTTCCATTCATGAAAATAATTTTGAAATTTTAAAATCAATTATGGGAATACTACATATGGAATAATGCCATTTTGCATAATTTCTTAACACTTTTATCACCTGTGGCACTTTTGCATCGGAGAAGAGGCCAAGCCCTTCGACTGCTTCAATTCCTTGTTGTGTGTCACTAAATGCTAATTCCAGTTTCATGGATTCTTCCTTGGGAAGTCCCAGCAAAAAAGCACATAATTGACGCCATGTGATGCCATTCGGTTGGCAAAATTTATCTTTAAGTTGTTTTTGTTGCCCCTCATTCAGTGGTGTGAGAAAGCCAATTGCCTTCAAAACTTTGATTGCCTCAACAAAACCCTGAAAAAAAATTGGAGGTCATAAATGTTCAATGAATAAACTTGAAAACGCAAAGTGCCGCGCAAAATTGTCTGGCATTCACTTTCAATTCCATAAATGTCCAAATATTTGGTGGAATCCCGGTTTGGATAAGCAATGAAATTGAAGCCGGGCATAAATCTAATTATAAATAAGTTATAAGATAATGCAATATATAAACAAAAATCAAAGAGCTTAAAAATTCATCAGCATTTTAAAAGAGTACTAAAAATTATTATTAAATATTGTTTCACCTATTTGATTTAAAAAAAATTATTTCTGGGGAATTTTATAAATTCAAAAAAAAATAAATATTTTTTTGATGAATTTTTCGATTTTTGTATTTTTGTCTGAATTAAAAATTGTATTTTAATTGGAAAATAATATAAAATTATTAAAAAATGGGGAAAGCATAAATTATCATAACCCCTAATTTTGTTAGATCAATAGTAGTCAATAGACAACTTTCCAATGTAATTAATGATTATAAATTATTAAGAATTCTTTTATTAACCAACCGAATTGGATATTGTGCGTCGAGTACACCGCAATTGCCCTCCACCTCAACCAAACGACCATCTTTCAAATATTTTGCTGGATTCAACAATGCCAAAAGCATGCCCTTTGGACTCCAACTGAATTTATATCGCAATGGATTGTCGGATGCTTCAGGCGATGGAAGACCGCCGCAGAATGAAACGAAAGATCTGACCTGAAAGAAACGGTGCTATGTCAACTCCTGAATAGAAGAATAGTGCAAATGTGGTCATGTCCTGAATAGTGCAAATATGGGCGTTTTCGACTTCTAATAAATCAGGAACCGGTTTTGGACTCTACAAAACTTATACCTTTTTGTAGATTTCATCGAGACGCATTGAATGGTATATAATTTGTCATTGTTTGGGCTAAAATTAAAAATTTTAAAACAAAAGATTGGAAAAATGGTTTAATACTTTTTATTTTGACCAAATCATGACAAATTATATACCAATCGATTATAGGGTTTGTTAGGTCTAAAACCGGTTCCCTGCTGATTTATTAGAAGTCGAAAACGCCCACATTTGCACTATTCAGGACATGACCACATTTGCATCGCCCTTAGTCTATTCAAGATTTGACCCCGTATGGAATGAAACGATTGAATTGTAGAAAAAGGAAATATTCAATTCAATTTTTCAATTATTTTTTAATGAATTGTAATTTAATAATTAATTACTGTAGAAATGTCTGGAAAATTAATAAAAAATAATTTGGAATATCCGTAAAATAATAAATTTTATTAAAAATTATAATTAATCAAATTTTTGAATTTATTTATTTTTCTTTGAAGTAATCCTTAAGGTCCGGAAATTTTATTGCAAAATATTTTTCTTAACATTTTACACTTCTCTGAATTCCCCATAAATAAAAAAAAATAATTTACCTTTCCGCCTTTGGCATGGATTTGGTCAATGCATTGCATTGCAAGCATATGATCAATGCCTGGATCCAGTCCAGCCTCATTCATCACAATTATGCCGGCGGCCTTTGCTCTGTAAATATAAAAATCATCGAAACATTTATTTAATTGGATACAGGGTTTTTATTTTTAAAATTTAATAATTAAAAAAATTTTATTTACGCTTCATCCAATTCCTGCAATCCGGGAGAAATATAACTGCTTGTGAGCATATTCGTTCCTTAAAAATTTGCAAAAAAATTAAGTAATTTTTTTTTTAATTTTACAATTTTAAAAATAAATTTATAACCTTTCTGGATGCACATTTTGGCGATGGCAACATGATGGATATAGGGCAGAAGGGAGACACACAAATCCGCTTTTCTGATGATTGAAATTTTGCCTAATTTAAATTTAACTTACTCAATGAGTTGTAAAATTCGATTAGGCTCTGTAATATTTAATAAAATTAATGTTTATTTTTTAATCTTTCATTTGAATTTTGGGTAAATTAATTAATTCTTCAAAAATTTTTGCTATTTTTTTTAAAATTTACTTAAAGGATCACTGAAAAAATAAAAAAAATTTTTTCCTTTAGTAGACTTAAAAAATGCTCCCACCAATTTGTACATCCACAACGACCAATTCAACACATTTTGGTGCAATTTGCACCAGGCGTTCCCCATTGGCCTGAGAACGAGTGGCAACAGTGATTCGCGTTCCAGCATCATTCGATTGTTTGGCAAAATATTCAACAATTGGGTCAGAAACCATGCCGGCGCCAAGCAAAAGCAAATTGAATGGTCTTTTTTGGCTTGAAGGCATATTTAGGGCTGAATGATTAGGACTGAGAAAATGGATTATAATTTTCCTGCTGGAAAATTAGTGATATGAATAAAATATTAAAAATAAATAAAAATAAGGATGTGCTTTATTCTAATTATAAATATAAAAAAGCGGTGGAGAATTATATCATTTAAATATTTGATTTCTTATTTAAAAATAATTAATTAAAATTTAATTTTCTTAATATTGAATCTTAGGTGTTCCCCAAAAGAAATTTATTTTATTCATTTGCACATTTTTTTGATAATTTCTTTTGGACGAATATAGGCAACAAATTTTATTGGATTTTTTGCCTTGGTTAATGTGGAACCATCTTAATTTTTATATTCTACTCATATTGAGCAGAGAATTTCAATGAAAAAAAAGGGGAGACCATAAGACTAAATAACTGATAAAATTTGCGATAAAATGTGCGATAAAATTTGTTAATGGGTCAATAAAAATGCAAAATAATTCAAAAAATAATTTATCGAATAAAAAAGAAAAAAAAATTAATAAAATATCGCTACATTATTCTTCTTTAATTTATTTGTGGTCTTATGAAAGCAACAGGCTGTGATGGTTGTGTTTGTTGATTAATTTGATCCCTGCTGTTAGTTATTTTGATTGCGATTTGTTGTTGCTGAATGTTTGCTACTTTTTGGCTTCTTTTCTCGAATATTTTATCGGGAAAATAATGATACAATCGAGGAAATTCTTTTTTCAATGCTTTCCGATGCTCCTTGCTAAATTAATAAATTTAATTATTTTTTAAAATTGACGATTACCTCGAAATATAAATGGCAAAAAATTCGGCAGTAACTGTTATAGAGGAAAAACAATTAATGGCATAATAAAGCAATGGAAGTTCATTTTCAGTTGCATTATTGAAGTGTTGGTATATATTTGTAGGCATTTTTCACCATAAACCAGCCACAAATTTGCACTGCCATAATTAATGCAATTGATTTGAACAATGGTTGTTTGTTCAAATATGCTAAAAAATAAAAAAAAAATACTATGATAATGTGGGTGTTGGAATAGGGGGAATTTATTTTTTAATGCCTGAATTTGCTCAATAATTTTTTATACTATTTTATTTGGAATATAATTTGTTAAAAATATCAATTAAAAATATTAACCAACCTTCAATATTTAAGATAACTACCAAAAAATATTAAATATTTTAGTTAAAGTCAAAAGTTTTCCGAAATTGCTATAAAATTTTTTGTGTGAATTTTGTATTGTAAAATTTTTAAACAATGTGCAATTAATTATATTATTTATGTAAAGTATTTAAAACAAACATTTTCTTTCCTTCTCATTTAAAAGTAATTTTACTATCATCACAACATAAAAGAAAATTGCTGCATAAATGCATTGATAATCAAATGGTTGATAGTTGCCAAATACTTCGCCACCTGTACAATTTGTTGGCCTATAAATAAGAACAAAAATAGAATAAAAATTATTATTTTAAGAAAAAATTTTCTTAGTTAATTTCTTTCAAATTTAATATGTCCAAAAATAAAAACGGCCAAATTTTGACTTTTTTTTGCCACATTTTTGGTTAACAATTTTGAAATTTTAATTAAATTTTTTTCTCAAATGAGGTTTTAGGCTGTTAAGGATTTTTGATATATCTGACGTCTTATAATAAATAAATACCTGAATGGTCTGTCTGCAGCAATTAAGACTACAAATACACAATTATAAATTGGATAGATTGAGCCCAGCGTGCATAGCAAAAAAAGATAAAATTTTTTATTCGGATTAGAATACCTGTAAATTTATGAACAAAAATTATATTCAAGTAATTAAATCGATAGGATTTATGAAATTGCTAAAAAATTACTGATTCGTTGACTATTGGCAAAAAGTTGGTCGAATAATTTTGCTGCTGTTAAATCGGTAAAATTTTGTCTATTATATATCGATTAATTTACTTATACGAAAAGTGATATATTATTAAATTGCCAAAAATTGTTCTCTAATATAAATGTGTTTAAATTTTTAAAATCTAACTTAAATATGTCAGATTATTTTGATGAAAGGCCATTTTTCTAAGAACATTTTTTCTACGAAAGTATTTTTAGTTTCCAAAACATATTAAAAGGTATTTCGCTTTCCAGAATGGATTATTCCTGAAGTTTGGCAATGATCATAATAAAGGCCCAGACACTAGAATTGCTTGTACTAAATTGTCCTTTTCCCGATCCTTTTAACATTTTACCATGTAGGAAGAAATACACTGAGAGCACGATCGAATGCAATCAAAGTGGAGAATGGCAATTGGCCATTGCATGGAGTCAATGTAATCAAATACCAACCACAACAAACAATCATTGGCATATTGACCAGTGGAATGACACGAATCAAATAGGGACCCCAAATTATAATTTTGCTAAATAAATTGCAGAACATAAAAATGCCAATCAACTTCAAGCAATGCGTTTTACGGAGATTCCTATAAAATATATTAAAAACTTTTTATTAATAAAATATTAAATATTTTAAATATTTTTTTGTAAATGAATATCTTATTTATTTTGTTTTAATTTATATTTAGCCAAGGGTATAAGTATCATATTTTTCATAATATTAACCCTCTCTCAAGTATAAATATAATCTCTAATATTATAATTAATTCTCTTCCTTTTTGGATTCGAACAAGATCTCTGAAGATAATCCTTTAGGTAACTATCAAAAATTATGATATCTATTATTTAGGTGCTCAAATAATTTCAATAATCATTAAAATGATTTTCCTTAAGGTAATTTTGATCTAAATATACGAATATGCCTATTCATTTCTATATCATATTTTTCCATTTTGGTAAGGTGGCATGGCAATGCCAAATTAATTATTGATAAATTTTTGTGTCACCTATTTTATGGTCAATATTGGCATAAAGTTAATTATAATAATTTGCATAAAATTTAGAATTAATCTAAATTAATGCATAGAAACAATTACACAAAGAAATATTTATTATAATTAATTTTACAAAAGTAAAAAATGAATTTGGCTTTTTTACTTTGTTTTATTAAGAAAAAATTATTAATCATATGGTTAGATATTTCTCTTAAATAAAATGTTTTTCACCTGTATTTAATGATCACATAAATCAATGTGATAAAGAGGACAGCACCGATTTCATCAATCAATAAATTTATGGTGAAACCAATTCTGGCAATATTCATTTGATCCATTTTTCGTTTTATTTCTCTAATATTTATATATTTAGAGATATAATAAAGAATTTATATATTTGTTTATTTTTTTACTTTATAATTTCTCTACTATTTTGAATATGGCCGAATTAAAAAAAAATTGGGTAGACAAAGTTCAGTCAATTCTCAGACGGCCTGGGAAAATTTAAGAGCAAAAAAATGAATTCTCTATGCACCATGCTAATAAATGCACTTTGAAAATAAATAAATTTAATTATAAAAAGAATGATTAATTAAATTAAAAATTTTGGGAAATAAAAAAAGTGAATAATTTAATTTTATTGGTTTCTGTTTTATTCTAAAAATTTTAAAATTTTATTTAAATTATTTTTTATAATTTATTTTCTAAATATTATTAACACTAAAACAAATAAATATTCAGCAAAGAATTTTGTGGTCTAAAATTTTTCGGAAAAAATTATATGGTCCAAATTTTTTTTGAACATCTCAAAAAATTTTTGAGGATTTTTGTGTTGCTCATTGACAGGCGTGATGCAACTGACCTCAACTATGTCATATTTTTGAATTTTATAAAGTAAGAAAAGAAAGCCTTTTTTTAATTGGAAAAAGCAGATTTGAGATTCTTTGCAAAAAGTCATTAAAAAATTATATTTTCAAGAAAGATGACTATGTATGAAGTCTTTCTTGTAAATAAGAAAAAATTGAGGTCATTTCGCGCCTAATAGTGAAAATTTGTTCACAATTAATTTATGAAATTTTTTGAAGGGGAAAACTTTAATATAAATAATGAAAAATTTTACCAATTAAGCATTTCTAAGAACTAATTATTTCTCAGCTAACGCAATCGTTTACATCTCTACCAAATGTTCATTATGAATAAAAATCAGTCGAGACGATTTGCATCCCATTTGTGAAGATAATTAATGATGTTAAGCACAGATTGTACTTCCTTAAGTGCAACTATAGATGGGTGAAAGCAGTATGTATTATTGCATCTTTTTTTTGTAAAAGAACACCAAAATAGTAATTGAGGTTTCGAAAATTCAGTCACTTAAGTCAATTTTATACTTCCATTCACACACTATGAATTGTTATCGTAATTCACCGGCACTGAATCATTCTGTTAATGCCTGTATTATGTAGTTGAATGGTCAAGGTCGATAATATAAATGCCGAAACGATTCGATCTATAGAAATTCCATTGATTAGGAAAATAATTACTTAAAAATTTTCTGCCATAAAAGCTATAGAATATTCCATGTTTTAATTTTGGTGAATTTATTACAATTAATCAAAAATATTTTGCACTTTTATATTTCTTTTTTCGAATATTTTTTCAGGAAAATAATGATATAATCGAGGAAATTCTTTCTTCAATGCTTTTCTATGCTCCGAGCTAAATTAATAAATTTATTTATTTTTAATCAAAATTTTGGTTTATATATAATTAAAATTTAGACATTTCATTACTGTCATATTTTTGTCGAAATTTTAGACAATTTCTATAATTTTATTTTTTAAATTTTACTAATTTTTAAAAAGTTTTACATATGTTTGAGTAAAATAATTCAAATTTTTGAAAGAAAAGTCGTTTACTGCCTATTTTGCACTAAAATAATTCCGTTCGTTTTCTTTTCCAATATTCTTAAAAATTGCTATTCTTTCCTCTCACCTCTCCCTAATCAAGCACGTACTGCAACACTTGTGGACGAAACGGTCTGGAACCGAAGGTGTTAAATCAGGAGTGGCATTGTTTATAGTATATAATTAGGCATAAAATTAGCTACAAAATGACATCAAAAGTTTTGTTCAAAGTTGAATATTCACCGAATTAAGGCCAAAAAACCGTTGATTTAATTAAAATGGCGATTTTGACGGTTTTTTGGCCATAACTCGGTGAATACATAAGATTTGGCAAACCCTTTGATGTCATTTTTTTAGCTAATTTTATGCCTAATTATATACTATAAACAATGACACTCTACCTTTACCACCTTCGGCACCAGTTGGCCATTTCGTCCGCAAGTGTCGGCCAACCATCCAGCATGTATTGGAGAGAAAGTTTATGCCAGACGACTATACAAAACATGATGCGTTGGGTGAGAGCCCAGGGAGGGATATACGCGATATTTTCTAAAATGGGCACCGTGAAAGCTTTTTCCATCTTCTGTGCTGACTATTGATCCATCCATTTTTGGCCATATCGATTAGGAAATTATGGAAAGTCACTTCCACATCTAAAATGAATGGACGGACCCCATCGTTTATTCGCTCCATCATTCGTCATTCCCTCAAAATCCTCAGCAGGCAATGGGTCGAGAGTGTAGGAAAGACGATTATACAAAATTGATGTGGTTTTTTTCATGCAAAAAGAAGCACTTTACCATTGGTGTCAACTTGAAATATGCCATCACCATCATCAAAAAATAAATGGAAAATTTTTTATGGAATTGAAAAAAAAATTAAACAAATTTAGTAAATTTTTCAATTGTCCATTTGAACGTAATTATATAAAATTGCTGAAACAATTTTGCATCATTACCGAAAATTGGAGTGATTACAAAATTGTTTACATCTTTTTTCGTTTTCTCTTTCCTATTCTTTCTTTTGGGTAAAATCAGCAGCAAAAGCTTCTCTCAGTCTTATTAGGTCCATTATTTTGGCCGAGCAATCCCTTATTATAGGGATATAAGCATTGGAATAAGAAATATAAATCAATATAAACTGCTTCCATTCCATCAATCGCCCCAAAACATTAATCCATCAGAGGCAAATCCAAAAAAAACGAAATCCAAAAAATTCAAAATAGCAAAACCGCCAATGAAATATTCTTATCAAAATGCCATTGTTGATTTTGGCCCTTTTTTTATATTTTCATTACTAAATATGTTGCTAATAATTATTATTGATGTGGAATGCATGCAGAAGAAAGAGGGAAAAGAAGGTCAGAAAAGTCAATTCGAATAATTGTTTCAAAAATATTAGACTTTTCCACAAATTGATATATGACGGCGGTAAAACTAAAATTACACACTATTTTTGTCAAAGAAGCAGAGTGCAAACCTAAACCTAACCCTTAGCCCCTAACCCTAATCCCATGCTCCGAACCACTAGACCCTAACCCTATATTTAGTTTTTAGAAATTCGAACTTTCTCTGATTCTCTGACGAAAATAATGTATTAATTTCAGTTTTGCCTGAATTTTAGTTTTGCCTCCGGCACCCGACATATATTTTAATGGGGTCCAGTCATAATGTTGAACAAAGAACAGTAATCTCTGGAAAATGACTCTAATCATTTTTCCAGATTCGCCAAAAACAAGTGACTTTTCGTTTAAAAACCAAAATCCAGCATGGCAAAATATACGCTTTGGCACGATTGACTATCCCTCATTTGCACAAATCCATGGCACGGAAACTAGAAAAAATGAGAATGCAAAAAGCAACGAAAAATCCGAGAAAAAATTATCCTATCTTCAAGTTCTAAATACAGGGAATCAAAAGGAGGAAAAAATTGCATCCAGCAGCAGCAGCAGTTGCAGCCGTTCAACCTCACGTGGTGGTGTGACTTTTCCGGCTCAGATTTTTTGGCCCAGAATTTTCCAGCCCAACAGCAGAGTTTTCCGGCCACAATTCAGACTTTAGTTGTCAGGCAACAATTCAGCAGGTTTCTGGCACATTTTTTCTCCTAAAACTTTTCCACTAAATCAAATATCGAAGGTTATTCGCTTTGAATCATTCTAATAAGGAGTAAGTCTATAAAATAGGAGAAAAATGGGCCAGGAAAGTCCGAATTCTGGTCGGAAAAGTCTGATTTTGGGCCGGTAATGTCCGGGCGGAAAATTCTGCACTGGAAAAGTGGAACACCACCCTCTATTCTGTGCAGTAGGAAATACATCGAATGATTTAGCTACGCAAAAACATCAATCAAATATGGATTTTTCGACAAGAATGTAAATTTTTTCATTGTTATCATTCCATTATTTAACAAATCATTAATTCAGTCAAAGAAAAGAACAGCATAATAAATATGTGACAGTGGGAATCGAAACAAAGAGTTATTCAATGGGAAGGCAAATAAATCTTTTGGTGATTAGAATGATAAATGATAGGAATGGAAATAAATGGATTCATATTTGTCAAAAGGTATACTTATTTAAATATGAAAAATTTCTCATAAAATTTTAATTTTAAAGCCTCCTTTTGCCAAATATGACCTTCCGAATATTTCGGTGCCAAAAGATGCATTTTTATTGGTCAGAGCAATGGATGCATTAATGGGCGAACTTGCTGACCATTATCAAGAAAATGTTTATATATTCCGTATTTTAAAAATGCCCAATTATTTGCAGAATCCATTTTACGTTAGTAAATGGGTAAAGGGCTCACTTTCTTACGACTTCGAATTGGGAATTTATACAAACAAATATTCTGAATTGCAATTTCTAATCAAAACAATCCAAAAACAAACACAAAAGAAGATTCTCTTACCAATTCGATTGCTCCCTTTTTTGCGTGAAAGAATGGTCAAAATCTTGGTAGAATTACAAATCGAGCTGCCTCCACTTACATCATCACTTCCTAAATTGATAATGGAAGCTGATTGTTGGTTTTAATGGCATTACTACAGTATAGAGAACATTCGGGCTCGTGTAATATACCATTCGACTCCACTCGGCGAGCTGAGTCCAACAATACAAAAATTATGTCCCGAACATGACTTGTTGTAAAGTTATGACCTCCTAAAAATAGCAAAAGTGAAAGATCCCCTCTATGGGTCGTAAGCATACAAAATTTTTGAAAATTTTTTCGGACAAATTATTGTTCAATCGACGTGTCTCGATGAGCAGAGCAAGAATCTGACATCGGTTTGGTTTAAAACTCAAAATTAAAAAAGTTATAGCCAATTCTAATTTCACTATTAGGGCTAAGAAAAGGGGTTTAAGGCTAGGGTTAGGGTTATGGTAGACTCGGCATGGATTCTAGGGATTAAGTATATGTAGGGGCTAAGACGTAATTTTTTCAAAAAATTTTCGACCCCTTAAGGGGGATCCTTCATTTTTAGGTTTTATTTGTTTATCTTACTGTAACTTTTCAACCGATAAAATCCGGAAGCTAATTTTGGTACCATTGAATTCAGCTCGATCAGTGGAGTCGAATGGTGTATCACACGACCACAAATCCGAATTTTCTCTATACTATAGGGCGCCCGTTTTAATAATTGCAATTAGAAAATAAATTCCATTCAGTAAATAAAAAAACAACTGTTGAATTATTTTATCGCGACACATTGGACTTTGAAGTTGATGATGATAAATTGCGGGACAGAAAAATACAAATTGAGTATGCACGAGGCGCAAGTGGCATAAACTTCATTGATATAGAGCAGGTTAACCATTTTTTCAAGCAAAAAAGAAAAACTTTTTTAAATTTCAGAGATTTGATAAAGAACCAGGAGAAATAAAGAATGATAATGACGATAAATACCAATACATTCATTTTGCAAATATTCACACCCTAGATGTACCTCCTCTGCTGGACGCGATGCGAACAATGTCCAATGATTTAAAGAAACAGCAGCAGCCGCCAACGCCAATTGACCAAAATCATGTATTTGTTGTAGCCGATATTGAATTATTCTAATCATAAATAGTACTATTGTGGCAGATTTTGTAGTTTGAGACCAGTGGCTATTCTCGGTTTGTAAGTCTCCTAGAGCATTAATATGTGATCCTAGCCTTTCCCTACCCCACCCTAACACTAAATACCAGGCCGGCCCTACCCTAGCCCATTGCCCTATCCTAGTTAAACCGGTTTTAGAACCTCAAATTTCAATTGGCCATAAGTTTGGTTGAAATTGAAACTGGTCAAATAATTTTTAAATTGTAATCTTATAAACAAAGTCGACACTGATGAATCGAATGAGCCATAGATCAAGGCTGCACAATATAATAAGAATATGCCGAATTCAATATCGGGATGACGATTCAGTATCGGCTATAACATATTCAGCAAAATAAAATTAAATTTGATACTTCAAATTTTAAGCCCTCAATGATTTGCCATCAATTTGTCAAAGGCACTAATTATGATTACAAATTGGAAATCCATTTACGCGAAAATCAACAATTGAATTTTGAATTGCAAACTTTCCCTAATGAAAATAAATTGCATATACCCAGAAAATTATATGGCCCAATCGATATATTTTATTGGTTACAGGACCAAATGGCCGAAATAATGGTTTGTCTTTGTATTAATTTCACAAACATTAAAAAATATTACAATCCAAAAAATATTAATACTTAAATTAAAAAAAAAAATTAAATTAAAAAAATGAATTTGTCATTATTATCTTTTTCAACCTTCCGTTTTTTTCCGGCAGACCAAAAAAAGATTGAAAATTATGACAATTAAATATCTATCATTGTTTTCAGATGATCTCTTCTTCATCTCATCATAAATTTGGCCAACATGTTGCGGCGGATGAGCATGGAATGGAATTTGCTATTTTTTCCAAAGAAAAATTAGAGTAAATAATTTTTAGTTTAAATATAACGCCCTAAATTTATATTATTATTTATTATTAATTTAAATTATATTAATCAATTAGAAGAACTACTCTCATTTTAATAATAAATTATACGATACGAATTCAAATGATTTATTCCACAGATCCAATTCATTAAAAAGCCGAACGGATATAATTGAAACATTGTATGTAGACAAAATTGAATATGTGAGTAGCACAAATGAAACAAACACGATGCTGATTGAAATGAATCAGTCTAAAAAGAATAATAGGAAATGGATACTTTTACGCACTCGGGTATAAAATATTATTTATAAAAATTATTTTTTAAAATAATAGTTATTCTTCACCGACCACAAATTCGTACAAATTTCCGTACCCGAAGATGCATATTCATTTATCAATGGAATGGATGAATTGATGAGCAAAATTATTGAACATGACAAGGTTCGAAATAATAATAGTTTTTAAAAATCGAAGAAATAACCTTGATAAAATAATGTATGGAACCGCCCCATTCAATACCTAATTTTTTTTATGTGTTGGCTAAACTGGCGGTTTTAGCCGTCCACAATAGCCCTTTTATTCAGTCTGAAAATGGGGTAATAAACCAGAAAATGCGTTAATAATTAGGATAATATCATTGCGGGATTAGTAAATAAATCAGAAAAAGTGGGGAAAATATCTGGGGCAATTCATCAACGATTCGCGCAATTTGGGCAACTCTAGCCGCAGGTAATCGGCCATATTTTTCTACATCAATCATCCAAATTTCGTCCAAATTCCACATTCAATTATATGGTGCTATGTCGATTCATGAATAGTGCAAGTGTGGGCGATTCCCGAATAGTGCAAGATCAACTTATTGGTTTTTAGAGCTCTATCGAATATTCACCCAAATTTATTTAAAATTAAAAACAGCATATACACTCAAATTTTCCAATTTTCAGCCTCCAAATTATTCCATATTCGTCAGAAATATAAAAGGCCTCATGTATGATTATAAACTCAGAATTGGACCATACAATGGTCAATTACAATTTATAATGGAATCAACCACAATCGCTGCATTTCCATTTCACAAACCAAAACATTTGTATTTGCCAATTCATATGCTTCATTCGTTGCGTGAGCGAATGGCCAAATTGCTTTTGGAATTTGATGGAACCCAAATAATTGGACCACCTCCATCACCACTCCCAAAATGGATGGAAGAGGGTTATTTCCGCTCCTTTGATTTATTTTCAAATTCATATTTTTTAGAAATAAAACCAAAAGATGTGATAATTGACGACCAAATAAATAAAGATCATTGGGAATTATTACGAAAAGTAACATTCGACTTTAATGTCAATATTTATAATGAAAAGCGGGATAAACAAATTACAATTAAATTGCTGCGAAATAAAAGGGGCGATGAATTCATACAAATTGTAGAGGTTTGTCCTTTATAAATTATTTTGCTATTTTAATTTAAAAAGCATATATTGACTCATAATCATTCATAAATCACTAAAATAGACTGGCTGATTGTTACGATTCTCTTTATTAAAAAAAATTCCGGAAAGAAACACAAAATTTATTCCGGAATGAAACACAAAATTTATTCCGGAATGAAACACAATATTTATTCCGGAATGAAACACAAATTTATTCTGGAATGAAACACAAATTTATTCCGGAATGAAACACAAATTTATTCCGGAATGAAACACAAAATTTATTCCGGAATGAAACACAAAATTTATTCCGGAATGAAACACAAAATTTATTTCGGAATGAAACACAAAATTTATTTCGGAATGAAACACAAAATTTATTCCGGAATGAAACACAAAATTTATTCCGGAATGAAACACAAAATTTATTCCGGAATGAAACACAAAATTTATTCCGGAACGAAACACAAAATTTATTCCGGAATGAAACACAAAATTTATTCCCGAATGAAACACAAATTTATTCCGGAATGAAACACAAATTTATAATTTCAAAACCTTATTCCAACAAAATTATGAAGACACTATAATATTAATTCTTAAATTTTATCTTATATTGTTTATAAAAAATTTTTAGAAATTTGATATTGGAGAAGACAATTGTGTATACTTTCCCCCAATTCCAATGCCATTGGATGCACATCTCCTGCTCGATGCAATGCACGCCCTTTCAGATGATTTGCAGAAAAAGTGCCCCAACTTTCAAATCCCGGATGACATCGCTCTGGGGGTAAGTGAAATATTTTGTTCAGCAAGAATTATCAGTTTTATGTCACAATCAGTTTTTAATCATTTTACTAACCCATATCGATTGGGGTAGAAAAGAAATTCCAACCTCTATTCCATTTGTGAATATGAAGTATGAGTAATTAAAAACTAAAATTACGATTATTTATTTAAACTAAAGAACACATTTTTTTTATTTTTAAGACGCTAATATGTCGTCAAATAACCAAAGGCGGCCTTCTATACGATTATAAATTGGAAATTGTCATTTCGCCGATATCCAAACAATTGAATTTTAGACTCGAAACAATAACAATTGAGGCCAACAAATTGCATAATTCTAAAAAATTATATGGGCCAATTCCATTAGATGTATTCAATTGGTTGAAGGAGAAAATTGCTGAATTCTTGAAAAGGTATGAAATAAAAGCATATTTGAAGAAATTTAATTGTTTAATAGCTTTATTTGATAGAAAAATGTTCCAATCCACCTAAAAAAGCAGACCAATTATTTTAATTAAAATTATCCATATTTTCAGTTCCTCATCAAATCAACAAGAAAAGGAACAATTGGGCTTTAAGAATGGTATGGAAGATTTATTTAAAAATTTGAAAAAATTTTTATTTCCATTATAATTTCAGATAATGAAAAAGGGCATATTTTATACAAAGAAAAAGCCAATAAATTCAATGATGGGCTTGTTCGACGCGAACCAAAATTCTATTTGCTGGAAGATGAATCGCGGCCCAGGCTAATTAAAATTGAGTTTAGGCAGGGAAAAAGTGGCAGAAAATATATTAATATTGGGCAGGTATGATATGCATTATTTATTAAATAAAGCAAAAGCAATAAATGTAATGAGATGGAACAAAATTGAATAAAAAACTTAACAATTAAAAAATTCGTAGAAAAAATTTCCAATATTTCTTGAGATTTATCATTTATGTGATTTCGGAATTCGGATAAATACTTGTATGCATAATAAAAAGAATTTTTCCTACAGAAATTAGAAAAGAATAGTGGTAAAAATGTCGACGATGTTCAATACATCAATTTCCCAAATATTCTGGTGCCAGAGGATGCGTATCCCTTTCTCGATGCAATGAAAGCAATGTCAAATGAATTGCAGGAAAAAAGGGACACTGGCGCAAATCAGCAGGTATATTCATCCATTTGTAAAACACCAATTCATATATTGTTCTCTAATTTATTGAATTATTTTTATTTTAATTCTTATATGCAATGGTATTTATCTATAGTTGGGGTCGTTTCAGCGCCAGCGATTTTGACGAATATTCAGCAAAGAAGAAACTGTTTGATGCAATATAGGTATACTTGGATAGAGCTATTCGAGCTCTATTGAATAATGAATAAAGCTTTTTAGATCAATCTAAATTTTTTCGATTTAAAGTCGAAAAGTGACTAAAAATCATTTTACCCTATTTAAAAGCTTGTAATTGAGAGAATATGGAACTTTTAATAAATCATTAAATACTATTCAATAGAACTTGACAGCTCTATCCAACTCCAGCGATACCAAGATTGCATCAAACAGTTATTTCTTTGTTGAGTCATAAACTCGTACAAGTCACTGGCGCTGAAACATCTTCTGTTTCAGTATATCTGAGAAGTGGGGACCATCATCATTTGCAATTGTTTTTTTTTACTAAATTTTGAAAAGTGAAAGAGTGATCCCTTTATAAGTGATAAAATCCATCCTTATCAATTATTGAAATTATAAATAATCTCAGATAATTGCTCTGTTCATTAAAAAAATTAAAAATCATTTTTAACTCTAAGTTCTATTTATAATGTTTAGTCATCGATGATTTATCAACAATTGGTCAATGGCCTTTTATACGACTACAAATTGGAAATCCATTCATGCCAAAACCAAAAATTGGATTTTCGACTCAAAACAATGACAAATAAGACACACAAATGGAATAAACCAAAGGAATTGCTTGGGCCAATTCCAATTCACATATTCAATTGGATGAGGGAGAAAATTGCCGAAATATTAGATGATTATGAGGAATTTGTTAGAAATGAAGAAAAATGATAGAATTGCGGATCCGTTTCATTTTTTCCGACCATTTCTCCTCCGATGTTATTTTATCGATGTTATTTTTTTTGATTAATTTAAAAATAGCATATTTTGGAGGAAAAATTTCATTAAAAAAATTGAACAAAAATGTGGAAACTACATATTTTTCAACATTTTGCACTTTAAAAATTCGAGCGAAACTGTCATCACGCCGAAATTTTTCCACAAATTTTATATATAATATATATATATGGGATCCATTAACAATGTTGAACACAGAAAAGCTGAAAAATCAAAGGTTTTTTTTGCTAATTTTCTTATCATATTGGCTCTACTCTGTTGGTGGTTGACTCTTCTTGACATCCAATTCGGTGTGAATTTGAGCAATCCATTGTCACAGGCACAATTCCAACTTTGGGGTGCTTTTTGCTATATCATTCCGGTCTTTATCCTTAAAAATATACATACCGTAAAACTTCTATTAGAAGCCCCCGCTCTATTTGAAGCCCCCGCTCTAAGAAGCCCCCCCTCTCTCCCAAAAAAATTTTTTTGTCAAAAATAACCAATTAGTAGAAATAAACAATTAGTAGGTAAAATTAAGCGGAAATAATCATTTTTTGACTCAAAAATTTTAGAAAATTTCCCACCTCAGAAGGCCTCCGAAATTTATAAGCCCCGGGGCTTCTAATAGAAGTTTTACGGTACTCAACAAAATATAGTTAATCATTAGAAAATATGCAAGGGAATTTACCCTTTTTGTTTGAAATTAAATGAATGTGGAAGAATATTGACAGAATGCATCTAAAAAAGAAAAAAGTTACAATATCCATTCCCTTTGTTGATAGGGGAAATTTTCAAAATGTTTGTTGACCTTTGGCAATTTTCTCATCCATTTTTTAATACTCATTGGGCATTGTTCTCATTGACGGTGAGGGGTTATTCTTAAATAATGATTCCATTCTTTACTCAATATTTTATTTTGCTTTTCCCTCATATCCAAAATTGCAAAAATGTCATTTTTCCCTTCCCTTATTAAGTGTAAATTTTTATTTTTTTTTTGCCAGAGGCAATTTCCCAAACATTTTAGAATTCAAATTCCCCATTCAAATTTGGGTTAACCAAATGATAAGTTAGAATTGTTGAATTTTGTGCCTAATCCACCAAATGTGCCCAATGAATTTGATCATCCATCTTTCTCTGTTCTAATTAAAAAATCTTAAAATAAATTATTCCCCTTCAAGCCATTGCAAAATTTACTAAATAATTCATATTTTATAAGTCTAAAGAGAGTAATATTATAAGGAAAATAAATTTTTATTTCCTTCCAACTTTTCCCAAAATACTTTGAATAAAGAATCTTTCATTGATTTATTCAAAATAAACCTTATTAATGCTTTTTTTCCAAAGAACAAGTATTTGTCCACATCCATTTTCCATTCATTTCTTCATATCTTCACTGCAAAAAAAAAATAAATTATAAAAATTTAACAATATATATATTAAATTTCATAGGAGGCCCTTTTTTAACTCCTATTTTATTTTTATTTTTTTCCGATCCAATTTAATTTAAATGTGATTTAATTTTTTTGGCCATATTATTACCCATTTTTAATTAATCTAAAATGCCATTCTAAGAATATGATTTTATGCAAGAACAAAAAATAGGCTCGAATAAAATTACAAAAGGTTGAAACTTTTCTCTCCACTTATCGTCACTCTCTTCTTGGTCCTAGGCCAATAGCTAATTCCTTATCTTGAACATAATAGATCATAATCTTATCTTGTTTTTTAAATTCAAATTAACTAATTAAGCTCTTAAAAATTTGAAAATCCCAAAATTGAGTGCGATGCCCGCTTCAAATAGTCAATTTGCCGATAATATTGAAATAATTTATAATAAATTTAAATTATTCCTTGTCGAGGAGACAATTGGTTACAAATTTAAGAATAAGGTAAATTTAAAATAATAAATATTCGAAATTAATCAATCTTTTACAGGCCAATTTAATTAAAGCATTCAACCACAGCAGTTCTTGTATTGAATTTCTAAGCAATTATCAGGTATTTTTATAATTTAGTAATTAATCTGTACAATCCACAATATCATTGAACACATCAAGGATTAAAACAATTTAATGAATTTTATATATCAAATTAAAGAATTGGCTATCTAATGAATTATTTTCATTTAAATTAATAATTCAGAACAAAATTAGTGGAGTTATTCATAAAATTTTCAAGCTGACTTTTATCTATGATTTTGCGAATTTTAAGTGGTTTTTTCGGCACAACTACATAAATTATTAACAAATTTAAATAAAAAGGATTTAATATCTATATACAGCCAAAAAGTATGCTTTTAATTTGATAATAAAATCATCTAAATTATTTCGATGATTAATTAAATCCTAATTGACCCCGCATTCTAATCAGGCTGTTCCCATAACATTAATTAATTCAATTCCAATTTATTTAGCGTTTGGAATTCCTGGGCGATTCTGTTCTTGATTTTTTGATAAAACATTTCCTTTTTGAACACCGCAAAAATTATTCACCTGGCCACATGACTGTTCTCCATAATGCATTGGTCTCAAACGCAATGCTTGCGAATTTGGCAGTCAAATACAATTTCCATAAGGTAACATTTATTAATCAATTTTATTTACTTTTTATTTATACAAACACAGCATTTATTGGCAGATTTCAATAAACAACAAAAAAGAAGAATCAAAAAATATGTCAATTTTTGTAAGCAAGGGAAAAATTGTGATTATTCGGATTCGGATTGCTTCAATTTTGTTGAGAGCAGTGATGAGGAAACGGAGGAGGAGGAAATTGATGAAGATGAGTGCATTAAAGTACCAAAAGTATTGGCAGATGTTTTTGAAGCATTGGCTGGAGCAATTTATGTGGATTGTGGGAAAAATTTAGAAAAAGTTTGGTGCATTTTTTGCAAATTAATGCGTGAAGAGATTAAAAAATACTGTGAAATGTCGGTTAAAAATTTGCGACAAAACAATAAAATTACCCAACCAAAGTCCAAGTAAGTCCGGTCGGTAATGTTTGAGCGCCGCACGTTTGAGCGCCAGCGACTTTGACGGGCGATAACTCAGCAAATAAGAAACCGTTTGATGCAATCTTGGTATCATTAGATAGATCTATTCGAGCTCTATTAAATAGTGAATAAAGCTTTTTTAATTAATCAAAATTTTAGTGACTTGAAGTCAAAAAAGTGAATAAAAGTCAGTTTTTCTTATTTAGAAGCTTGTAATTATGAGGATATCCAACTTTTCAAAAATTAATATAGCCTATTCAATAGAGCTCGAATAGCTCTATCCAATGATACCAAGATTGCATCAAACGGTTTCTTATTTGCTGAGTTATGACCTGTCAAAGTCGCTGGCGCTCAAACGTGTGGCGCTCAAACGTTCTGGCCCGAAGTAAGTCAAAAGGAATGATCAAATTTAACATTAATTTAAGGAAGTGTAAATCAAAAAATGTCAAAGCCGTAACTTTGAAGCTCGATGACAATCATAAAATCAAGGACTCCAAATCGATGGCTGCAAAAAAGGCATTATTGCATTTGAATAAATCGGGAACTGAGGTGAAAGGAACGGTTAGACTTAGAAATGAACAACAAGAAAAGATAACCAAAATGGGGAAAAGTTGGTTTTTTGGCGTAGGGAAGGAACCAAATTGGATGCCTTTTATAATAATTCATCAAGAAATGAAAAAATTTTAATGATTTTAGTAATAAATTAAAAAAGAGACTATTTACTATCTAATTTTATTTATTATTTTATTTAAATTGTTTCAGAATTTAATTGATAGAATTATGTTCAAATAACCACCCAAACCATATAAATTTGATAACAACTCCATAATTCCGAACCATAATTAATAAAATACTCTTTAGTTTATCCTCCCAAATTCATTAAAATTGATTCAATTTTTGATAAGTTTTTATAAAATTTGATAATGTGACAAGTTATGTCATTCCCAGTATGATTTTTCTACTATTTTAGATTTCAATAATTGACGAGAAACGCCGTAATGATAATTTGCCGGAGACTAACCTCAAAATGCAGCAGGAGAAAAAGGAAAAAGTAATACAATCCGATAAGAATGGAGTCGCCAAAATTCAACAGCAATCGAAAAATGAATCAATAGTGTCAAATGAGAAGGGACAATGTGATCAGCAGCAAATTGAGCAATTGATGGCCGAGATTAAACAATATAAACAAGCATTGAACATACTGGTATGCAATTAAATTCAGAAAATGAGGGAATTAAAATGGAATGAAAAAATATTTGGCTTATGATCAATAATAACTAACCGAGTGAAAATAATTTATTAATTTTAATCATTTTGTTATCAATTTAAAGCGTAAACTTTGCGATTTAATCATAACAATTTTATTTAAATTGGTACAGAATTAATGAAGATTTGCTCAAAATTTTTATTAAGAATTGGGGAAATTTTTAAGAACAATTCTAAAATTTCTGAATATAAAATGAATAACTCTGGATATTCAACAATTGCTATTTAAAATTAGATAACAAAATATTCTTAATATTGATTCATTCTTTGATGAGTCATTATAAAAGATGCCATGTTGAATTTATAGTATTAAAATTTGTTATCAATGGGTAAAAATTATCCGAAAAATAAATATTTTTAAAGAACAAACAACTCGATGAGATGTCTCTAATTGCCAAGGATATGGAGGAGCGCGAGATGGATCAGTAAATTCCACTTAAAGCAAAATTTACAAATCTCTTTGGATGGCCAGCAATCATTATAGAATGATTAAAGAAAAGAAATATTTTTTTATCTTATACAATTCATGAAAAGTTATTTGTTTTCAAAATTAACAATAAATTTATGATCCTTTTAAAAACATAATTTTGTTTGAAATTTTTGATTTTCTCAAATTGGAAAAAAATAAATTCACTTAAGATTACATATTGTGGTCGCCTGTTTTCCTCTGCTAGGCCTAGGCCTGGTCGCCTATTTTTCTATGCTAGATTAATTTTGAATTAAAAATTTCTTAGACAAATTTTTAATATTTAAAAAAAATATTTAGATTGGCTAATATTTTCTTAAGAAAATATTTTAAATATCATAATATTTCTATTTCTATTTATATTCACTAACCCACCCACAACAAAATTGGAATTGGGACAATTTTTGTGATGGGAAAATATTCCAAAAGAATTCACATAATGGAATCATTTTATGGGTAAAATTTTCTACTTTGATTAAAATTTAAAAAATGAATCGCAAATTAAAATTGGAAAAATTTATTATTGAGATGAAAGGAAAATTACTCACAGGCAAATATCGAAATATTTTCTCCTAATTTAAACAAAAATAAATGTGGAATTCTTTGTTTATTATTTTCTCTTTTTTAAATTCCATCAACAATGCCGAATTTCCCCCAAAAATATAATTTCCTTTCCAATAATGTCTGTTTCCATATTGCCCCCAACAATTGATTTTATTATTCTAAACCCCATGCAGCAAAAGGCAATTAATTTTATGAATAATTTTCGCCAATTTGAAAAAAGAATGAAACTCAAAAATATTATATAAATGTTACAATAAATATTAAGAATTGACAAATTTTTAGATTGGTACAAATATTCAGAATTCGCGAAGAAGCAGCCAATTCTGAAAATTTTTTTCGTTTCTGATAAATATATATAATTGGTAATTATTATAAATAATTGCGGAGCCAACCATGCTCATGAGAAAATATTTATATATCAAAATCTTGATTATATTTATATTCGTCATTAACGATATTAATTAGCAAAATTCCATTCAGATTTTCTAAATCGAAGAACAAGAGTTATTTGTTTAAAGTAAAGGTTAATCATTCGTTGAAAATTTCTTTATAGTTCTTACATAGTTCATTAGCGAAAATCAAATCAGGCAAAAAATTTTAATTAAGCGAAATTTTTCAGTCAAACAAAAAATTGAACAGAAAGTGCAATTTATAAACATGTTTTATTCAGCCAAAAAAGTAACAAATTCGAACAATATTTTATCATCATTATTTTTAATTTTATAATGTAAAAAAATCGTAAAATGCAATCAAGCGATAAAGTTACGGTAAACTAAACGCCTATTAAAATATTAATTGGCTCAGATTCAATTCATTTAATATAATTGTTTATCTTTTCATTTAAGGGCAGTGCTTCATTTTACATTTATAACTTTTGAAAATTTGATATTTTGCATAACACCCCAGAGGTAATGAGATGAAAACAATAAAGCTTGCGCAAATCCATTCAACCATTTATTTTAACGCATTAAAAATTTGTATCAACCGATTTGAGTATAGGTATATGGTAGATTATTTATTTGCTAGAATGAAGAGATATTTAAGAGGATGCTAAAAAAATAAATTAGAGGAATAATATGTCGCGAGTAAAAACTCTCCGGTCATGACCGAAGGCTGACTGTTTGTCCGAAAAGAGCAAAATTAATTTTTCTTTTTTTTTCTAGGAAAATAAAGAAAGTATTCATCATTAGTACAGTGTTCCGTATTTTCTCTTTTTCGCATTTATAGCCTGGAGGAAGGGAATAATTTCCAGTTTCCACTCAAATTGGCCTTTTTAAATTTTATAAATTCCAACTTTCCAACCCATCTTGAATGTGTGACCCTAATCCTCTGACCGGAAAATCCACATAGTTCATTTTCAACTTACCCAAATTAACCCAAAAATCTTATGATAGATAACCCATCAGCAGTAAGTACCAAAAGTTTAACCTATATCTAAACCAAACATCTCAAATGTTGTTTTGGACAAATAGATAAAAATCAAATGGCAAAAATTTTGTAGTATAATTTTTGCCAATTCTCCATCATTTTATTTTCAATTTTTAATTGGCTTTTTTTCTACTTTTTTTATTCCATTCAACCTCCCAAAAATATGCCAAAGCAACTAATTAAAAATTGCCGTCCAAATTCATAAATGAGGCGAAGAATGGAAGGAATTATTAAGTCATTTGTGCACAAAAACTTCAAAAATGTTTTTGGGGTAAACTCTGATTGGCTACGAAAAATTTTCATTCCCCTATTCGTCGACATTTTCATTTAAATTAGGGTTGCGCCCCCGCACCCGCGGGGGCCACCCCCGACGGGGATCCCCGCACTTTTTGTGTTTCACCCCCGACCCTACCCCCGCATATGCCACCCCCGCGCCCCCGCATCCCCGCAAGAGCCACCCCCGCGCCCCCGCACCCCCGCGGGGGCGAACATGCACCCCATATTATTGGATTTTTCAAGGAAAATGGGGTTCGATAGGGAAATTTTGACCAAATTTTTGTAGGATATTAAAATTTTTTATTAAAATTTTTCTCTGCGAGGCTATTTTTAGGTAAAATTTTTCGCTGCGCGACCATTTTTGGATGAAATTTTTCTTCAAAAAATTTTTAATTTGAAAAATGTGGCTTTTTAAAAAATCTACGCTACCCCCGCCCCCGCGGGGATCCCCGCGGGGGCCCCCGCAAGGGGTTACCCCCGAACCCGTCCCCGCAAGTGCCAACCCCGCAAACCCCGACCCCCGCACAACCCGCCCCCGCACTGCGGGGGCGCAACCCTAATTTAAATAATATTTTTTTATTTTGTCCTAATCGTTTTTCACTTTCACAAAATTGTCCTTTTAATACTTGTAAAATGGCACAGGTGAAAATACACATTTTCTTGCTATCTATGGGCAAAATTAATTTGTCTATTATTTTAAAATCTTTTCCATCGTTCTTTTGTGCTATAATTCAACAAAAAGGCAACCAATTCCAGGAAGGCGATTTGCCATTTGAAAACTCTAAATGTCTTCTAAAAAGTGGCTTTACTAATTTTGTTAAAATATAAAAGATATTTTTAAAATTATTGGTTTTTATGATAAAATTTGGGCTACTCAAAAATAAGTAACCTTTTAAAGAATGTCCTTGGTTCTTTAGCCCTAACTCTAGAAGAAAACAACTATTCAGGAAGACGATTTTCCATTGGGAAAATTTAAATATTCTCTAAAAATTGTCTTAAATTTTAACTAATTTTTTAAAATTCTAAAATATTTTAAAAGATAAACTGCTTTTGATTTAAAAAATCAGATTTATTGCATACAAAGAAGTGTAACTTTTATTAACGCTAGGATTTTAGAAAATATAATAAGCTAATTTAGAGGAAACTGACCTATAAAAAATAGCCTCCTAAATTGGATTATTCCCAAATTTTGACTGCCCAAGAATGGAATTGCTGATATTTCGACCCGATGAATTTGAGCGTCACTACAGTTGTGTAAATTTCGACATTGATGATGTTCCGCTGGAAATGCGTCGCAGATTTGCACATCCAATAATGCATATTGTGCTCTGTACCATTTACTATGTATTTTTTAAATTATGTTTTGCACCCTAAATTCTGAAAGAATAAAAGTCACTTAAATATTAATTCCTTTTTTAACTAATAAATATTAAAAAATTATACATCCATTTTTAAAACAATAACAAAAGTAGGGCTATGATTTTAAGTTACAAATTACCAATTAAAAATGGATGGTATTTATTTTTGTGATAAAAACATTGAAAATTGCGAAGAGTATTGAAAATTGCGAAAAGTTTATAATGGTTTAAAAGTTTAATCTAGACCACCAAATCTTATACCCATTCGACAGATCTCGTCTAAACACATCGAACGGTGTATAATTTGTCATGTTTTGATAAAAATTTAAGGTTTTTAACCACTTATGCCATTTTATGGGGTTTGGTTCAAAATAGGGTTGCGCCCCCGCACCCGCGGGGGCCACCCCCGACGGGGATCCCCGCACTTTTTGGGTTTCACCCCCGACCCTAGCCCCGCATATGCCACCCCCGCGCCCCCGCACCCCCGCGGGGGTGAACATGCACCCCATATTATTGGATTTTTCAAGGAAAATGGGGTTCGATAGGGAAATTTTGACCAAATTTTTGTAGGATATTAAAATTTTTTATTAAAATTTTTCTCTGCGAGGCTATTTTTAGGTAAAATTTTTCGCTGCGCAGCCATTTTTGGATGAATTTTTCTTCAAAAAAATTTTTTATTTGAAAAATATGGCTTTTTAAAAAATTTACGCTACCCCCGCCCCCGCGGGGATCCCCGCGGGGGCCCCCGCAAGGGGTCACCCCCGAACCCGAACCCGCAAATGCCAACCCCGCAAACCCCGACCCCCGCACAACCCGCCCCCGCACTGCGGGGGCGCAACCCTAGTTCAAAACCAATTATAAACATGACATATTATATAACATTCGACAGGTTTTGACGAGCTCTATCCAATGGTATATGATTTTATAAATTTTGGGCAAACCATTAAACCTTAATACCCTTTTCGCTATTTTATATATTTCCCATTAAAAATTTCCGTTAATCTAACAAAAAATGCATTTATTTTTCAAATTTATTCATCGCTCTCAGATTATTAAGCCAATCAATTTATTAAAAAAATAGTCAAATATTTCCCTTTATTTATTTTACCCTAATTTATAATTCAATAGATTCTCTATGTTCCGTGCATGTGGTCTTTGTGGAAGAATCGAATGCACAGTTGCTACAAAATGCTCTTCTATTTGGGCTGCGTGGATTGCATGGCACTTTGGGTTCCCGGTGAGAAATGAAATATTATAAATTTTGTTTGCTTAAGAAAATTCCTACAGTTAAATTTTGTTTTCCTTTTTCATTAAAAATAAAAAGAGGGACGGAAGGAATACATTAGATGGTTAAATAAATGAAAATTTAGAAGAAAGCGCTCTCGCGCTTTAAAATTTCCTAGTAATGTTAAATTGCTGATAAGAAATCTTCATCTATTAACAAAATTTACTGGTGCATCTGTTTAGACCCTTGAATGGGATCAAAATCGAAAATAAAAAATTCTTGATCTCCACCATCGAAAACTCATTATACTACATTTTTTTCCAATTTAAACCATGCCCTGGCCAAATCGGTTCGCACACCCTTTTTGGCCGGTTTCCAGACACAAAATAACTCTTTTCATACTTTAGCTCATCAAAAAAAAATTATTTTCTTTTGGTGGGATTCGAACCCGCGGCCTCCATCTAATTTCCTTCATCTTCGGCATTCGGTCATGAAAAAATTTGCTGAATTAGGAATTCTTACCGGCTTCCACAGCTCTGGGTTTTGAGTTTAGACCTCATAAACCATATATCATTTTGTAGCTAAGACTCTTGACTTAAATTCTTTGCATTATATTAATATAGTAAAAATCAATGGGGAAAAGTTTTCCCTACCCAAATTGAAAAAGTTCACTTTTTAAAACCGGTTTTAGGATTATATCTCAAAATCGGGGACCATTTACCGAAATGCCTAATTTATAATATTTTTAATGCAGCATGGAATTCTGTTTCTTTAAAAAAAGATCTCGAAAATCGGTTAATTAGAACTTCTAAAACGAAAAATTAACTATTTTAAATTTTTGTTACATATATAATATAAATTTTTATTTATTTTTTTTATAATAGGCTTTTTGCGTGCATATTTGAGTCTCATCGGCGCTCAATATTGTTCCTGTCCATTGTTCCAATATATTGCTGGCAGCTTTGGATTGTGTGAGTAAAATAATTAAAATTATATTTTTTATTTGACTTAAACTGTTTTTACACCTGTTCAAGAATTGGAAGTTGGAAGTCTAAATTTTTTTAAAATATTTTTTTGCATAATATTTTGAAAGATTATATAATTTCATTATTATTATAGCTTGTTGTCTTGCTGAAGTTCTCGCGCAGTTGATTCTTTCTATTAATCGATGTTTGTCTTTGTTAATCCCGAAATTCGAGGAAACCTTATTTGGAGGTTTTTTTAAATTTTCAATTTAATTAAAAATAAATAATCATAATTACCGTATTTATACTATTAGAAGCCCAGTCTCTAATAAAGGCCCACCTATCGAAAAAATTTATATCGAAAATTACCAATTTTTAGGTGAAATTTAGCCGAATAAGCATTTTTTATCGCAAATTTCCGAAAACACCCCGGAGTCTGAAACTCTTAGGCCCAAGGATTTCTAATAGAATAATCATATGTATATTTTTTTTTTATTTTTTGAGGATATCGTACATGGCTGTGGATGTTGCTGCCGACTGCCTATGGCATTGCATGGTTCTTCTTTGGCAAAGCAATTGTATTCGATGGTGTTCATTTTACTTGGGCCCTGAATCCCTATGTCAGCTATGAAAAATGGAATTTGGAACCGAAATATGTAGGAAAGGCGGCGCATTAAAAATAATAATTAATTTTGAAAAAATTTATAAAAATAAATTTTAATTATTTTTGTCGCTTTTAAAATAAATTTAAATTGCTTTTTAATTCAATTATATTTTTAAATTAATTATTTTTCATTTAAGTATATCTCAAATTGGTATAGCCAGCATGTTCTCTTATCAAGTATTTTATTGCCAGGCGTTTATGCAATTTTCTTCATCGCATTCTCTATTAAAATTGGAGCCTACAATTTGAGTAATGCTGGCAGAGAATTGATCAGTAAAAAACAAAGAATGGTTAGTGCCCACTTTTTTGATTCTATAGATATTTTTAATAATGGAAAAACAAATTAAATTATTAAATTATTTTATTATTATTGGATTAGTTAAAAAGGTGATATTGGGAATTTATTGCTTGAAAATTGATTTTTAATATTTTTTTAGGTATCAATACTAAAAAAAAATAAAATAGGCAAATGTTCGGAAAAAAAAACACCAATAATATATAACAAGCAAAATAGATACGACATTTGCGGACCCAACACTTTCGGACGGAACAGTCTAATGCCAATGATGATAAAGCTGCTTGAAATTTTTTATAGCATTTTATTTAGCATAAAATTAGCTACAAAATGATAGAGCTTTGTCTAAGGTTGAATATGGCCAAAAAACCATCGATTTAATTAAAATTGCTTTTTTTGACTGTTTTTTTTTTTGGCTATAACTCGGTGAATATTTAATATTGGCCAAAGCTTTTGACATCTTTTTGTTGCTGATTTTATGCTTAATAAAATGTCAACAATTCCACAATAACCTTAACATCTTCTGCACAAGACCGTTTCGTCCGTAAGTGTTGGATCAGCAAGTGTCACATGGCGAACAAAATAATGGCAATTTAACAGGTTTTTACGCAAGTGTTCATGATCACAATATTCAACGTCGCATCTGGTCTTCTATTGTATTTATTCCCGCGTTCCACCTCAACACAAGGACAATCATATACTAGTGGATTGATAAATAGCCTGGTTGAGTATGTGGTCATCTATTCATGGCTGAATATACATGGTAAAATTTAAATGAAAATTTAATTTTTAAATCTTTTGACCACAGGCACTCCGCCCATCATTTTCCTTACATTAAATAAAACAGTTCGCAATGATGTGATTGCTTTTGTGCGAAAATTGCGCACCACTTTCAAACGAACTGCTAACATCAAAATGACTGCAAGCATACATATACTAATTCGTAGTAATGGAGGGCACAGCATAAATGGGCATCATCGGCAATTTTGTCGACCGAACAGAATTGGACCAACGACCGTGGATGGCTAGCCACATTTTGCGGACGAAACGGATTGGTGCAGCTATAGGTAAAATTGAGGTGGAATTAACATTTTATTAGGCATAAAATTAGCTACAAAATGGTATCAAAAGCTTTGACCAATATTGAATATTCACAGAGATATGGCTAAAAAACGGACCAAAAAAAACAATTTTAATTAAACCGAGTTTTTTGGCCACAACTCGGTGAATATTCAACATTGACCGAATCTTTTAATATCAATTTTTTGCTAATTTTATGCCCGAATAAAATGCCCTCAACATTTCCACATCAATTTTACCGTTCAGCAGCACCAAACCATTTCGTCGCCAGCAATTGTCGGCTCCGCAAAAGGCGTAATAAGCCATGGATTAACCTATATGTATTGCATTTTCATGATATTTGTGGGCAAAATAATGATATTATATTTTATTGTAATTTGATATTTTGGCTCTATGCGATTATCCGCGATTTTTTGAGAATATTTTTATAAAATAAACCATCCTATTTAAATATTAAAAAAATTTTCCTCTTATTTTAGAGTAGACTACCCTTCCACCGCGTTTGAGCGTAATATACGAATATTTTATATTTTTTTGAATTGTGATATTTTTGAATTTTTATTTTTCCATATTTAATTTTGTTCTCATTTTCTATTCTACTTTATTTTCCATTATTTCTAGATTATTACTTTATAGATAAAATTGAATAAAATTTTTAAAATTTCCTCTAGTTTCTCATTGCTTCATTTGCATCCGAATCCCAAATTTAAATTGGCCCCACAGCCCTAACCGATTTCCCTATGCATGTATATGTTTATGTAGTAATTAAAAAAATCATCAAGTGTTGAGAAGGTGGATTATGGGTTGATTATCGAAAAGCTTGAGATCGATTTGCTATTAATTGGTGAATTTTCATGACTAAACTATGCACCCAAGACCCAACTAATCCCCAGTCCCCTCACATTTTCCAGGGGCAATTTTCCCTCCGGCATTCCAATGCCACTTTTTTATATTTATGATGGAGTTCAAATTTTTTAGCAATTTATGAAGCAAATATGTGGATTTATTAATCCTATAAATTTTATAAATTTTCATGTTCCCATTCTTGAGTTATCCCTCAAAGAATTTTTCGTCAACAAGGGGATTTTCAGGTTCAAAATGAATGGACCTTTTTTTAAAAAATTACAAAATAATTTAGGGAATTGTTATCAGACCTATCATAGTTGATATAAGGGTAAAAAAGATTGGAGAATTTGAATTTGAAAAAAAATTGAATAAACTTTATATTAAAGACCTAAAATAATCAATTTAAAATGTGTGCAAGAACTTTTGGTCCACCCTGTATATGCCATGGTTAGTATATTTTTAGAACAATTCTTAGTATTTTATAAATATTATAGAAATAGCTAAGTGCTTTATGTTCAAAAAATATTTTTTATTAAAAATTCAGATTTTCAAATTCACTTCTCCTCATCCTCATTACTCCTCAGTCCTCACTCCTCCTCACTGTCCCTAATTTAGTAAAAAAATATTTTTAGACAAATTCTTAGTATGAAAAAATTTTTAAATTCAAAAAAATTTCGCAAAAAAATTCCTAGTATATTATAAACATATTGACAGGCTAACATTTTCCTATGTAGAAAAAATTAAAAAAAATCGAATAGATTCCAATTCACCCACCCAACCACTCATCTAGAAAAAAGATTATTTTTAAATCATTTCAAAGATAGCACTTTTTCTTAAAAACTTTATAATTAAATTTAAGACATATTTAGATTTTAGAAAAATGCCAAAAAATAATGAAAATTCTAAGAAAATGGAAGAGAATTTTCACCTTTTTAATTGAATGATTCAAAAATATCAGTTTTCAGATGTTGACGTTCGTAATGCATTTTCCAGCCAACAATTCAATGCATGATATTTTTCCTTTTATCCTATAATTACATTCGAGTTTTACAAGTTGAAAAAAAGACCACGTAAACATTTATTATCAGAGAAAAATAATTAATTTTGCCAGAGAATTTTTACGAGTTTTACCTTAATAAAATAATGCAGCTGCTTTCGCTTTTTTAAAGATAAATGTATATAAATGAGATTTATAACTTAATGGAAACCAAAAAAGCCTTTTTATAACCAAATCATTCCATATAGCTTCATCAAAAATTAAAGTTTGAATATAATTTTTTTAATAACAATCTTATAAATATTTTTCACCATTGAAAATGGATATTATATTTTTTACCAAATTATTCACGCGCATTTGTCATCCGATTGGTCTTTTCCTCAATTTGTTATTAATTTGGTTAATTTGCACGAAAACGCCAAAGGAAATGATCAAATATAGTCGAATATTGCTTCAAACTTGCACATTTGACCTCTTCTTTATTTTAAAACAAATCATTGGAATCAGGGATGAGCGCAACGGCAAAAGCTACCGAACGCAAAACGCAATGCGTTCAAAAATTTTTTTTACGCAAAACGGAAAACGCAACGCAACGGCCTAAAATGGACGCAATAACGCAAAACGCAAAACGCAATGGTCAAAAAATTTTTTTTTTTTGAAAATTAAAATTTTCTTTTCAATTATTATCAAGTCAGGGCTGTCAGATTTATTTTCAAAGAAAAGTACATTGGCCTTGAAAAAAAGATTTTGGTGTTAGAAAAAAAAAGATTTTCGTTTTAAGCTAATATAAATTGATTAAAATTTTTCAATTAGGTTTTTTATCATGAATGAACAATCCAGAAACATGCAGCACTAAGATTACGTTTTTTGTGAAGAAATTTTTTCGAGCCGTACAGCGAAAAATTCAAGCCAAAAATGGCCGTGCAGCGAAAAATTCAAGCCAAAAATGGCCGTGCAGCGAAAAATTCAAGTCAAAAATGGCCGTGCAGCGAAAAATTCAAGCCAAAAATGGTAAATCAACGAACAAATTTCATTAAAAAATCAATTTTTTGAAAGTAAATTAAAACAATTTTCATTGCATTTTTGCGTTTTTTTGCGTTAATTTTCCCATTTTTACGCAAAACGCAAAACGAAACGCAATGGCCAAAAATGAACGCAATTAACGCAAAACGCAAAACGCAAAACGCAATGCGCTCATCCCTGATTGGAATGCAGGTTATAAAGAAAATTTATTTAATTTATTTTTTTTTAATTAAAAACCCTATCAGTTACTTGCTCGTTTGGATGATGACGTTAATATTTCTGTTTATTATGGTTATTTTGTGGACAATTTATTTCATCTAATTGGACCATTTGGTCTTGTCATTATCACCTGCATCAGTAATCTCACTTATTTCTTCGATATATTTCTTATTTTATTCTAATTCGTTTACAGATATTTCTTATTTAATCGGTGAATAATACTAATTTAATTTTTTTTTGAATTTTTTTTAGGTCTAAATAAAAATCTTAATTTGCTAAAAATAAAAATAAATGAATAGTTGATGCCTATTAATTTTTAATATTCTGCTTCAAATAAAATAAAATATTTTTTAACCCTATGTTAATCAAAAATTTTATTTATATTTTTTGCTTTATTAATTTACATATATTCCCTACAGGAATACACAAATTAGCCTATTTCGCTATTTGCAATTACTCATTTTGCCTGTTCTTTTATATATTTTGGTTGTTGCAATATTTCTGGCCAAATTTCGAGATACCATTTTAAATTGCCGTCAAGAAGATAATGAATATTTGAACACATTAAATATGCTGGAAGAAAGCTGCTTATTAATTCTTGATAAGGTGGATAAATAATATTTTATTTTTTAAATTAATAAAAATTCAGCATTCAATTTTGTTTTTTCGATATTTATGGGCATTTTCAATTTGTTTTTTAATTATCTTTTATTCAATAATAATTTTTCTTCGTTGGCGGTTGGCGCATTATTCGATTTGTCAACACATTTGGTGGATTTAGTGAAAATACACGCAAATTAAATAAACAATTGACGAGAACATTGACACTTTTGGTAAATAATTTGATTAAAATATTTATTTTTTATTTTAGGCTACATTTCCTTTTTTATCTCTCTGCTTTATGCTTTCCTTGTCATTTTTACAATTTTTTTCTGGAACTTTATTGGATGATAAAGAGAAATACAAACAATCACAAATTGGAACAATATTCTTTTATTTAACGCCAACCTTCAATCCAATTATCACAATTTTGATTAATACCCCTTATCGTAATGCAATTGGTCGAATAATTATTTTTTGGAGAAAATCACAACAACAAGTTATGCCAATATAGAAATGAAGGAAGATATAATTATAAATGAAATTAGATTGCAGAGAAAATCGATGTAAAAATTAATTTTAAGATTAGATCATTACATTTTGATTCAATCGATAAAAACAGTAAATCAGCAGGTGGAAAATAGAAATAATATAATAAGCAATACGAAAAACTCATAAATAGGGGATCAAAACAATTGCAATAATCTTGAAAATATTTATTTATTTAATTTCATTAATTTTTTTTTATTTTACTATTTTCTACTGTTGTTTTGACATTAAGAAATGTGAAATTTTGATTGAGGAGAATGATTCTTTGTATTTTACTTTTTAAGTATTCCATTATCAATACCATATTTCCCCCATAATTTTCCCTTCATTGCCTCTTTCCATATTGTCCACCATTCAATGTTGGATTTCATTGTTCTTCTAAATTCTATGCAGCAAAAGGCAATTTGATTTACAATGGGAATTGCCATTAGGCAAAACAATTTTTTGAATTCTTTATTCATATTCATCGGCAAAATTCAGTCGAGGATTTAAAATTGAATTCAAATACTATTTTTGTTATTGAGAAAAAGGAAAAATTGGTTCTGAGCTCCCAGACTCAAAATCAATCAAATGATATACCATTCGATAGAGCTCGTCGAGCTGAGTATGAAAATACCAAAAATTCCGGCGCGCTTGCACTTTTGGCCAAGTTATGGCCATTAAAAAATCGTAAAAGTGAAGGGTCCCCCCTTTGGGTCGAAAAAGTTATAAATTTTTTCTATCGACATATTTAGCTCAGACGACGCGTCTCAACGAGCTGAATACGAATCTGTAATCGTTTTTCCATAAAACTCAAAAATAAAAAAGTTACAGTCGCGCAAAGGAAATACGGATTGGAACTGCTCCGGTGGGCATTTCAGAGTGGACTCCTCCGTGTGCTCCGCCTCCGCGCGACCAGACGAGCTTGTGGCTCGCTTCGCTCGCCACAAGCCCGTCTAATTCCCGCGCTTCGGCTACGCACACTCCGGAGTCCACTCTTACATTCCTCCGCAGTTCCAACACATTCCAGCGAAACAAAAATGGTCATTACTTTTTTATTTTTGATTTTTATACGAAACCGATGGCAAATTCGAGCTTCTCTCATCGAGGCGCGTCGATTGAGCTATATATGGTCATGAAAAAAATTTAAAAATTTTCGACCCATAGGGGAGACCAAGCACTTTTATGGGAAAATAGTTTTAATGGCCATAACTAGGCCAAAAGTGCAAGCGCGCTGAAATTTCTTGTATTTTCTGACACAGCTCGTCAAGACGCGTCGATTGGTATATCATTTGATTGACTTTGAATCTGGGAGCTCAGAACCAATTTTACCGAGAAAAATTTCTTAATCAGTCCTCGACCATGAAATGATACCAAAATTGTAAAAATTTTATTGAAAATTCAAATGCGCAAATTTCGTTGCACTTTACTTACATTGAATATAAAAGGCTTATATTTATGATAAAAAATTAGAATTTTTAGGAATAATTAAAAATTTCAAACAAATTTCTCCTGCTGAAATATGAATCAACAAAACAACATTAAGCGCCAAGAATTGCCAGCTGAATTGATAAATGAATTGTTCGATTCAATGCCATTGGAAAATTCTTTTGGTCTTTTGGCCAAAATACCAAATGGAATTTAAGCAAGAAATGTCCAAAAAATGATCAAGAATATTAAGGAGGTAAATTAATGTTTGTAGAAAATTATAGAAATAATATGAAATTTTTAGGCAATGAAGAATAATAAATTGAATAAAATGGATTGTGGTCCAAAATTGTCTATTTCTCTGGGAGGATTGGTCATCATTCATCAATTATCTGATGTATTTGGTAAAAAATAAATCAAGAAAAATTATAAAATTTTCAAATTATTATAATTATTTTCTTAGAAGTAAATTGCGTTCGAACAATTTTGCCAATTCCATCATTCAATTTGAAGGCCATAAATAAACCAATAATTGCATTTTATTATGAAGGTCAAATTCTCAACAATTCAAATGGCTTGTAAATAAAATTTTTTCTCTATTATATAAAAATTATAATAAACAAATTTATTGCTTAAAAATTACTTTAGAAAAAGGCAAAAATAATTTTAAATTCCTTAAATTAAATAAATTCATTATGAAAATTATAATTAACCAATAATATTCAGGGGTAGCTACATTTGGTTTGGGCTTTCTAGCAAACAATTTCCATTGAAAGACAAAAATCTTGGATGGGAGGCAAATTCAAATTCAATTGGAATTCGGCTTAAAGAAGAAATGTTGATTGAAGGAGAGAAGATTGAATTTGGAAATAACAACAGTTATTTCGTGAAAGGGGATTTTATTGGAATTGGCATAATCCGCCACCCAAATTGTTCATTGGAATGCTTTTCCACTTGGAATGGTCATTTTCAGGGTAAAATAAATTAAAATTAATTATTCATTAGAAATGAAAATAAAAATAATTTTTAGGGAAAGTCAAATTGCAATCAAAATTTGCCCATCTTCAGCTTTTTCCGACCGCCCTTTTGGCTAAACCTATCGTTTCAATTCGTTTGAATTTTGGTAAAGAAGAATGGCAATTCAAAGAATTTGGACCTCTCCTCACAGATAAAAAATTTTGATGAAGAAAAACAAAAAGAGAAAGAAATAAAACGAAGTGGATCATTCAGTTAATTTCCATACTTTATTATTCAAAATACATTTTTCATTTTTTTGAACATTCAACTAAATTCCAGCAACATATTTAATCGTTAAATAAATGAATTTTTTACGAAAATAATAAATCTACTCTGCTCTAATTAATGGCTAAGGGAGTCTTTATCTGACCCTAAAAATGAGGATGAATCAAACAAATATTGATCTATTTTTAAATTTATTCCATTTTATCTTAATATATTTTAATTCGACCCAACATTTTATATTTTGCTGAAATTATTAGATAAGCTCCGTTCCAAAATTATAGAATCACGTCTTTTTTGACCATATCTCGGTGTCAACTTATCCAAATGAATTGAAAATTTTATCATTTGTTCAATACCGATAAATATTAAGATTCTGAGAGTTTAAACTCATTTTATTAACTTTTGAATTTTCTATAAATTTTTTTCCAAAAAGTAGCTGTTCCATAAATATAGAATCAAAATTTTAACGTTTGCGCTTATATAAAAAACGAATTATTTATCAATTTTCACATTTACTGTTTAATTCTATATTGTTTTAGCTATAGAATGCCACGAGGTATTAAATTATCCGATATTGAAAAGGGACAAATTCAAGCATTTAAACAACAAGGACTTTCACATCGACAAATTGCCAACAATTTAGGCCGATCAACACATGTAATTCAACATTTTCTCGCCAAAGGAGATGAATATGGAAAGAAAAAACGATCGGGAAGACCACAAAAACTCAATCAGCGCACAAAACGACGCATACAAAAAGCTGTGGCCCATCAAACTAAAGGCACTCGGAAGGCCTTGGCCGAATTGCAGTTGAATGTGAGCCATCAAACCGTGTGGAGAGCTATCAAAGAGTCGCCAAACCTTGTCCGACAGAAAATGCAGAAGTGCCCGGCTCTAAAACAACAACATAAGGATGCGCGATTGGCTTTTGCCGAACAACATTGCTGGTGGACGAACAAATGGAAAAATGTAAGATTGGGGATTTTTGAAAATGTACCCCTCTTTTTGGTTTAGGTGATTTTCAGCGATGAAAAGAAGTGGAATTGTGATGGTCCGGATGGGTGGAATTGCTACTGGAGGGATTTGCGTCGAGACCCCCGCGTATTTTCCAAACGTGGCTTCGGAGGCGGTTCAGTCATGACATGGGCGGCAATCACGCGTTTTGGAGGCCTGGCACTCGTTTTCGTTGAGGGCAGAATGGATTCAATTGCCTACCAACAATTGCTCAGAGATCATCTTCTTCCGTGCCTGCAAAGATTTCGCCGAATTCCGTGGATATTCCAACAGGACAACGCCGCAATTCACGTGAGTGCCAGTACGCGGAGATGGTTCGACGACAATAATGTGATCTTAATGGAGTGGCCAGCAAAATCTCCGGATTTAAACATTATTGAAAATGTGTGGGGCATATTGGCGCGTGATGTCTACAAAAATGCACGACAATTCGACACCGTTCAACAACTGCGCGAGGCCATTGAAGCGGCTTGGGGGCGTCTGACAGTGGCCCAATTAGAAAGACTATATGGATCGTGCCACAGAAGAATGTGAGAAGTGCTCAAAAAGAACGGAAATATTACGAAGTATTGATATTTCATTATTTTATTCTTTTTTATTTGATTGTGATTCGTTTTTTATATAAGCGCAAACGTTAAAATTTTGATTCTATATTTATGGAACAGCTACTTTTTGGAAAAAAATTTATAGAAAATTCAAAAGTTAATAAAATGAGTTTAAACTCTCAGAATCTTAATATTTATCGGTATTGAACAAATGATAAAATTTTCAATTCATTTGGATAAGTTGACACCGAGATATGGTCAAAAAAGACGTGATTCTATAATTTTGGAACGGAGCTTATTTCATTTACAATAATCAAATAAAATAATTTTTTCTCTACATTAAATTTAAAATCAGCCAATTTTTTGAAAGCGAAAATTTCATTTTTAAGAAAGAAAACTGTATCGTGAGGAGGAAGAGATGAATCAACACATCTTCTTCATCATAGTCTTCTTCTTCATAATGATCTTCTTCATCCTCCTCATCATCTTCCTCATCATTTTCTTCATCTTCCTCTTCATTTTCTCCTTCTTCTACACCATTCCCCCCCCCCCCCCCCCCCCCATTAATGTCAAATCCCCTGCTGCCCCCTCCCCCATATTGGTCTTCCCTCCCATGATTCTTCCCCACCCCCAATAATAGGAAAATACCTCATTTCAATCAGGCTACGATTACGACTGATACCAAGTCAAAATTATTCTTTCAAATCATTGCTTATGGGAGATTATTTACAAATTTTTGGTTCTAATCAATTCGAAAACAAAAAGGAGTTTATTGGTGGGTGGTAACTGGGAAAGGAAAGCAAATAATAATCAATTTATCATATTTTATTATTTATTAAATGTTTATCATAAATCGGGGCAATATAAAATTGAATTTAGACATTTTGTTTAACATGGAAACAATTTATACAATTAAAATTTATATTCGATATCAATATTTCTCATTTTGCCATGTTAACAAATGCCATCGATCCCCATTCAATTAAAAAAGTTCAATGAACAAAGAGGCTTCTGTTGAAAATGGAAACATGGAGCTGAAAGCTAAGAAAAGGTTTAAAAATATTTTATAACTAATAATTTTAAAAAATTAACAATGGAATAACGGTTTTGGAAACTTTATTTTATAATTGGTCAAAACTCAAAACCAAAATGTGATATTTTTAATGATATTTATTATCAATACTCAAAAATATACAAAAAAGAGACTTTTTAATAATATAATAATAACCGTACGGGGTCGATACCTGAATAGACTAAGGGCCGTGTATGCAAATATGGGCGTTACCTGAATAGTGCAAATATGGGCGTTACCTGAATAGTGCAAATGTGGATTTTTTCGGAGTGTTTCAAAATTGAAAATAAAACAAGAGTAGAACAGCTGGAACTGGAATATTACAAATATCCTGATACTCATTTACTTACTCGCGAAAGAAAGACCGATCGACAAGATGGTACTAGGGGAAAATGGTTGGTGGAAAAAGGTTCTACAACTATTGGGATAATGTGAACAACTAATGGAAGAATTGGCAAAGAAATTGATAATCAATATTTCATAAATGATGATGATGAACAATCGGCAAAAATGATATTTTGAAAAAAATTTAAGAAAATTATCATATTTTTTATATCCATGATAATATGGATTTTTTTCAATTAATGCCAGTTGAGCTTTTGGCAATCTTAAATAAATATTTTAATATAATTTTGATTTTAAACTTTATCTGCTCTATAATTTGATTATTCAGTCAGTTCAATTGCTGAAATCATGAAGACTTGAAACCAAATTTCAGACTTTTATCAAAAAAAAGAAATTTAGATCCATTGCTGGTTAAATTGATGCAAAATTTATTTCAATTCACATTTCTCACTGTAAGAATTTTCACTTGGGGGACGCAACAGGCAACCGATCTGACTTCTAATAAAGAAACCGGTCTTGGACCAGGGAGTGGTTTTATTGTCCATAAGATAAGTACTTTTTGTCCATAAAATTTACTTTTTGTCCATAAATCAGTTTTTTGGGTATAATTTTTTGTGCTTGGTTCCAGACCCCAAAATCATTTAGCCATTTTTTAGAGCTCATCGAGACGCGTTGATTGATGTATAATTTGTCGAGATTTGGCAAAAATTCAAAGTGTTAAACCGTTTAAACCAATTTTGGTTTTTGGTTTATAACTCGTTTAGTTTTGATCCAAATCCTAAAAAACTATTTATCAATCGACGCGTCTCAATGAGCTCTACAAATATGCTAAATAATTTAATGGTCTAGGATCAAGCATTAACAAGTTATTACGTTATGAACAAAAAGTACTTATCTTATGAACATTTTTTCTTTAGACCATTCAAACCATATACCATTTTGTAGATCTCAGCGATATGCATCGAATGGTATATAAAATGTTTCAAAAGTTATAGAGTTAAACAGTTTAAACCTTATTTTTATGTTTTTGTTTTAAAACTCTTTAATTTTGGACCAAAACTATACAGATTATATACCAATCGATGCGTCTCAATGAGATCTACAAAATTATATAAGGTTTGTAGGGTCTAAAACCGATTTCTGATTTATTAGAAGTCAAAAACTTATATTTGCAGTCTGAACCGACCCCACCCTTCTAGCAAGCAGAAGGGGAATGCTATTCGATTTTGGCTCAAGCTAGGCTCCCTTTTGCCATTTTATTTCTCGCCCATATTCCCTCATCAGCAATATTTAAATGGATAATCATTTCATTCATCCATTTTCCCCATCATCACAATTCGCTGCCAGTCTCAAATTTATTTTTTTTATTGATCAAGCGTACACTTTTCAGATCACCCATAGATTGAATTGAATATTCATACACCTTTTATGATCATTCTTAAATTAAATTTATGGTGCCCTTATCCAAGAAAAGAGGGCAACAAATTTAGCAAAAAAAGAGAGGCCATTATTTTACATTTAAATTTTATTCTAACTTAAAATTGTCTGAGAAAGAAATGGCAGAGAAAAAGAAAACATCGACAAAACGACTAATTTTCTCTTACATACGAAATTAGCTGTCTCCTCAATGCTATCTCGTCTCTGCCACCATTGATGCCAACGAAATATTGGATAAAATTGCCAGCCGAGTGTGCCTGCTAAATTTGGGCCAATAAAATATGCCAGAGCCTATTTGATTACCCCTCTAGAAAGACAAATCAATCATTCAATCTTCTCAAATCTCAACTATTATCTGTTACCCAACAAAGTCTTCACCACACAAAATAAGCGGCTCCCTTCCATCTATTTTTTTGCAAATTTCCATATTTTATTTAATTAATTTGCCTTTTCAAAGAAAATGACGATACTGATGGCAATTTTATGTTTCTGCTCACTTTTTCGATATGCAGGAAGCAATGAAGGTTAGATAAGAATTGAGGCACAAATACATATAAATTTGACATCTCGGCGATTTGAGGAATATATGTATTTGCAATTAATATTTTGGAAATTGATTGATTTTAGAATTAACCAAGTTATATAGGCAGTTTTGGAAATCCTTGTTCAAGACTTTATATAAACTCGAGAATGTATTCATTCGACACGGTATGGTCGATTTAGTTTATGAAATTCCAATTTCTTTCGAAAAAGCTAACCGTTGATCAAACCTAAATCGGTTTTGGTTTTATTAACTTTTGCATATAAGCTCTAATACCGATTTGAAAAATTTATTAAACTAAATTGATCATTCGAATCAATTGTGCTTATTTAAAATTCTTGACTTTGCCTAGAAACCGAAATTTTCACAATTATCTAACCCAATATTTAAGTTGTTAATTCTGGAATTAGCCAATTTCCAATATTAACCGCAAAAATGTCTTTAATAGTGCTGAGCCTGGAATGAATAGGCCTTTAATACCCACCTTGTTTTAGCCCATTGGACATTTTTGTAATCGAAAATTCGGCTGATTTTACAAATAATTTCATAATTAAAATCTTCTCACATTCCAAATTCAGTGCAACTAAAAGATCCTAAATTGGCCAACATTTTTGAATTATATGATTTGTTGGCCGATCGCGCCCATAAATTGTTTGCTCATCCAGCAATTGTGGATAATCCGGAAGAGGCGTTGAAAGACATTGGCATTATTAATGAAAAGACTTTCCTTGAGGAAATGCACAATTTTGCTAGGGATTATCGGCCATATGCAAATTATCAGGCAAATAAATGCAGCATTTATACATAAAATTCTCTTAAAATTAAATTTAATTTTAGAGAGAAAATGCGACAGGGACTGCAGAAATTGAAATTAAGCCGGAGGATAAGAAAAGCTTCACAAAGATCAAATACCCTAACACAAATTACCTCCTTTTGCACTTGCTATTATTGAACGTAATCAACAAGGTGAAAGCTTAATAAAAGAGATGGGAAGATTTTGGTAAAAAATAGAGGAAAAAATCAAATAGTATTTTAATTAGGCGGCAATATATTTAGTAAAAATTAATAAATAGGAAAAAATGATTAGAAAATTATTTATTCGCAATTTCATTTGTGTTGAAAATTAATAAAATAAATGCCCATAATCTGAATGGTCATTTCTGGGATTGTAAAATTTCCAGTAGAGGGTACAATAATAAAATTACTGCAAAATTTAATATATTATGCTTTAATGAAAAATGAATTCACTCAGAGGAAAAATTAGCCAAAAATATAAAATAGGGTAAAATAGATAAAATGCTAAAAAAATTGAGCATTTTGTGGCTTTGTTGCTTGGAGGATAAAAAAATGAGCAAAATTTTAAAAAGATGGCAAATATGCCTCCCATGGAGAGGGGAATTCATTGCGTAATGAAATCACAAAATTTATTGTATATGTAAAAAAAGTAAATATAATTATATAAAAAAATATATTTCAAAAAGCTGAAATAGATTTTATATAAATGTATTATTTTAGGTGGACATTCAAAATGAAATTCAAAATGATTTGGAATCAATTTGGGCAGAAAAAAATGCGAATGAATTGCGACTCCGGCAAAAGCATTTGTTCAAATTTGGATTCATCATTAACTGTATTTATGCATATTTTATGGATGACAGGCAGAATATTCATTTTTCGGAAATCCGTACAGCGACAACAACAAAAGTGGAAATGGTCAAGCAACATCCATTCTACGCGATTTTGACCAAAAATAAATGTGCTAATGAAGATGTAATTCGAATTTTCGTGAATTTGATCATTACAGAAATTGAGGTAATTTTTGGGAAATATTTATATTTAAAATGACAAAAAAACATTGAAATTTGCAAAAAGATTAATGTTTTATAATGGTTCTAAGCCATTATTCAATCAATAAATCGCTCTTCAAGATTTATCGGTTGATTGTATTCTACATTGGTCTAACAAATTAAAATTTGTTTTGCATAGGATTTAGGATGGTTTAATCAGTTTTTTTTAACGCGCGAGGACCATTCATAAATTGACAAAGGACGGTGTAAATATGCGATTCCTAAAACAGTGCAGAGGATTTAAATTTAAAATAATGGAAATAAGAAAATTTAAAGTAAAACAGAATTATAAATCAGAATAAAAACAGAATTAAAAAATCAGAATTATAAAATCAGAATTATAAAATCAGAATTATAAATCAGAATCAAAATAAAATCTGAATTAAAAAGAATTAAAAATCAGAATTAAAGAATAAAATTGCAATTAATCAGAATTAAAAAATCAGAATTATAAATCAGAATTAAAAAATCAGAATTATAAATCAGAATTAAAAAATCAGAATTATAAATCAGAATTAAAAAATCAGAATTATAAATCAGAATTAAAAAATCAGAATTATAAATCAGAATAAAATCAAAATTAAAAATAAGAATTGAAATCAGAATTAGAAATCAGAATTATAAAATCAGAATTAAAAATCACAATTATAAAATCAGAATTAAAAATCACAATTATAAAATTATAAAAAATTAAAATAAGAAGTTAATCAGAATAAAAGCAGAATAATCAATCGATTTGTCTCGATGTAGAGATCTATCGATGAGTTTAAGGTTTAAATTGTTAAAATCTTTTCGCCATTTTCTTTTTTGCTACATTAAATAATATCCATTAATTATCTTTTTATTAGGAAAACAGTGATATCAATGTGGATGTACATCATTTTTTTCTTAACAATATAAAAAAGAAATTTGTGATTTTAATGACAAATGAAACGAAGATGAATGGGAAATTAGAAGAAGAATACGCGGAATTGCAAAAGGATCCATATTTCCCTGAAAAATTGCCAAAAATTTTAAATTTGTGGGCACTATTGGAAGTATTACCTGAAATTATGTTGCAAATTATTGTGAAGATAGGATGGGAAGGCTATGAAAATCATCTCAAACCTACGATGTGGCAAATTTTACTGAGAATAAATATAAAAATTTTGGAAGTTAGAAAAATGTTAATTTATAGTCATTACAAGAGAGCAATTAGCAAGGTTTGTATGTGATGTGGGTAAAATTGGTTCATAGCGCCCAAATTCGAAATCATGCAAATGATATACCATTCGACGCGTCTTGACGTGCCAAGTTCGAATCTGCAAAAATTTTTACCCGGCAAGGACTTTTGGCCAAGTTATGGCCATTAAAAACCATTTTCCCATAAAAGTGCTTGGTCCCCCCTATGGGTCGAAAATTTTTAAATTTTTTTCATGGCCATATTATATAGCTCATTCGACGCGGCTCGAACCTCGAAGAGCAGATTCCGAATCTGTGATTGGTTTCGCGTAAAAAAACTCAAAAATAAAAAAGTTATGGCCATTTTTGTCTCGCTGGAATGTGTTGGAACTGCGGAGGTAATGTAAGAAGGGACTCCGGAGTGGCGTAACCGTAGCGACGACCCGGACCGCGGAGCGGTCCGGCGGCGAGCTTAGCGAGCGCTAGCGAGCTAAGTGAGCCGTGAGGAGCGAAGGCGGAGCACACGTAGGAGTCCCTTCTGAAATGCCCACCGGAGCAGTTCCAATCCGTATTTCCTTTGCGCGGCTATAACTTTTTTATTTTTCAATTTTATGCGAAACCGATAGCAGATTCGTATTCTGCTCGTCGAGAAGCGTCGATTGAGGTATTATATGTCCAAATAAAAATTTTGAACTTTTTCGACCCATAGGGGGGACCAAGCACTTTTGTGATTTTCAATTGGCCATAACTTGGCCATAAGTGCTTGCCGGGTAAAAATTTTTGCAGATTCGAGCTTGGCACGTCAAGTCGCGTCGAATAGTATATCATTTGCTTGATTTCGAGTCTGGGCGCTATGAACCAATTTTTCCGTGATGTGTTAAGGGTAAATTGATTAATAAATTTTGTCGAATTCAAAATAATCAACAAATTAAAATAGTATTGAAAATGTAAAGTGATTTTTTACGATTTTATTCAGATTCAAGCTTAAAATTTTTTTCCCTATTTGAGGAAAATTGCAATTTTCACAATTTTTCATTTATATAATTGTTTTTTAATATAAAGAAATAGTACGTATAAATAAATAATTTAGAGAAATATTCAAATATGAAATTTCCGTTTTCAAAGGCATAAAAAAATTTATTTTATAAGTTTATTTTTAAATATTAAATTTTCATTACTAATAGATGCCAGATGAAAAATTGCGAACCAAATTGGAAACAATCAGTAAAAATGACAAAATTTTCAATTTCATATTCGACAATGACATTAAATACAATTATCGAAAATGGTTTAATCACCTAAAAGTCCATATAGCCAAATTTTTGGCCAAAAAATATTTTGATCTATCCGGCGATTTCCATTTCCATCATGTGTCGGAAAATGACGAATGGAAGGTGATTTGCTATAATATAGGCAGGAATATTCTACAGAAAATATTAAGGTACCATTATTTTTTTATTGTTTTTAAAAATAAAAAATTATTTTTTTTAGTTTTTTGATTTATGTATGTATTATAAAAAAGTTCGATTTCTATTAAAAACAACATTTTCAGAAATGTGTGACGAACAAAATATTTTCAAAATTTTATATAAAAAACCGCTTATTTAAAAAATATTTTTCTCTAAATTAAAATTAGATCAAAAATAAAATTTTTTCACGCAAAGAATTGGAGTAAAATTTTTGAAATATTTTTCATTATTTTGCACTTTTATTAATAAAAATAATTGCAATATTTCGAAAATTTTTTCAATATTTTAAGGAATTTTCATAATTTTAGGGGAAAAATTTTTCGAAAAATATTTTTATTAGGGAAATTTTGTTGATGAAAAAAAAATTTTTGGGATATCGTATGTATATTAATTTAGTCTTAATAATTAAATTAAAAATTAAATTTTATTTTATTATTTTTTTTCTATATTTTGATTGATAAAAAGTTTATCAATATTATTTGACTTTGTTATATGGACAAATTTAGGGATTTTATAAAAATATAAATCCGTTCTCGATAAATAGCCTGGTCAAGTAATATTTTTGCCGGAGAGTAAATCATTGCTTAAAGATAAAAATAACAATTATTTTTTAGTCAAAATGGAGTAGAAGGGAATATGACGGCAAAAGAAAAGGAGAAGAAGAAATATGAATTACTCGTTCAATTGCATTTTCGCTTTTTTTGTGTGGGAATACGCCAAATGGATAGCATCAAACAAGTATTTGAGAAAAGAATTATATCTGGACAAACTATATTCCACTCTTATATGGTCTCGGAATTGTTGAAAATTGTGCCTGGAGCAATGAAAAAATTCAATGAAATAATCGGTCCAAAAGAGAAATTGGCGAAAGAGAATCCACAAGAAGAGGAGAATTTATTTTTTGACGCTGTGTCAGAAGTTCGTAGTGAAATCTGCGAAAAGCAATTACTGAATGAGAATCATGAATCGATGTATAAAACAATTTTATCTTTCATAAAATCATTCTTCGGTTTTCATTGATTCCTTTTTCTGTACTTGTTAAGTTTACAACCCTTTTGGGTCACCTTGGAAAAAGTGAGGAAAAAGTGAAGAGTCCCCCCTTTGGTATTAGGATTAAGGTTTGGATATTTGAGATGATTTTTACATCATCCTAATCCTATCCCTAACATATCCCTGAATGACCCCAAATCCTAAACCTGATAACCCATAAGGGGACCAAGCACTTTCCAAAAAAGGGATTTATGTAAACTTAACAAGTACCTCCTTTTCCTCGGTTATTTTTCTTTGCTAAATGAAGTATTTAATTCTATATTTTTTTCACATTTTCTTTTTCGGACATATTTTTATTTTAAATATATATTTGTTATATTTCCAAAAGTTAAATGAATTTGAACACAATTGGTTCATAAGGAGGTGTCTCTCCTTAATGTGGTCTTCTTTATTGAGATTTGGCATTAGATGGCATAGGTTTAGGCCATAGGAATTTTTAAGAAGAATAACAAGCAAAAATATTGAAAGAATTGGAAGCAAAAATTCCATCCAATTCAATAACAAATTTCCTAAAATTAAATATAAAATTAAATGATTGTGATTTCTGAATTCCTGATGGAGTTCCACAATCTTAAAAATAGAATTTTCGCTTTCTAAAAATGGGCTGAATTTAAACGTAAAAATTAAATGAAGATAAAAAATCGTTTTTATTTGATTATATTCAAAATGAAGTAGCGAATAATTTCATCAAATTTTAAAAAGATTGATCGAAATGAAAACAGATCTAAGATTAAATGGAATAAAATAAATTTAAAAAATCATCTAAATTTGATTTCATCTTCATTTTTGGGGTTCTTTTCATCAATTTTCAATTTTCTATTCTATGACATATTTGATTTGAAATCTTTGAATTTTCATTCCTCTTTTTTAAATTGAATGCAAAAATTACTTTTGAATTATATTTTAAAAAGAGGAAATATGAATTGAGAATAATTAATTTATCAAATTTTATTATTTTATAAAATGGAATTAATATTTGGACATCAATATGTGTCATTTTGCCATGTTAATAAATGCCATCAAATTCCCAATCAAAAAAGGCCGATCACTTAAATCCTTGTGTTTTGGCCGGGCAATCTGGCACTTTGCATGGTTTAATCGTCGTTTTCTCGGCTTCTACTCCAACGCTATTGCCTTTGCCAACACCAACATCCACATTTATTTTGCCGGTTGTCTTCGTGCATAAAGATGCCTTCGGCTGCTGGAAAACTTGGTTTTAATAATTAAAGGATTTTTTATTTGTTTAATTAAAAGAATTTTATTTTATTGATTTATAAAATTGACAAAAAATTTAAATATAAGCATTATTTAATTTTTATTTTAAATATTATCCATAAAAATGCTAATGAACCTGTTTTGGCTTTGATTTAAGGGTCTTCGGGCATTGTTGATTTATTTCAAAGTTTCGAATGTAGATAAAAAGAGAATGCTGGAAATTATAGGGATTATTAATTGAAACTTGAAAGAATTTAGAAAAATTGGATTTTAAAATGTTAGAAAAATGTTTAAATAAAAAAATAATAACGGAAATTGATTAACCAAACAGGCAATCGCCTCCATTTATATAGGGCTGGAAGAGCTAAAAACATAAACATTCTTAAAAGAAAATGTAAACAACACTCTCACACAAATAACAATAAAAGTGGTTGGAATTCCATTCTTTCTTCATCCAACGAAGAAAAATGGTCAATTGAAAAAAAGTAAGTGCAAAATATTCCATCCCCTTGCAATTTTGTATTGTTTTGCTTTGTGGCCATTTTTAGATTGTTTTGATTGAATGTTGTCCTATTTTCGCATTCTTTTTTATGTAAAAATGGCAGCGCCTTTCGCCAATATATTTTGGCCATTGTTAAACTTATTTTTGTTGAATTGTGTTTTGATGTTATAGGTGAACTGAAAGAGGATATAAAAAAAATGATGATTGATAATGGAATGGACCTGGTAAATAGTAAACATATTTTTTTCATATATTTTCATAAAAAAATTTCAACAAAATTTTTAGCAGCTGTCAATTATATTAATTTCATTGTTCATTTTCCCCTTCGCACGATTAAAACAATGTATGTAAAAATTGAATATCCATCGCTCAATTCGCATTCCCTCACCATAAAGCAACGAAAAATTTGACTTAGATTGGCAATGAAAAGGCAAAACCAAATTTCATTTAATTTCCTCTTAATAGTAATCCTTATTTAAATTTTCCGAAAGAAGTTTTAGAATTAGCTAATCAAAAAATGAATAATTATTTTTTATTTGTAAATGATTTTAATTCAAAATTGCCAGATGTACTTTTATTTGTTTTTTTATTTTGAATTGTATATTGAAAAACAAAAAATTTGAAAGGATTTATCTTTAAAAATATTAAAGACAATGATATAGGATAACATAGATTCATTAGATTCAGCCCGTTGACCGCGTCAATTGAGTTATAACATGGCCATATAAAAAATTTTGAAAAATTGCCCTGTTCCCTTCTGGGCATTTTCTTGGTAATATCTTTCTACTTTTTGGAAAATTTGTTGTTGGTTTACGCAATTATTTAGGAAGGACTAAAGCTAAAATTTATTGAAATTGTTTCAATTCTTTATTGTCTATTCCAATTACAGATATAAATATGATGAAAATAAAATATTAAAAATTTTAATGACTCTGAATTGCAAATTTGAATTCAAATGTAATTATATATATATTGTAACCGATCTGGTTATTTAGCCGACTCAGATTCGGCCAGCCGATCTGTAATCATTGGGTTATTATTTCACATCGGTTAGCCGATAAAAGCCGATTTGGAATCAAGGGTTTACAGGGTAAATAAAAATCAAAATAGGCCGAAATCAAATCAGAACAGGCTTAAATAAAATCAGAACAGACCGAAATCCGAAATCAGCTGTTTGTGCCCGAGTTGAATATTTTTCAGAAAAATAGCCAAAGAATTTTTAATCTAGAATATAACCTTACTAGAATCCCTTTATAAAGCATGAAAAGTAATTTTTCTACCACCTAATGTATTCGCTTCCTTCCCACTTTTCAGAACTAGCGGAGCTTGTCCCGCTGGTTCTGAAATTTATTAAAATAAATTGTTGAGAAATTATTTTTAACAAAATGGAAAAATATGAATTAAAAGTCAAAAATATTAATCAAAATTATATTTAAATGAATGATGAATTAATTATCAAGAATTATTTCGCATCAAACGAGTGAATATTGAGAATGATTAAAAATGCGAATAATTTTCAAAAAATTATAAAAGATTTGAATGAATAAATTAGAATTTGGGAAACAAATTTAAATTTTATTCAAAAATCATGTAAATTTTTTGCCATATTCCCTTTAAACATTATTTTCCTCTTTTCGTTTTTACTGCAGCTGTTGTTCGAGAATTTGAGAGATATTGAAAATAAATTGTTCATTGCCAAAATTTGCGCGAATTGCTTGTCCATTTGCGAACAAATTGGCAGCCGGGAACAATTGAAGTGAAGTAAATTTTGGTGGCAATTGAATCTTTCCTATAAAGTTATTTTTTTTAAATATTTTCAAATATTAATTTTTTACCTAATGGTCCGCCATTTAATGTTGCAAAGGATTCCATTTGGGCAATTGCCGGAAAATTGATAATGCCAAGTCCGACCACATCAAATGTTTTGAAATTCTTTTCACCACTTTCAAAATTATTGAAATTTGTCCAATTTCCCTCAATAGCCATTCTTTCTTTGCCATATATTCCAATCGAATTTTTTATTGTTCCAAGAATTGCGTCGTTCAAAAAATATTTTTCACAAAATCCAATTGCCAAGTCTTCGTATCTTTGATTTTTTTTTAAAAATACATTTTTTAATTTAATTTTAATTTTAAATTAGTTCTATTTTTGAAATATTTTTAATTTATTTTGCATTTTATTTTATGTAAAATAAATGCTTTTGGCTTTTTTTTTCTAATTTTATTATAATTTATTATACAAATTTTCGGGAATATTACCTTCTCTTTTGAAGAATTGTCACTTCATAATAAAACGAAATTGTTGGAATATTGGCAGTAAAATTGATTGAAGGAATCGGCAAATTGGCAATAATGGAATTCCAAGCTTTAAGGAAATAAATTTTAATGTTATCTTTATTTGGTCCCTTAAATTTTATTAAATCGATTTGCCCAATACTCATCAGTAATAAATAATTAATTTCATTTGAACACTCATTTTTATTCTTTAAGAGAAGTACCAATTTAAATTCATATTATCAGTTGGAAATGTTGGCCAACAACAACAATGCGGCAACAATAATATAAATTGTAATATGTCCGAAAAAAAGAGAGAAAAAAATAGTGTAATTAACATTTCATTTAACAAAGTAAAACCGAAGGGAAAAGGAATCAATTAAAATCACCAAAGTGTGATTCTGAATTTATGAAAGATGAAATGGTTTTTTTCAACTGTTCTCGCTTCCGTTGCTTTTCTTCACAAATTTCGCTTCGAACTTCTGATACAGCCTCAAAAAATAAATTCTCCTCTTCTTGTTGATTCTCTTCCAATAATTTCTCTTTTGGAGTAATTATTTCATTGAATTTTTTCATGGCTCCAGGCACATATTCTAGCAACTCCCAAAACATGAAAGAGTAGAATATGCTTTTTCCGTCAATATTTCTTTCCATCAATATTCGTTTGGAACGGTCCATTTGACGAATTCCCACACAAAAAATGCGTAAATGTAATTGGGCGAGCAGTTCATTTTTCTTCTTCCTATGCTCCCATTTTCCAATGTGACTATAAAATTAAAATATTTATTTGGTGACATTTTTGTCAGCAAATATATATTCTTTTGTCGACAAAATTACATTCTCTTTTTTTAATAAATTAATAATGATTAAAACCATTTTGACCAGGTAAATTGTTTAAAATTTTTATGAATCTGATTAATAGGCGTCGATTTATAAATGTCGGATTTGATGAGAAATAAAATGATCTAAATCACTTAAACCGTTTTAAGTTTTTGGTTTAAAACTTTTTTTTTATTTTCAAGCTAAATCTGACAAAATTATATTGTCTCAATAAGCTCTACAATAAAATGCTAAATAATTTGCCAAAAAATCAATTCTAGTTTTTCTAAAAAAAGAATATGATTTTGTCAAAAAACGAAATTAAATTTTCAAAAAAAATTTTTTTCCATTTTTTATTTCAGCAATGACCTAGTCTGACAAAAATATTATTCTCATCAGAGAGGTTATTACTTTTTTAGCTTTTTCTATTAAAATTTTTTTAACAAATTTTCTGTTCTGCACTCATTTTTATTTCTGAGAGAATCTTCTAAAGGAAATTAATATTTTTATAATAAATAAATGAAAATAAATAAAGGAGATGAGTAGAAACAAATTCTTCTAATTATGCCTATTTTAACAATAATTAAAATAAAAAATAATACCTTAATATTTTCTGCAAAATATTCTCGCTTATTTTAATGCCAATCTTCTCCCAATCATCACTATACACGAGATTGGATACACCAAAATATTTTTCAGCCAAAAATTTGAGCATATGAAATTGTAGGTTGTCGTACCATTTTCCATATGGGTATATAATGTCTTTTTTAAATATGTCAGTAAAAATTGTTTCATTTTCTTTGATTGCTCCCAAATTGGTTCGCAATTTTTCATCGGGTATCTTAGATGGTGAAATTGAATATTTAATTGATAAAATTTTTATAAATAATTTTTATTTAAATTCCAATTCTATTGGTTTTGAAAAAAAATTTTTTAGGAACGGAATTTTAACTTGTAAATTTTCTATAAATCTTTTATTTAAAAGACATTTCTTTTTAAAAAACAAATTAATAAATGAAATGAAATAGAAGTGAAAATTGGAACATTTCATTGGACATCGGAAAATTGGCCATCGAGACAAGGACTAAAAAGCAAAAATTTTTTAATAGCGAATCTGGATAAAATCGAGAAAAATTCCTTTGCGCTTTCAATCCCAAAAAAAATAATTTTAATTGTGAAAAAATTTCTTACGACCAATTTTTTTACATAATTAATTCGAGCAAAATTTCCTAAATCAAAATGAAAACATTTTACGAGCGTTGCCTTTTACTCTCTTCTGAATCATTCAACAAATTTATTTTAGCGGATTTCGATTCGTGAAGGAATGGATTAAAGCTTAATGATTAGAGCATTGGAATTAAATTGACCACCCTCCAAATTTTCCCTATCTCATTTTAATTCTCCACAAGTTTACTCCCAGATCCTAGCTTATTAGAAACTCATATTTAAAAAAAAACTAGAACACACAAACCTTACTTGTTGCTCTTTTGTAGTGACTAGCAATGAACATTTTTACTCCTTTCAAAATATTTACTTCTTTTATTCTCATTAAAATTTTACTCATCAACGAATCCATTTGATCAAATTTATAATTTTTCGGTTTTATTTGTTTAATAATTTCTGGCATAATTAGAGGTATCAATTCCAATAAAGCCAACAAATTGAAAATTTTTGGCAATTTTTCTGGAAAATATGGATCCTCTCGCAATTTCGCATATTCCTTTTCCAACTGTCCATTCATCTTCTTTTCATGTACCATTTTATTCACAAATCGCTCTTTCATATTGGAAATAAAAAATTCTTTAACATTCTCACTTTTTTCCTAAAAAAATAAATGTATCTACTAAAATATGATTTTATTTGTTATGGACTTAATGAAAAAAATTAATTTCGATCATCAATAAGAAAAAATTAATAAAGGAAATAGAACAAAAATAAATCATTATAATTTTAATTTTCAAATAAAATTACCTCAATTCCTACAATGATCAAAATTAAATTCACGAAAATTCGAATTTCTTCTTCGCTGGCACATTTGTTTTTGGTCAAAACTGTGTAGAATGGATGTTGCTCGGCCATGCTTACACTCTCTACTATCATTTGTCGTATTTTATTAAAGTCAATATGCTGATTTTCGTCCATATAATTTGCATAAATGCAGTCCATAATGAATCCAAATTTGAACAAATACTTTTGCCGGAGTCGCAATTCTTTCGAATTTTCCTTTCTATAAATTAATTTCAAATATTTTTGAATTTTTCATTTTGCGTGTCCACCTAAAAAGGTACATTTCCATCTAATAATGCAGTTTAATTTTTTTAAATATATCATGGAATTACCCGAAGAATATTGGGTTTTTTTAACAAGTGGATGAATTTGGATGAGTGAAAACACATTCGGCAGAGCTCAAAAAATTGAATCAATTTACTTTTGAAGAAATTGTGCCGAATTGCTAGGCAACTTATACAATCTTGGGAATTTTGCTGAACAAATTAGATTCGTTTGGTAGCAAGAAATTCTTTAAAATTTCTATCCCCGGTTCCACTACCTTAAACAAAATCCAACCCTAATCCTGAAAAGCCATAAAGAATTAAAGAATTAATAATTTTCTTTTATTTTTAATTTTATAGAAAATTTTTCATGTCCATTAATTTCAATGAATTTTTGATATTAATTTCGGAAATTTATTTAAATTTTTTATTTAATTTGCAAAAAAAATATCAGAAAATTAAGCATAGCAAATTTTTCTAAAAAATATAGATTTTTAATTTATTTAAAATGTAAATACATTGAACATAATAACTAATAAAATTCGGTGCTTGTCGATTTTGTATCCCCTTTTTGGGAAAATTCTTGTTACCCTCTTATATGTTTGCCATATGTTTGGTTAGGGACGGTCAAGGTGGGATTAGAGTTTGGATCGGCTAAGAATCATCTTACATATATCCTAAACCCAAACCCAATCTAAACCCTAACATCCAAAGAGGGGACCAAGCACTTTTTCAGAATGGGATTCAAAGTCGACAAGTACCATAAAATTATTTACTTAAGCTCTCACCTTGTTGAATACGTCAAATAAAAACAACTGGAGAGGGAGTTGTTTTGTGAACTTTATGAAATCTTTCCACTCCTCCAGAGTTAATAATCTTTTTCCTGTATATCCCCCAAAATCCCTTGCAAAATTGGACATTCTCTGATGGAAATGCAAATCATCAAAAATGTGAGGAGATTTCAAAGCCTCTGCTGGGTCATCCACAATTGATGGATGTACAAATAATCTATGTCCGTGAATAGCCAAAAAATCGTATAATTTAAAAATGTTGGCCAATTCCGGATTTGCTTTAAAATCTGAATTTGCGCCAATGAATTTGGAATGTGATTAGTTCTATAGGGAGATCCCATAAGCAAAGAGAACAGCCATGGGTATAATAAATGTCCACAAAATCAGGGTATTCTGTTCTCACTATCACTAAGCATTCATAAATTACATAATTGGAAAAAAACAAAGTTGCGAATTTTTTAGAGCCTTGCTCCCTTCTATTGGGATCAGCAGTAGCACTATCTTAATATTCAGGAGTAGGGCCGAATTCCGATTGCAATAATTCCTTTTTTTTTAAATCCGTTTCGATTCCGAAAATTGTTGACTGTTGATTTCCAAAAAATTTAGAAAATGCAAAAATGCAAATGAAATTGATATGTGCCCCATTCGTCCACCTTCATTGCTGTCTGTGTCGATTTCCATCAAAATTGCATATTCACAAAAAATTGTGAAGAAACATAAAATTGCCATCAGCATCATCATTTTCTTTCAAAATGCAAAATTATAATTAATAATAATAATAAGATTGAAATTAGCAAATAAATTGATGGAAAAGAAAAAGCCATTTATTTGGTATGGATTTTACTTTGGGTAACAGAGTTGAGAATATTGAATGATTGATGTAATGTCGAGTGGAGGGCACACAAATAGTCTTGGCCCAATTTTATGCGCCAAAATTTACATGCACCTTCCTCAGGCAGATTGGCGCATCATTAATCGATTTCACGAAACAAATGCGCGAGATAGCAGCATAAAATGAGACCATCAATATTTTGCCTGTAAGGAGAAAATTATTTATCTGACATTTCTTTTACAATTGAGAATTTTAAATTATAAATAAAATTTTAATGTAAAATAATGGCTATTTTTACAAAATATGTTACCCTTTTTCTTGGATGAGGCCCCATAAATACAATTTACGGATGATCAGAAAAATGCACGAGTGATCAATATAATGGAAAAGCAAACCATTTTAGAAATATTTGAGACTGACAAGAATGATTGATGAAGGGCAAAAAAGGGTGAAACGATCATCCTTTCATATTTCAGTGGGGAATGGGCGAGAAGCACAGCTGGAAAATGGATTCCAGCAGATGAGCCAAAATGAAAAAGTCGATGAAAGTCTCCCAACAACTCCCCAATAAACTTAAATGAATGGCATTTCATTGCCTCTATTGGGCAAAATTGAATTGAATGAAGAAAGATGGGAGAGACATTTTATTCAATATTCATTGGCTTATCGGGACCATCTCTGCTGGGCTTCAATATATGGCGCCTAGAACCCTTTTCCCTTACCTATGTCCTGCCAATTTTCTTGCATCTGTTTCTTGGCATCGTTTAAGCGTTGCAAAAAATAGATGCTTTCTTTTTCTGTTGCCCATTTTTGGCATAGAATTCTGATTGAGGAATGGAAAAATAAATGACAGAATGGAAAAATAATAAACAAATATAATGGAAATTTGTGTATTTATTTCTGTGAATTGTTAAATGTTTATGTAAAACAATTTGAAGTGGGGCAAATTTTAGCCCGAAGAATAAAATTTGTTACATTTTACTGGTTAAGTCAAAATTCCTGACTCTGAGAAAGATTTTTTAAAATGACAAAAAAATCTGTCATAAATAATAAATAAAATTTTGTCTCATTATAAAAAACTAAGATGGAAATATCCAGTGCTGTGCCTTTCGGATTTTATAGCTCCAGCTCCGGCTCCGAGCTCCAACCTTCAAAATTTTTCGCTCCGGCTCCAGCTCCAGCTCCGGCTCCGGGCTCCAACCGGTCAAATTTTTAGCTCCGGCTCCAGCTCCGCTCCGACCGCCCAAAAATTTTGGCTCCAGCTCCGTCTCCGAGCTCCGACCTTCAAAATTTTTCGCTCCGGCTCCAGCTCCGGCTCCGGAGCCGGAGCCGGAGCTGGAGCCGGAGCTGGCACAGCACTGGAAATATCCCTTTCTGTTTTTTCTAAAAAACAATATTTTTTTATTCTTTAACAGGAGAACCAATTTAAATTCAGATTATCATTTAGAAATTTTGGCCAAAAAAACAATGCAGCAATAATAATAGGAATTAAATATATCCGAAAAAAGAGAAAAAAAGATAGTGTATCATTTCATTTAACAAAGAAAAACCGAAGGGAAAAGAATCAATCACCGAAGTGTGATTCTGAATCTATGAAAGATAAAATCGTTTTTTTCAATCTTTCTTGTTTCTCCCTTTGCCGTTGCTTTTCCTTGCATATTTTATTCCGAACTTCGGATATAGCTTCAAAGAATAAATTCATCTTTCGATGTTTATTCTTATGGCTCATTCTTTTGCACAATTCCTCTTTTGGAATGATTATTTCTTTAAATTTTTCGATGGTTCCAGGCACACTTTCGAGTAATTTCGAGCCCATGATTGTGTGGAATGCGCATTCTTCTTATATTATCACTTTTCGACAATATTCGTTTAGTACTGTCCATTTGTCGTATTCCCACACAAAAAATGCGTAAATGCAATTCGGAAAGCAGTTCATTTTTCTTCTTTTCCTCTTCCAATCGATTATTCTCCTCTTCTATAATGATACTAAAAATAGGGAAAATTATTTTTATTTTATTTAATAATAGTTGCCTTTTCTATTCACAACAAGGTGACCTATTCACATGACCATAAAAATATGGCATTTGCCTTCAAAAATCCGGAAAAATATGGAAAAAATATGGCAAAAGATGATAATGTTTAAAAATCATAAAATTCATTATAAATTTGAATACAAAACATTTATTTTGTATATTTCTGTATTATTTAGTTCGGTTTAAAACCGAAACCTAGTTTTTAGCATAAAATAAAATAAAAATTTTTGGAAAAAAAGTATTTTTAATAATATACCTAAATGTCTTCTGCACAATATTTTTGCTTATTTTAACGCTAATCTTCTCCCAATTATTATCCTCCTTCTTGATGTCGGGTACATAAAAATATTTTTCAGCCAAAAATTTGAGCATATGGAATTTTAGGTGATCGAACCATTCTTTATATTGGTATTTAATGTAATGTGAAATAATGGCAGGGAAAATTGAATCTTTTTCGCTGATTGCTTCCAATTTGGCGCGCAATTTTTCACTGGGTATCTTAGATGATAAACAGCAGGGAATAGTGTAGAGAGGAATGCTAGTAATTTTTCCATTACATAGGTAAACTTTGTTCAGAAATGAATTAATAGACCTAAAAATAGGGTTATCGATTTATTTCAATTAAAAAATTTTTTCTGTGTATATTGAATTGAAAGTACAAAAAGATTTTTTTGATTTAATTCAGATTCGTTATTTTTTCGATTAATAATTCATGTCAGGGTTAAATTTTATGATACCCATTATAAGTCTCCTCAAAATCTTTATTTTTATTTAGGCAAAAAATAGTTCATATAAATAATAGATAGATTTATAGAAATAATATAAATAAATTTGAAATTTGGTTTCAAATTTTTAATTTTTTAATCACTAATCAAGAAATATAAAAATTATTTATAAAAAAAATTATTTAAAAATATTCAATTTTCATCATCTTTTTCAACATTATTTGCGTTCTTAAAATTTAATTTTTAGAATTCTTCATTTTTCGTATTATATAATGAAAATAAAAATATTTAATTCAATTTTTGGACCATTTGGTCAGAATTCAAAGGCTATGCGATATCCGAATTTTCCTAAATTGAAAACACCCTTACAAAATAATAAGGCGAACGAATGGAAATTTTTTAATATCTTAATTCCAAACTCGAAAAAAATTACCGCCTGCGATGGGTTGATCACATTCACGAAAATTCGAATTTCTTCTTTGCTAGCACATTTGTTTTCAGTTAAAATTGTATAAAATGGATGTTTCTCGATGTTTTCTACTGGCGTTATTGTTATTTTACGTATTTTATCAAAATCAATTTTCTGATTTTCATCCATATAATAAGCAAAAATGCAGTCTACGATAAATCCATATTTAAACAAATATTTTTGCCGCAGTCGCAATTCATCCTCATTTTCTTTCGCCCAAATTTCTTTCAAATCATTTTGAATTTCATTTTGCCTGTCCACCTAAAATAATACATTTTCATCTATTCTAGTTTTTATAAATGATTAATTTCCTTTTTATTTTTAATTTTTTAAATATGTAGATAATTTTGCCTTTTCAATAATTTTATGAATTTTCTGATATTTATTTTTTTTTAAATTGCGGATAATTTACCAATTTCAAAAATTTTATGAATTTTCAGTTATTTAGTTTAAAATTTTTTATTCATTTTTATTTAATTCACAAAAATAAAATGGAATTTATTTTTTTCCAAACCCTAAAATGCATACTTTGTTGATTGCATCCAATAATAACGGCTCGAAAAGGAGTTGTTTTGTGTTCAGAAAATTGATCTTTGCGAAGCGTTTCCTCTGCTCCGGCGTAAGTTTTTTCTCTGTTCCTGGCCCGTTTTCTCCCTTAAATTTAAAATCGAATTTTAAGAGAATTTTTTTATATACCTGAATTGTTAAGAATTCCTGAACATTCCCTGCTAATTTGATCATTCTCTCGTCTAAATTTAATTCATCAATAATGCCGGCGGATTTCAACGCCTTTACTGGATCATCCATAATTGATGGATGAGCAAATAATTTATGTCCACGAACAGCCAACAAATCATAAAATTCAAAAATTTTGACCAGATCTGGACTGTCTTTAAAATCTGAATTTGTGGCAATGAATTTGAACTGTGAATGAGTAAGCAACAAAAGTTGGGGCTAGGAGGATTATTCAAATTTCTTCTATAGGGGACCCAAAGGCAGGAAGGACAGCTGAACATCAATAATTTGATTGGCTAAAAATGTAGATATAATAAATGTACACCCTGGTATTCTTCTTATCAAATATATATGTAACAGATAATATTTGAAATTAGCTAATTCCGGAATTAGCTAGGCAAATTGGCTCGCTAATTTTCGAAATCTCGGCTTCTAGATATCGTACAGACTCGATAATAGGCTCATTCGATTCGTCATGGTCGATTTACAATATGAAATTTCAATTACAGACCGATTTAGGGGTTAGTGTTAGGATAGGATTAGTGTAGGTTCGACATGAATTCTACGGTTAGGGCTATGGTTATGGGCTGGATATTTAATGGAAAAGTCTGAAATGGAAATTTCATATTGTAAATCGTCCTTGATGAATCGAATGAGCTTACTCTCAAATAGTAAGATGCCTAGAAGCCGAGATTTACAAAATTAGCTAGCTAGCTAATTCCTGAATTAGCTAATTTCTAATATTAACTGTAACATATATAATACTAATCTGTTGTGGGTCTAAAATTCCGATTGCAGGAATTCCGGTGTTTTTATTTCCATTTCGATTTCCAAAAACATTGTGTTTCAAAAAATTTTGAAAATGCAAAAATGGATGCGATATTGATATGTGCCCCATTCGTCCACCTTCATTATTGTCACTTCCAGCAGAAATTTGTCCAGTGCTGCTGCCTGTGCCGATTTCCATCAAAATTACATAGTCACAACAAATTGTGAAGAAAAATAAAATTGCCATCAGCATAATCATTTTTTTGAAAATACCAAATTAATTAATAAGAATGAAATTAGCACAAATAGATCGAAAAGTCGCTTATTTAGTGGAGAATTTGTTTGTTATCAATTGAGAAAAATGAATGACGTCCTGTGGGATGGCATTGGCATATAAACTCGGCCAAATTTTATTGGCCCAAATTTATTCGCGCGCACGGCAGGCAAAAATGACAGACATAAGAGCTGTCACGCCAAGAAATATATGCGAGAAAGATAGAGGAAATTTCGCCGCATGAGGAGAAAATTACCCGTCATGCCTATGCTTTATTTTTCTCTGCCATTTCTTTCTCAATTGACAATTTTAAATTATAATAAAATTTGTAGCTAAAATAATGGCCACTATTTTGCAAAATTTACCCCTTTGCTTGGATGAGGGCCCCATAAATACAATTTACGGATGATCAGAAAAAATGCACGAGTGATCAATATAATGGAAATGCAAATCACATTGGAAATATTTGAGACGGGCGGGAATGAGTGATGATGGCCAAAATGGGTGGGTGAAATAATCAGCCAATCACTTTGCAGGGAATATGGGCATTGTCATATGAACACTGGAAAGAAGCAAAGCGGCAAAAGGGGCCCAGCAAAAATGAGCCATAATGCCTAAATCGAAGGAGATCTCCCTTTCCCCTTCTCAGCCTTACCTCTAACACAAATTAAAACCTTTAATTCTCAAAAATTGGCCAAAATTGAATGGAATGAGGGAAGAAGGTAGGCGGCTATGTTAATCAATATTCATTTGGCTTATAGGGCCAATTTGCTGGGCTCCAATTTATGCCTATTTTCCTCCCTCAGCCACTGTCCTATCTGGCTAATCTTTTGGTAATGATGCAATGCAAAGATAGGATGCGTTCGGCTAATTATAATTCAAAATAAAATTAAAAAAATCCGAGGAGGATAGACTTAATGAGTTTGAAGAATTAATTTTAAAAAAAATTTCGTTGGAGTCTCTCCAAATAAGTGCAAATATAGGTATTCATTTAGTTTGAAAGAGTATGGGATTCAAATTTGAGCGAATTGGCCGAATGCAATCAAATCCTCAATTTGTGAATTGGTTTTGTTGGCCAAGATGCGCGCGCATTTTGCTATCAAATTGCATGAGCATAGGCCCAATATTATGGCTGCATTAGAGCAGGCTGGGGGTCATCCATCGCAGCCGATGTCAATTGTATGGCATTGGTTAGAACGTGTAATTCAATAGAGAATTGGGTAAAAGATGCCAAGCAAAAAAGCGAAAATAATTCAATGCCTTTTTTGATTTTCTAATATTTTTTTATAGGGTACATAAACTTCATTCTTCGTCTTTATTGAATTATAATATTTTTTCCCTAATTAATATTTTGCGGGTATTTGTTATGTGACTAATTATTTGGTATGGCATATGTAAAATTTTAAATTGAATTTTTTAATTTTTATGGCAAATTCATTTTTAATTTTTTTTAAATAGAACAAAAATGGAATTTAAAATTTATTTACTTTTAAGAATCCATTTGAATCTCCTTCAAAAATTCATATTTATAATTGAAAGGGTTTCCATTTTTAAAATCATTTCTTTATAATAGTCATTCCCATAAAATAAAAATCACAAGCAATCAAATTCAAGCCAATTATGCTGGCGCTGTGGAAGGGATCATCTACTCAAAGATTGCCAATTTAAGAATGCCATATGTAATCAATATCAATGCAATCAAAAGGGTCACCTGAAAAAGCGCTGTGAAGCAATAAAAGAATGGCGTCGATTGCATCCTTTTAAGGGAAATAAAGATAAAATGAAAAAAATTTTGGGATAGTCGATTCGACCCAAATTTGGGAAATTCTTTTGCCATTATCATATTTTGAAAAAATAAATTTCTCACTTTTAATACAAGGCAAAATTAAAAAATTTTTCCATCTTTTTTGCTCAAAATCCAATGCAATATTCTTAAAATATTTTTTTAAAATTTTATTTTCATCCCAGTTACTATTTGACGATTTGAATCCCTAATTTAACCAACCTGTAATTTGATACTTTTTTGATGGGAAGAAGCAGAGAAATAATATAAACGGCTAGCCGAAATCGAGATCGGCTAAAAAAACGAGATCGGCTGCAACACATATACAAAAGAGGAATGTAATAAATTTTAAAAAAAATCGACGCGCCTCCATATACTAGTGGATATAAATTTATACGATAAAATAAAATAAAAACAAATTTTTGGAATTGTGTAAAATTTTTTGGTATTCATATTCCATATATACTTCTTCAATATGAATCGTAATATATAATTTTTTTATAATGTTAATTTCAAAAGAATTTTTTAATTTAAAGAAAAAAATTTTCCTATTTTAAGCCATATTTATAGAAATTTTCTTTTAAATGCTATGTGAAAATGAATTATTTAATTAAGAGAATTTAAATAGTGCAATAAGATAAAATAAATTAAATTCAATTTTTGTAATTAATTTTCATGTGAAATGGTTTATTCACGAAAACGGAATTAAAAATAGATTTCGAAAAAAGCCATTTTAATGATGTGAAGGTGATGAGGAGGAAGAAGGAGCGATATTTTCCATATTCTTCTCTTCCTTTTCTTTTCCTTTTTTCTCAAAATTTTTCTTCTCTTCTAATTCCATCAATTTTGTCAATGTCGAATCCCTCCATTTTTTGCGCCATTCTTCCTCTTCCAAGGCAATTTGATTAACATTTTGGTCGGTGCCAAAATCAAGCCCAGAAATTCCTCCTTCAACATTTCTGTATTTCCTGTATTATGACAATAAAAAATAAATTAAGCCCAATTTAAATTTAAAAATAATTTAAAACTGAATTATATAAATAATTTAAAAAATAATTCAATTTAAATTTATTTTTTGAAAAAAATAATTTAATTTTTTTTATTTTTATTAATAGTTTTTTAAAAACCGTTACAAGTTTGAATTTTAAAAATTTTTTCCAAATAAATTTTCATTGTAAATAAAATTGAGTTCACATTTCATATGTAAAATTAAAATTTTAGAATATTATATCATCTTATGTTTAAGTCATTTAATTAATTATATTCTCTTTACTTATTTAATAATATTATTAAATTCCAATTTTTTTACCGAATAATCAATTGACCAATCGCAGAATATGCTTTTTCGTCTAGTTCATTTAAATACTTTTCCCATTCTTCCTTGCTCATTATTTTCAATCTAATCGTGTCCATGCTACTATTGTCCAAACATTCCATCAATATATCCAATCCCTCTATTCTCATCCGCTCATTTTTATTCATTTTTTCAAGCTCTTCATTTGTTGATACATTTCTATGTTCATCTTCTGCTTTTACTTCTGCAATGTTTGTATGAAAAAAATTAAATTGGTGTCAATATTTGTTCAAAATTAAATGTATTATATCATCATAGCCAATTTATTTTTATATTAAAAATTTTTTACAATAGTTGAACTAAGACCAAATCAATTGAAGAACTGTTTTTTAATACAAAAAAAATATAATTTTTTGATATAAAATTTTAAATAATTACAAAATTTATAAAAATTTGATTACAAAAATCAAATATTTCATCAAAATATTTTCTATATATTTTTTCATTCATTTTTTTTTGATTTTTAAATAGATTTAATGGTTTTTTCTTAGTCATATATTATTTTATATTTCAATTATTATTTTCTCATTAAAAATGAATCAAATTGTAATCTTTATTATATCTATCACGGTCAATACTAATTGTGATTAGTAAAATTGAACGAAAAAGTATGCGGAACGACATTTGCCGATGGTGTTAAAATTGATGTAACATGTTTATTGTGTATATAAAATTAGCTATAAAATGATATCAAAAGCATTGGCCAGTATTGAATATTCAATATTTCAAAGAGTAATGGTTAAAAATATTGGTTTAATTAAAATTTTTTCTCGTATTTTTAGCCAAAACTCAATGAATATTCAACATTGGCCAGCTTTTATATTATTTCATAGCTAATTTTATGCCAAATAAAATGAAATAATCTATTCCATCGCAAATTATCCACTTTCGGCAACAGATATTGACAGTTTCGTCCGAAATTGCCGCTTCCGCAAATGTCATAAATTTTGGAAAATCAGTTTTGGCAACAATATATTTATTCATTCCAAATTTCAATATGAAATTTTTTTTTGCATATTTGGGAATCGCCCAAATTTACTCAATCTATTGTGAAATCCAGGATAAATTTTTATTATTTTCATTATGATCTTTCAGGCATTTTTTTTTTGTATATTTTATTTTAAAATTACCCATTTGCGCATTCAATTCGAATAAAATTAAATCGAGCATTATGAGAATTTTTCTATCTTCAATTTTGTTTACAGTGTCTTTTCTTTGTTGTTTTTCTCCCTCTTCTTTGTAATTATCAAAACGATTATAATCATTTTGGAATAAAATTGCTTGGGCGGTTTTCATGTTGTAAACTTTAAATGAAAATATATTATCAAAAAATTTCTATCATAAGATTTTTATAGGTAAACCAAATTAGTTTTCCTTTGAAATTCGAATTGAGAATATAAAAAATATTTCTAAAGTACATGTCGACTTTGTATCCGCTTTTTTGTTGAGAAGTGAAAAGGTAATAGGTACCCCCTATAGTTCATTAGGATTAGGGTTAGTCATAAGGGATTACGTGAGATAATATCTTTTATCCATGAATGAAACCTAATGACATCAACCTAAATCCTGATAACTCAAAGTGAGACCCTTCACTTTTCAAAAATTGACCCAAAAGGGTCAGGCCAATTCGCTGATTGAGGCAATACTTCGACTGGGCAATTCGCCGAATGCGAAAATATTTCGACTGGGCAATCCGCCGATTGGCAATTCGCTGACCGGCAATTTGCAGACTAGGCTTAATCCCTCGCAGTCCATTCCTCATGAAATGATTTTCGCCCCTTCAGGGCTTGCTGACCTCCGACCGTTTCTCTTACCTAATTTCTTCATTTTGATCCTTAATCCCTCTTAATCCTCCTTAATCCCCCTTTATCGGACTTAATCCCGCGCATTATCAGGGCCTTTGGCCCACTTCCCCACCTTCCAGATCATTTCCCATCTATTTCCTGGCTTAATCCTGCTTATTCCCCTTATATCCACCTTAATCATCCTATATTCTGATTTATCCCGCGCACTCCCTGCCTGTCGTCGAATTGCCCTTAACCCTGACCCAAAAAGCGGAAACAATGCCTACAAGTATCTATTGCCAAAATCTAAATGTTTTTATAAATTGTTACCTTTTTGTATTATAGTTTTTTTTAATTTTTTTATCAATTTCAAGCATATAATTTATAATATCTTAAAATATAAAGATAGAGAAAAATTTTTCTTGATCTATTCTAATGCAGATGCAAAAAAAGATTAATTCAAATTAATATCACATCCTATTGAATCATACAATTTTCCATAATCAATGGATGTTTGCTGGCAATGTCTATGAAACCGGTTACGCCTGCCATTTTAATCAATTTTGCTGGCAATTTTACCAAATTAAGATAGTCCACCAATTCAAGTGCATTGAAATCATTAAGCAATTCTTTAGTAACCAAATACTCTAATTTATGTCGATATTTTCGGAACAATTTTTGACGTTTCTCCACATCCTTGCAATATCTGTCCAAATCTTCCAATGTTATTAACATTTCAGCAGATATCTCTGCAAATAACATATTTGATATTAATGAGTGATTAGAATTTAAATCAATAAAATTTTTCAAAATATTTATTCCAGATGGATTTCCCATGTTAGAAACAAATTTTTAATCTTATTTCATTCATTTTAGCTATCTAGGCAAGTGGAAAATATTTGCCTTTTTCAAGATAAATATTATCATTTTAGACTAATATAGGCTTTGGAGATGGGATCGATGTCTTAAAATCAAAATAGATAAATTGAAATTTCTAATTTCTTTATAAAATTATCCAAATAACGGAACAAAACCAAATAAATTGGAAATCGATCCCAACCCTGCTGATTGGCATAAATTGTTAGAATGACGATCAATTTCGATCTTTACAAATCCACTAAATTTAATGTATAAAAAATTAAAAATAATAAGTAAAAAAAAATGATGAAAATCAAAATAGTCTATTTTTTTTCTTATGTTCCAATTCAAATATCTCATCAGGTAAGGATATTTAAATTAATTCGCTTTTTACTTATTATTCTAGAGATAAAATTTAAAAATCCTTTTTTAAATAATTAATATTTTTGAAAACTTTTATTTTTTCAGAGATATTTTTTTAGAAATCTTGTCATAAACCTTCATCAAATGGCACTATTGACTTGTGAATTTCACTAAAAAGCCTTATCATATATTGATTATTTTGTAAATCTTTCTTCATCTCATCATCCATTTTTTCAATTGTATAAAGTAAATATTGCCTTATTACCAACAATTGACATAATCCTTGCCCTTCATCAATTATCAAATTTACACTTTTCATCAAAACTTTGCTGTGTATTTTATTTAATTCCGCAATTTTGCGGTCAATCACACTATTTTGTTCCTTTTTAGTCAAATCCAACGACATTTTTTGAAGCGAGGAAAAAATTATTGCGATTTCGCTCTCAATGGGGGGAATTGACACAGCGGCTTGAATGTTTTGCCAATCGTCCGAATCTTCGCGTGTTAAAATTGTTATCAAATTTTTAGCTGCCTTTTCTGTAAATAAATGAAAATTATCGAAATATAAAAGGCTATATAAAGTGTGAACAATGACAAATATTTCATAATTTTTGTCGGTTTGTTAATTTGCCAATCTTTCAATTTGCAAACAATCCTATTTTCTTCCTATTTGCCAATCTTTCAAAAAGCCAATCCCCATATTTTTTTTCAAAAAGCCAATTTGCCCCATTTTCATTTTTCTACATTCGAGGGTGAATTTTCGGGCAATTTCGCACTCATTATAGGTTTGCGAATATGCTGAATTCAATTCTGACGATATTAAAATTCATTTGGAAACATATTTTTCATGGAAAAATTGCAGTATAATGCTGGAAATTTGACTCTTTCATTCCAAAGAAAAATTGAAATAAAATAGGAGGATTGGCAAAATAGAAATTGGCAAAATGAAAGATTGGCAAATTGAAATAAAATAGCAGGATTGGCAAATTGACCCATAGCCTAATTTTTAAGTAATTATAAGATTAAAAAATATTTTTTGGTTATGTCTTTCCAAAGAAAATTTTGATATCAAAATGAATTGAAAAAATGGTCAGAAAATTATTGCCAAAAAACCAAATTTTGGTCTACATGCTGTTTTGGTAACATTTTAATAATAATATCAATTTTCTTTAATAAATCATCAATCAAAGCATTACGAGAATAATAAGTTTTCTGCCAACAAATGAAAACTAATTTTTTACAATAAACTCATAACCAAATTTTGTTTGATCGGTTTTATGTTTATATAAAATTGCTTAAATTTAAAATATTTTTCTTGATTTTCTAAATTTTACGAAAGAATTAATCTTTACAATCAATAATATGTTTAAAAAATGCTTAATTTGTCAAGCTTACCGGCAGTTTGATTTTTAGGCAATTGTTTCTTCCGAAATTCTAAATTAATGCTTGGCGATTCATTCACCATCCAATACATATTTGGTATTTCATCGCTAGCATTTTCGTCCTTTTTCTTTTCACGAATATCAAATGCCCATTTTATTAGATTTTTTGTTGTTTCTGTAAAACAAAAAAAAAAAAATAAATTAAAGAAACAACCAGATGTTATCGATTGATATAAATTATATTTTGTATGGTTCTAAAATTATGGAACTAATCTTAAAAATTTAATAATGGTAGAAATATTGTTTTAAATTTTTGCTTTTTTAAGATACAAATTATTTCGAAAAACAAACCTTTAAAATAATTAAAAACAAAAACATAAAATGTTTGGAAAAACAAAAAAATAAAATGTTTGTACTAACAAAAACATAAAATGTTTGGAAAAATAAAAACATTAAATGTTTGGAGTAACAAAAACATAAAATGTTTGTAGAAACAAAACATAATATTTGGAGAAACAATAGCATAATCTTTGGAGAAACAAAAATATAATATGTTTGTAGAAATAAAAACATTAAATGTTTGGAGTAACAAAAACATAAAATGTTTGGAGAAACAAAGACATAAAATGTTTGGAGAAATAAAAACATTAAATGTTTGGAGTAACAAAAACATAAAATGTTTGGAGAAACAAAAACATTAAATGTTTGGAGTAACAAAAACATAAAATGTTTGGAGAAACAAAAACATTAAATGTTTGGAATAAAAAACATAAAATGTTTGGAGAAACAAAAACATAAAATGTTTGGAGAAACAAAAACATAAAATGTTTGGAGAAATAAAAACATTAAATGTTTGGAGAAACAAAAACATAAAATGTTTGGAGAAATAAAAACATTAAATGTTTGGAGTAACAAAAACATAAAATGTTTGGAGAAACAAAAACATTAAATGTTTGGAGTAACAAAAACATAAAATGTTTGGAGAAACAAAAAAATTAAATGTTTGGAGTAAAAAACATAAAATGTTTGGAGAAACAAAAACATAAAATGTTTGGTGAAACAAAAACATAAAATATTTGGACAAACAAAAACATAAAATATTTGGAGAAACAAAAACATAACATGTTTGGAGAAACAAAAACATAAGATGTTTGGAGTAACAAAAACATAAAATATTTGGAGAAACAAAAACATAAAATGTTTGGAGAAACAAAAACATTAAATGTTTGGAGAAACAAAAACATAATGTTTGGAGAAACAAAAACATAAGATGTTTGGAGTAACAAAAACATAATATTTGGAGAAACAATAGCATAATCTTTGGAGTTGGAGAAATAAAAACATTAAATGTTTGGAGTAACAAAAACATAAAATGTTTGGAGAAACAAAAACATTAAATGTTTGGAGTAACAAAAACATAAAATGTTTGGAGAAACAAAAACATAACATGTTTGGAGAAACAAAAACATAAAATGTTTGGAGAAACAAAAACATAATGTTTGGAGAAACAAAAACATAAGATGTTTGGAGTAACAAAAACATAAAAAGTTTGGAGAAACAAAAACATAAAATGTTTGGAGAAATAAAAACATTAAATGTTTGGAGTAACAAAAACATAAAATGTTTGGAGAAATAAAAACATTAAATGTTTGGAGTAACAAAAACATAAAATGTTTGGAAAAATAAAAACATTAAATGTTTGGAGTAACAAAAACATTAAATGTTTGGAGTAAAAAACATAAAATGTTTGGAGAAACAAAAACATAAAATGTTTGTACTAACAAAAACATAAAATGTTTGGAGTAAAAAACATAAAATGTTTGGAGAAACAAAAACATAAAATGTTTGTACTAACAAAAACATAAAATGTTTGGAGAAATAAAAACATTAAATGTTTGGAGTAACAAAAACATAAAATGTTTGGAGAAATAAAAACATTAAATGTTTGGAGTAACAAAAACATAAAATGTTTGGAGAAATAAAAACATTAAATGTTTGGAGTAACAAAAACATTAAATGTTTGGAGTAAAAAACATAAAATGTTTGGAGAAACAAAAACATAAAATGTTTGTACTAACAAAAACATAAAATGTTTGGAGAAATAAAAACATTAAATGTTTGGAGAAACAAAAACATAAAATGTTTGGAGAAATAAAAACATTAAATGTTTGGAGTAACAAAAACATAATATGTTTGGAGAAATAAAAACATTAAATGTTTGGAGTAACAAAAACATAAAATGTTTGGAGAAACAAAAACATTAAATGTTTGGAGTAACAAAAACATAAAATGTTTGGAGAAACAAAAACATAACATGTTTGGAGAAACAAAAACATAAAATGTTTGGAGAAACAAAAACATAATGTTTGGAGAAACAAAAACATAAGATGTTTGGAGTAACAAAAACATAAAAAGTTTGGAGAAACAAAAACATAAAATGTTTGGAGAAATAAAAACATTAAATGTTTGGAGTAACAAAAACATAAAATGTTTGGAGAAACAAAAACATTAAATGTTTGGAGTAACAAAAACATAAAATGTTTGGAGAAACAAAAACATAACATGTTTGGAGAAACAAAAACATAAAATGTTTGGAGAAACAAAAACATAATGTTTGGAGAAACAAAAACATAAGATGTTTGGAGTAACAAAAACATAAAAAGTTTGGAGAAACAAAAACATAAAATGTTTGGAGAAATAAAAACATTAAATGTTTGGAGTAACAATAGCATAATGTTTGGAGAAACAAAAATATAATATGTTTGTAGAAATAAAAACATTAAATGTTTGGAGTAACAAAAACATAAAATGTTTGGAGAAACAAAAACATAAAATGTTTGTACTAACAAAAACATAAAATGTTAGGAGTAAAAAACATAAAATGTTTGGAGAAACAAAAACATAAAATGTTTGTACTAACAAAAACATAAAATGTTTGGAGAAATAAAAACATTAAATGTTTGTACTAACAAAAACATAAAATGTTTGGAGAAATAAAAACATTAAATGTTTGGAGAAACAAAAACATAAAATGTTTGGAGAAATAAAAACATTAAATGTTTGGAGTAACAAAAACATAATATGTTTGGAGAAATAAAAACATTAAATGTTTGGAGTAACAAAAACATAAAATGTTTGGAGAAACAAAAACATTAAATGTTTGGAGTAACAAAAACATAAAATGTTTGGAGAAACAAAAACATAACATGTTTGGAGAAACAAAAACATTAATTGTTTGGAGTAACAAAAACATAAAATGTTTGGAGAAATAAAAACATAAAATGTTTGGAGAAATAAAAACATTAAATGTTTGGAGAAATAAAAACATTAAATGTTTGGAGAAATAAAAACATTAAATGTTTGGAGAAATAAAAACATTAAATGTTTGGAGAAATAAAAACATAAAATGTTTGGAGTAAAAAACATAAAATGTTCGGAGAAACAAAAACATAAGATGTTTGGAGTAACAAAAACATAAAAAGTTTGGAGAAACAAAAACATAAAATGTTTGGAGAAATAAAAACATTAAATGTTTGGAGTAACAAAAACATAAAATGTTTGGAGAAATAAAAACATTAAATGTTTGGAGAAATAAAAACATTAAATGTTTGGAGAAATAAAAACATTAAATGTTTGGAGAAATAAAAACATAAAATGTTTGGAGTAAAAAACATAAAATGTTTGGAGTAAAAAACATAAAATGTTTGGAGAAACAAAAACATAAAATGTTTGTACTAACAAAAACATAAAATGTTTGGAGAAATAAAAACATTAAATGTTTGGAGTAACAAAAACATAAAATGTTTGGAGAAATAAAAACATTAAATGTTTGGAGTAAAAAACATAAAATGTTTGGAGAAACAAAAACATAAAATGTTTGTACTAACAAAAACATAAAATGTTTGGAGAAATAAAAACATTAAATGTTTGGAGAAACAAAAACATAAAATGTTTGGAGAAATAAAAACATTAAATGTTTGGAGTAACAAAAACATAATATGTTTGGAGAAATAAAAACATTAAATGTTTGGATTAACAAAAACATAAAATGTTTGGAGAAACAAAAACATTAAATGTTTGGAGTAACAAAAACATAAAATGTTTGGAGAAACAAAAACATAACATGTTTGGAGAAACAAAAACATAAAATGTTTGGAGAAACAAAAACATAATGTTTGGAGAAACAAAAACATAAGATGTTTGGAGTAACAAAAACATAAAAAGTTTGGAGAAACAAAAACATAAAATGTTTGGAGAAATAAAAACATTAAATGTTTGGAGTAACAAAAACATAAAATGTTTGGAGAAATAAAAACATTAAATGTTTGGAGTAACAAAAACATAAAATGTTTGGAGAAATAAAAACATTAAATGTTTGGAGTAACAAAAACATTAAATGTTTGGAGTAAAAAACATAAAATGTTTGGAGAAACAAAAACATAAAATGTTTGTACTAACAAAAACATAAAATGTTTGGAGAAATAAAAACATTAAATGTTTGGAGTAACAAAAACATTAAATGTTTGGAGTAAAAAACATAAAATGTTTGGAGTAACAAAAACATAAAATGTTTAGAGAAACAAAAACATTAATTGTTTGGAGTAACAAAAACATAAAATGTTTGGAGAAATAAAAACATTAAATGTTTGGAGAAATAAAAACATTAAATGTTTGGAGAATTAAAAACATTAAATGTTTGGAGAAATAAAAACATTAAATGTTTGGAGAAATAAAAACATAAAATGTTTGGAGAAATAAAAACATTAAATGTTTGGAGAAATAAAAACATTAAATGTTTGGAGAAATAAAAACATTAAATGTTTGGAGAAATAAAAACATTAAATGTTTGGAGAAATAAAAACATAAAATGTTTGGAGAAATAAAAACATTAAATGTTTGGAGTAACAAAAACATTAATTGTTTGGAGTAACAAAAACATAAAATGTTTGGAGAAACAAAAACATTAATTGTTTGGAGTAACAAAAACATTAAATGTTTGGAGAAATAAAAACATTAAATGTTTGGAGAAATAAAAACATAAAATGTTTGGAGAAATAAAAACATTAAATGTTTGGAGAAATAAAAACATTAAATGTTTGGAGAAATAAAAACATTAAATGTTTGGAGAAATAAAAACATAAAATGTTTGGAGAAATAAAAACATTAAATGTTTGGAGAAATAAAAACATAAAATGTTTGGAGAAATAAAAACATTAAATGTTTGGAGAAATAAAAACATTAAATGTTTGGAGAAATAAAAACATAAAATGTTTGGAGAAATAAAAACATTAAATGTTTGGAGTAACAAAAACATTAAATGTTTGGAGTAAAAAACATAAAATGTTTGGAGTAACAAAAACATAAAATGTTTAGAGAAACAAAAACATTAATTGTTTGGAGTAACAAAAACATAAAATGTTTGTAGAAACAAAACATAATATTTGGAGAAACAATAGCATAATGTTTGGAGAAACAAAAATATAATATGTTTGTAGAAATAAAAACATTAAATGTTTGGAGTAACAAAAACATAAAATGTTTGGAGAAACAAAGACATAAAATGTTTGGAGAAATAAAAACATTAAATGTTTGGAGTAACAAAAACATAAAATGTTTGGAGAAACAAAAACATTAAATGTTTGGAGTAACAAAAACATAAAATGTTTGGAGAAACAAAAAAATTAAATGTTTGGAGTAAAAAACATAAAATGTTTGGAGAAACAAAAACATAAAATGTTTGGTGAAACAAAAACATAAAATATTTGGACAAACAAAAACATAAAATATTTGGAGAAACAAAAACATAACATGTTTGGAGAAACAAAAACATAAGATGTTTGGAGTAACAAAAACATAAAATATTTGGAGAAACAAAAACATAAAATGTTTGGAGAAACAAAAACATTAAATGTTTGGACAAACAAAAACATAAAATATTTGGAAAAACAAAAACATTAAATATTTGGAGAAACAAAAACTTAAAATGTTTGGACTAACAAAAACATAAAATGTTTGGACTAACAAAAACATTAAATGTTTGGACAAACAAAAACATAAAATATTTGGAAAAACAAAAACATTAAATATTTGGAGAAACAAAAACTTAAAATGTTTGGACTAACAAAAACATTAAATGTTTGGACAAACAAAAACATAAAATGTTTGGAAAAACAAAAAAGTAATGTTTGGATTTGGAAATGTTTTGGAAAATAATATTAAGAAGTTGGAATGTTTTGCTTGTCCCAAAACATCACACTTCTTACATTTCGAAAAGTCCGAAAACTGACCTGTGTATTTGTTGGTATAAACATCATAGAAAGCGATATTCAATTCTGGTTGCTTTTGTAATGAAGAAATTAATTTATTGCCGCGCCAATTTCGTACGTGAAATTAGTAAATATTTTTATGTTAAAAATAGAGTAAACTTATCATTCGCTCGCAATCCCCCCCTTCATAAAACGGTAAATCGCCTTTAATAATCATCACATCCAAATTCGTAATGTTTATATCAATTTCAATGAATAAATTTTGCACTCGGCAAAATACATTTTGCATACATATGGCGGCATATGTCTGTCCCAAAGTTTGCAAAATTTTTACGCTCTGATTTCTCTCCATATCGTGGCAATCCAAAAGTTGCTTTTTTAATAGTTGTGTATGCTCTTTCAATTCACTGAATCGCTTCCTTCGAACTTCATTATTTGCGATAGCCTTTCGTATTTTATTGGTATATTCTTTGGATAATTTCTCAATTGATTCAATTATGGAGTAGAAATCGAAGAATTGGAGGATTTCAAGCAAAGCATATTTTTTGCTCCGGTAGTAACCCGCAAATAATTCAATATCAAAAATTGCATCACGGAAAAGTTCCGGACCGAATGTTTGAAATGTTTCTGGTGCTGATAAAAATTTATAAATTTAGAAATATATTTATAAAAACTAGAATTTTTATGGATTCAAAACCGAATTAATTTATAAAAATTAAAAATCAATTTATAATAAAAATTTAAACCATTTTTCAGTGATTCGGTTTAATATGAATGTCAAATCATATTAACAACGAAAAATTAGAACAAATGTAGTCAATTATTAGTTAATAAAAATTTTCCCATTTATTAGCTTACCAATAATGAATAAATTTGGAAATTGTTTCATTAATTTTTTTAATAGATTAACACCAAGAATTCGCAACATCTTATTATTTAGATCAGTTACAGCAACTGTTTTAGCGCCATTCTTTTCCACAAATTTTCCATATTTACTGGCAAATTCTGCATGTTCCATATCAGTAAGTAATATTTTCAATATCTCATATTGTAGACCATGCATTTCAAGCTGGAATTTTTTATGAATATGAAACATATTGCAAATTTTATCAAATTATTTTTTTTTATTAAATTAATGCATAATTGGTGTCTGTTCAAAGATATTTATTTAATTTAGATTTCTCTTTCTACAAAACATATTTCCGAAATTAATACTATTATTCAAAATTATAATACTATAATAAAACAAATTATACGATGCATTCAAAAATTCCTTTAAATCATCTTTAACAATTTTGTTTTTCCAAGTAAAAAGTTGATTTTCTGAATATGAGACAACCATATATTAATCAAACAAATAATTTTTCTGATTATATTTCAATTTAATTATTTTAAAATATTTTTATTAACAGAATATATTTTCACATTTTTTTGATTTAATCCTTTTTTAAGCATTTTCCTAAAGCAAGAACTCGTCAAAATCTAGAAGCATTTCACATATTTTCACTTGCATATTTTTTTGATGAGTTTCACTATTTAAATATTTATTTTATTTAGATTTCTATTTCTACAAAACATATTTCCGAAATTAATACAAATTATTCAAAATTACAATTATATAATAAAATAAATTACACGAATAGCTATCAAAAATTCCTTTAAATCATATTTAACAATTTCTTTTTTCTAACTAAATTTTTGATTTTCTGAATATGACACGAACATATATTAATTAAACAAATAATTTCTCTGATTATATGTTAATAAAAAAATAATTTTAATTATTCTTAATTAACCAAAATCATAAATTGTTCTATCCATAATGAGTAATTAAGGCCTAAAAATATTTATACCTTGTATTTGTGTACAAATTCTTTTACGTGCGGAAGCTTATCATATCGACAAAAATTGTTAGCCGATTCCACCCAAATTTGGGCAATTCTTGTGCCATTATCATATTTTGAAAAAATAAATTTTTCACTTTTAATACAAGGCAAAATTAAAAAATTTTTCCATCTTTGTTGCTCAAAATCCAATGCAATATTCTTAAAATATTTTTTTAAAATTTTATTTTCATCCCAGTTACTATTGCTGACGATTTGAATCCCTAATTTAACCAACCTGTAATTTGATACTTTTTTGATGGGAAGAAGCAGAGAGAAATGTACAAAAAATGGACTCGCGCAAATGAATCAACCAGCAAATGCCGATTTCTGTTAATTTTGCAGCCTCATCCAAATCGAAAGGTGCATTGCCTTTAATTTGTTGGATTTTTCTGTTTTCTATCGTTTTCTCCAATTCCATTCCGATTTCATTTATTTGGGCAGCTCCAATCTTAAAATATGCATTTCAAATAAAACATTTTGTATTATTGTCATTCGAAATATTTTATTTAAAACATTTTTTTGATTACTATTTTTTGCCGCAAAAATTACTTTTTGGCATAATTTTTTTTTGTCACAAGGAATTAAATATATTTTAAATGGTACAAAAAGTATTTTTTGGCACAAAATTTTTTTTCACAAAAACTGATAAATAAAAAATAAGTGGATTAAGGTGGATATAGGGGGATTAAGATGGATTAAGCCAGATTAAACCCCGAAATATGGGAATTGGCCATAGATAGGTCGGGAACGTGTAACAGGGGAACAAAAAATGGGCGGGATAAAGCCGGATATAGGTGGATTAAGGTGGATATAGGGGGATTAAGCCGGATTAAGCCCCTGAAAAAATGGGAAATGGCCCAGAATGCCACTGGAAGATCGGGAAATTTAAGTTCATAACTTTTATTTTTTTTTTGTTTTTTTTGGTTTTTTTTTCAAAATATTTTTATTTTATAAATAATTAGTTATTTTTAAAAACTGTTTAGAAAAATTTATATAATTAAATTTTTGCATTCTATTATCTATTCTACCTTATTTTCTTCCTCTAGCATTGTCTTTTTCACTAAATTTAGCCAAGCTTGTACTGCATCCCAGCGAATATTCATAAGAATTTTACTCCAAATCTTAGATTGTTGCGCAATAGTCAGCTTTTCGTTCATTAAATATTCCGAATATAATTTTTCCATAAGGCCATAAAAAGTTTGTTCTGATTTTAATTCAACTGTGAAAAAAAATTAAATTCTATTGTTTTTTAAATTTTGACAAATATGAAAATTAAAAAATTTTTTTTAAAGATTTATCCTTATAAAGGCTGGAATTTTTTTATAAATTTCAAAATTCTAAAATCAAAAATACTTAAAAAGGTACTATTTTGATTTGGATATATGCAAATTGAAAACTGACTGAGATAAATTAAAAAAAATTAATTTTATTGTAATTTTAAATTTTGGCAACTCTGAAATTTAAATAAATTTTTTGAACATTTATCTTTATAAAAATTGGAATTTTATAAATTTCAAAATTCTAAAATCGAAAACATTGAAAAAAGTACTAGGTTGCTTTGGATGTTTGCAAAGAAGGCTGATTTAGATAATTTTTTTAAATAAAAAAAAAATAAACCAAAATAGATGGCATATTTTTTTTTGCAAAAAATTAGATTAAAATTGAATTTAATTGAAAAATTTTCCACATTTACCGGCGGCTGCTTCTTTTTTCTTCACTTTTGCTTCCTTTGCTTTTGTGCCCTTCCCTTTGCCATAATCAAATTTTCTGCTACTGCTGGTCGCTTTTGTTTCTTCTCCAATTTTTCTTTTTTCCTCTTTCTCATTGATACTACCACTTTCGTTCGTCGTATCTTTAAAAAATAATATATCACTCAAACTCATTTTATTTTCTCATTTTTCATTGGAATTGTAGCCTATATATAAAAATTTTAAAATTGAACTCAAAAATTAAAAGATACTTTTTGATGCGAATTTTTCTTTTTTTACCTTTATCTTTTCTTTTTTCATTTTTTGAGATAAATTCCGCCAATTTTTCCTCATCAAAACGAATTCCATACGCTTTTGACCGTATTTGTGGGGTCAATTTATCCAACAATTGGAAATTTGGGGAAAATTTTTCAATGTAGATAAGAGATTTTCGATGATCCTTAAGGAGCCAACCAATATCAACTAATGAATTGGCATCCCCGTAGACAATTTTATAGCGTCGATTTTGGCAGCTTTTTACCAATGCTTGAATGCTTTCGGTCTTCTTCGTGGCTTCAGGAATTTTACTTTTTCCTTTTATCGATTTTTGACTTTCCTATCAAATATTCAAATTTATTTTACACAGTATTCTTTCGACCCCACCTTTAAAATCTGTTCAATTTCCGCTTCGTTTTTATCCAAATTGTACCAAATATTATTTCCCATTTCAACTTCAACTTGAATGCTCTCTCCTTCTTCTTCCTCCTCCACTTCCAATTCATCATCTTCTACTTGATCTCTTTCTCTTTCTTCCTCATTTCCGTCCTCTTCTTCTTCTTGACCGTTGGATACAACCAATGATTCCAACCAAAATGACTTTTTCCCATCAATTTCATTTGTGAATTCCACAAAAATTACTTTGAATAAATGTGTTGGCACGGCCATCATTTTCCTCTTCCCAATCACCTTTATATATTAAGTGGTTATTTTTTTTATAAGAAATGACCGGCTAGATTTTGCAAACTTGAAAAAAATTAACGTAACTCAAGTTTTTTTTTAATATTATATAAATATAACGAAAAAATTAAAAAAGTGTATTAAATTTATTTTATAAAAATTAAAAATTTTAATAACCTTGTATTTCATTTGCCATTGGTCAGTATCTTTATCCTTTTCAGGAATATACAAAGGGCCTGTGTAAACATAGACAATTGATTGTTTATGACCGGCCAAACATCTTTAAAATTTTATAAAAAATTTCGATTTAAAATTCAGTTTTGGTTTAAAAAATTTTATTTTTTATCATTATTCTTAAATGTTTTTTTGATTGCTATCCATCATCAAAGACTTACAATGCATATTCTTCGATTACTCTCCAATATCCCGAATTAATTTTTCTGTTCTGTGGTACTGAATTTGGGTAGAAAAATGTTTCCTGATACTCTTCATTTATTCTGTGTGCCCGGAATCCAGCCAAATGTCCATGGTTCAATTTGAATTGCTTCAAATAAATTTTAAATTTTATTCGAATTTTTTAAAATTTAATCAAATTTTTATTTTCAATTGTAATTAATTTTATTTAAATAATAAAATTTTTATTTTTAATCAACATATTTTATTTTTATTTTTTTATATTTATTTAAATGCATAAATGATATATCTAACCTTGGCCAATTGATAATCTTCCTCAACTGGTTGAAACATTTTTGGCAATTTTGGATCGGCATTCCATTTTAATCTTTCTCCTTGATTTTTGGATGAAACATTTTCTATTGTCAATCGCTCTAGCAGCCAATTGGCTACCAATTTTAGAGGATTATATTCAACCATAAATCCCTTAAAAATGAAATATTTGAAATTTTTTATACAAATTTACTTTATAAATTCGAAGATTCGGATCCATTCTTCCAATTTGATGTTCATCATCAGAGATGATGGATGCTGTAAGCTCATTTTGATCATCTTCAAAATTTATTTTAATTAGACTACATATATTTTAAATTATTCATTCAAATTAGAAATAAAATATCAAATTGGATTTAAAATCTAAAAATAATATTTTTTTTGTATTTAAAAATATTTTGTTTTCTAGTTTTCCCAATTTTTTATTTGTTTCTTTGATTATTTTTTTTCATTTTTTTTACCAAAATTTTGTCTTAAAAATTTATTTCCAAAATAGTGTAATTAATAAACATAAAGTGTATAATACAAAAAAAATTACTTTTATTTTTTCCTCTCTCTATTAAATTTGCTGCTTCCAATCTTTTAAGCATTGTTGCCAAAGCCATTGTCAGTTTAATTTGAACAAATTCCAACATATTCTCCGCCCCACTCTTCACCAAATGTTCATCCAATTGGTGGTCATACAACACGGAATGTCCACAATCCTTCAACTTTCCAATATTCCTTGGTGGCACATCCTTCTCTGTCCAACGATCAATTCGGGTGCAAACCAATTCTTGTTCACTAATTTTTTCATAAATTTCAACAATGAAAAGAGAAGTACAAAAATGTGTTGGCGCCAATTCAAATATTTGTTTTTCGCTGTTCTATTGATTTAAGGGAAAAAATTATTTTTGAATTTGTATTTTATTAAACTTATTATTGTTACATTTTGTCTTGTTTAAATAGATATTAGAAAGATTTTTAGTCTAAATATTTCAATAAAGAAATTGTAAATAAATTAAGAATTTAATTCTATTCGAAATAATTTGTTTTCTTCTATAAAGTATTAAAATAAAAATTTTTAATTTAGAGAAAAGATGAATTTTATGTTTACTAAAATAATTTTATTGCCTAAAATTTCTTAACTTTTTAATTTTTTAATATGATTTTTTGAAGAGACTAATCTGATAAATGATACATTTTCCTTTAAATTATATCTAATTTTTTGGCTAAAATTTTCTTTTCAGCACAAAATTTATAGATAAAATGGTGAAAATTCGATATTTTATAAATTTATATTTAAAAATAATTTAATAATTTTGATCAAAAAATTTGGATTTTGTCTAAATTTATACTAGTTAAATTAAATCAAAAATCTCAAAATTTTTTTATGAATGCAAAATTTAAAAAGAGAATTTTTGTGAATTTTTTGATTATTTGACTAATTTTTCGGAATTGGATAAAATTCACAAAATGATATTATTCCATTCAGGCCATCAAATATGGCCACAAATATGTGATTTGGATCGATTGATGGGATCCATGTTTGTGAGTGAATTGGCGAAACTAAATCCACTCAATGGCTGATGAAAATGTGGACAAAATGAGCGCGCGTTCCAATGGCAAATGACATCGGCACAATTCCTCTGCCTATTGATGAGCCCAATATTATGCCAGCAGGCCATTCTCATTCACTAACAGCAGAGTTGATTTAATTTAATCAATTCATCCTGATGGCATTATTGTCCCTGCTTTTTAAATGGGAAATATTTAAAATTGTGAAAAAAACATTGAAAATTGTGAAAAGTTTATACCGGTTTAGTTGGTTTGCCCAAAATTCACAAACCATATACCATTGAATAGAGATTAAAAATTTTTAATCAAATTAGAATAAATTTAAATAAATCTTTAATGATTTTGATTAATAAATATTTACTCTTTAATTTGATACCAAAGATATTGAAATTGGTTTAATTCTTAAGGATCAAAATTTGCTCACACATAATTGGCCTAAAAGAAATTAAGGCAAATTGATCAATTTTATTTAGCATAAGCAAGTGCAGTAAAATTTAATTTTCATTTAATTTAATAAATATTAAAAAAGTTTCAAATATTTTATCTTTTTCTTTCTGATACCCGTAAATTATATTTTGCATTAACCGTGAATTATATTTCTGATCACCGTAAATTATATTTGATCACCGTAAATTGTATTTCTGATCACCCGTAAATTGAATTTATGGTGCCCTTATCCAAGGAAAAAGATGCATAAAATTTTGTAAAAAGGCCATTATTTTATAAAATTGTCAATTGAAAAAGAAATGACAGAGAAAAAAAGCGCATGGGCAAAACGACTAAATTCCTCATACGAGCGAATGATGCTTCTTTCCTCCTGCTGCTATTACGCATTTATTTCGTTGCATCTATCATTTGTGCCTCCATTGATGAGAGCGAATATTGATAAATTGTCAGACAAGCAGGCGAAATTCTAAATTTGGGCTAATAAATACACCCAAGCCTATTTGTTTAGCCCTCCAAATAACGTCAATCATTCCATTTTCTTAGCTGTGATTTCCAACAAAATCTACTAAAAAAGGCTTCTAAAATTCCATCTATTTGTGCAAATTTCCATCTTCTAATTTAATTTTTCACTTTTACAAAGAAAAATGATGATGCTGATAGCAATTTTATATTTCTTTACAATTTGTTGCGATTATGCAATTTTGATGGAAAATGGCATTGACAGCAGTAGAGGACAAAAGCGTGAAAGGGGCAATAATGAAGGTTAGACTAATGAGACTATAATGGGCATAACATAACCATCAATTTGATCTATGGGAGAATTAGAATATATATTGCATTACAATAAATATTGAAAATTGGTTAGTTCAGTAATTTACTAGCAGATGCTTATCTTGTAAATTTTTGGAAATTTTATATTTTGGACTAAGCAGACTCGAGAATACATAGGTTCAATCTACTCGGTATTGTCTATTTAGTCTAATTGTATTAAGGTTTATACAAAAAATAAGCCAATCAAACAGGTTTGAGTTTAACCTAGGCTGCCCTTTCCGCTGACCAAAAATATGATATAAGCCCTGAAAGATATGGAAAAAACATGAAAAATTTTTCAAAAATATTGCAAAAATTTTTGCATTTTTAAAAAGCTAAAAATTTAATACAAATTTATTTAAAATTTTTTATTCTTTATTGTAAGTTGGATTTTCAAAATGACCGCCCAGAAAAAAATTTTAGTTAAAAAAAATGCTTACGAGGCGAAAAATTAGATCTAAAAATTGTGGCGAAGCGAAAATTTTTAACTAAAATGGCCTCAAATAGAGACCAATTTGTCAAAATCTCAAAAATACGGAAAATATTGCAAATGTCTAAAATATATAAAAAAAATATGGCAAATGCCTTATAAATATGGTAATTGAACAAAACTGTTAAATAATAGTTTAGTTTTAAAAATAAAGTCATACCAGTCCGAAAATGAAATTCCATAGAAAAAATCGACCATTGAGCCTATTCTCGAGTCAATAATAATTCAAGAAGATAAGATTTAAAAAATTTTTTACCAGTAGAAATGGTATATTTCCATAACTAATTTTCAATATTTTCTGTAACACGTTAGCATTAGCCACGAAATGCTTTTTAATTCGCTGAAATTTGTTGTTTTTTTTTTGTTCCAAAGGCTTATTGGTAGTGAAAGAATAACTGCTTTTGTGAGAAATTTTTATTAACATTTAAGCGTCTCAAATGTACACCATTTTGTCAATTTTAAAATATAAAGTGAATTTTTGTGTGCGAAAATTTTATTAAATTTCACAAACTGGCTGGCCCCTTCCGGTGTCGGTATCACTGGCTTCTCTCCTTGCATATAACGGACCTCTATAGAATTATTATCTTTAATAATCACGGGCCTATTAAATATTTACTCGGTGCTATGTCAACTCCTGATTAGTGCAAATGTGGGCGTTTTCGACTTATAATAAATCAGGAACCGGTTTATACCCAACAAACGTTATACCATTTTGTAGATCTTATCGAGACGCATCGAAAGATCTATAAAATGCCAGATTTTGGCCCAAAATAAGAGATTAAAACCAAAAACTGGAAAAATGGTTTAATACTATTTAATTTTAAGCCAAACCTTGACAGTCTATATACCATTCGATGCGTCTCGATGAGATCTATAAAATGGTATAAGGTTTGTAGGGTCTAAAATCGGTTTCTGATTTATTATAAGTCGAAAACGCCCACATTTACACTATTCACGACATGACCACATTTGCACTGCCCTTTGTCTATTCAGGACTTGACACCGTACGTATTTACTCATTCAAATTCAGCAAATTTAGTGCCGCAAATTGATTTTGAAGCAAATTCGGAACTGGCCAAAATTTTTGAATTACATGATTTGTTGGCTGTTCGCGGCCAAAAATTGTTTGCTCATCCGGCAATTTTGGATGATTTTATAGAGACGTTAAAATCCACTGGCATTGTTGATGAATTTCATTTCCATGAAAGAATGACGAATTTTCTAAGGGATATTCTGGAAATTGTTCCAATTCAGGCAAAAAATTCCGAATCTATAATTATCCTAATTTGATTTTAATTTTAAGAGAGAAAAAGCGAAAGGAAAAGAAATAGAATTAACGGGTGAGCAGAGGAATCGCTTTAAAAAGTTTAAATATCCGAACTCACATCGCCTTCTTTTCCAGCCATTATTATTGGATGCAATCAACAAGGTGAGAGCTAGATAATAATTTGAGAATTTTACTAGAAATTTTTGGAAACTAATTCGGAATTCCGAATGCGGAAATTCGAGTTCAGATTCCGAAAATTGGTCGAATTCCGAAAAATCTGAAAAAGGCAAAGGGGGACCGACCCTTTGTTAATTTCATCAAAAAATTTGGATTATTTATTGAAACGAATTCATTTTTTACGTTCAATTTCCTTCTTTTTCTTAAACTATTTTTAATCTGATAAATTTTATTAAAAATTATGCTTAAATCAAAACATTTTTTAACTAATTATCAATGAAATATTATTAAATTATTTTTTGAAATAAGAATATAATTTTGGATAAAAATTTCACTTTTTTTTGTATTTTAAGAATTTTTTCAATTTTTAATAGATTTAAATTTTTTTCAAATGTTCCGATTTCAAGTTCCGAAAAAAATTCAAATTCCGAAGCCTTTTCCGATTTTTTGAGTTCCGGCCCCATCCCCTGGGTAGGAGCATAAGTAAAAAATTTTTCTAATGATTATTTGAGAAATATTATTTTAGGTGGACATACAAAATGAAATTCAAAATGATTTGGAAGCAATTTGGGCAAACGAAAATGCGGATGAATTGCGACTCCGGCAAAAGTATTTATTCAAATTTGGATTCATCGTAAATTGCATTTATGCATATTTTATGGATGACAAACAAAAAATTGACTTTGACAAAATGATTAGAGCGATAACAACAAAAGTAATTGAGGTCGAACAACATCCATTCTACTCAATTTTGACCGAAAACAAATGTGCCAGCGAAGATGAAATTCGAATTTTTGTGAATTTGATCATCAAAGAAAATACGGTAATTGTTTTTACTTGAAGTTTCTAATTAAAAATATTATTTTATTAGCAAATCCATGTCATCCACCATGTTCCTCAGTTTTTCCTTTCCTATATAAAAGATCAATTTGTGAATGAAATGATGGCATATGAAAAGAAAATCAATGGGAATTTAAAAGAGGAATACGAGCACTTGCAAGAGGATCCATATTTCCCTGAAAAATTGCCAAAAATTTGCAATTTTTTTGCATTATTGGAAATAACAGCTGAAATAATTGTGCAAATTATTGGGCAGATAAAACCAAAAAATTATGACAACAAAATAAAATCAATGGAACCAATTTTAGATATATTAAAAATAAATATTTCTGAAGGTGGAAAAGTGTTCTTTTCAAGCCACTATGAAAGAGCAGCAAACCAGGTTTGTGCGTGGAAAATTGACACGAATTAAATTCGTAAAAATAAAAAATTTATAGAAATTAAAAAAGTGAAATTTCCGTTAAAAAATTTTTTTTAAATGTTTTTTTAAAACCGCAATCAAAAATTAAAATAAAATAAATTAATTATAAAAAATATTTCAATCAGTTTTTTTTCAAATATTCATTTTTCACCATCTAAGATAACAAATGAAAAATTGCGAACAAAGTTGAGAGCAATCAGCGTTGAAGAATCAATTTTCACTTCCATATTTAAAAATGACATTATATATAATTATGGAAAATGGTACAACATCTTAGGGGTGCATATGATTAAATTTTTGGCCAAAAAATATTATGGCATATCCGACCTCGAGAATGGGGATGATTGGGAGAAGATTGGCTTTAAAATAGGCAAAAGTATTGTGCACAAAAGATTAAGGTAATTATTATTAATTGTTTTTAAAAAGTGGCATTTATGCAAAGAATTTGTTTCATTTTATTTCAAATATTTAATTTTATTTATTTTTAAATTTTATTTTTCATTTATTTATTTTAAAAATGATTGATTTCATTTAAGGAACACATTCTCAAAAATTAATATTGAACAAAAAAAATGAATATTGAACGAAAAATTTATTTAAAATTATACATAAAATAGAGTTAACAGCAACCAGAATTAATATTTTTTATTTATAAAAAATATTGAATTCCTATTAAGAATATTAACAAGGTAAAAAAGTTTAAACTGGTTCAAAAATCTTTAGAAATTAATTATAAATCCCCCTTTGCATCTATTCAATAGATTGAATCAAGTAATATCTATGTTTGTTATGATTATGATTTAACAAATTCTAATTTAGTTTTGAACCAAAAACAAAAAGCATTTTATACAGTTTAATAATTTAATTTTTGACCGAAATACAATAAATTATATAAAATTCAATGCGACTGACAAGATCTATCAAATTAGTATAAGATTGTAGATTTAGGACTAAATACAAATGCTGTATAATTTTTTTGTATTTTTTTCTGAAAATTCTATATTTTTCCTAAAAATTAAACTTTTCCCAAAGTAAGTAATCTAGCCAACTAAAATTTTTGCCGGAATAGCTTGCTGAAATAATATAAAATTCCCCCTATTTTTAGTCATATTGAAGAAGGGAATACTCGAAAGGAAGAGAAAGAAGAGAAGAAGAAAAACGATCTGCTCGCCCAATTGCATTTGCGCATTTTTTGTGTGGGAATACGCTATATGGACACTAGCAAACGAATATTGTCGCCAAGATTGAATGAAAAAGGCATGTTCCACTCTTTCATGGTTTCAGAATTGTTGGAATTTGTGCCAGGAGCAATGGAAAAATTCAATGAAATAATTGTTCCAAAAGAGAAACTAGCTCAAAACAATGAGCACCAGCAGAAGATGAATTTATTCTTTGAGGCTGTGTCAGAAATTCGGAGTAAAATGTGCGAAAAGAAACAGAAAAATTAAAAGCATGAAGAGCCGATTAAAATTATTTTTTCCTTGAAATCACACTTCGGTGATTTTCATTATTTTTTTCCTCTCGGTTTTTCTTTTGTTAAAGAAGTGTTTTTATTATCCAATCAATTTTTTTTCTCTATTTTCGGATATATTTAACATTCCTATTTGTTGGTGAATTGTTGGCCAAAATCCAATTGATAATGGGAATTTGGATAAAGTTGTTATTTTGTAAAAAGAATAGAAATTTTAAATTAATTTTTGGTAATAGTGTATTTTTTCCCCTTCTTTTTTTTTCCAAAAAATTTTTTTTTTAATTTATTTCTCGCTAAAAACATCTATTTAGGGATTTCGATGATGGGGAATCCAATTATGGCATTAGTTTTTCATTATCTTTATTTATTGAACAGGTATAGATTTACAAACCGGTTTCGAAAAAAATTAAACTTTGAAATTTTGGTTCATATTATATATGAATCGACGCTTCTCAATGAGCAGATAATGAATCTCCTATTAGTTTTGCAAAAAAACCTAAAAATAAAATAATTATGGCCATTTAAATTTTATAATATGAAGAATAGTTTATCAGGATGACTAAAATGGTCAATTTTCAAAACTAAGGAGAATCTTAAACAAATCACCCGTTCGCTTCTATTCATATTATATAATATCACACAAAATTCCAAATTTCGAAATCGGTAAAAATTATGAAAAGATAATGCCATAATCGAATTCCTCATCATCTAAAACTCCTAAATACATGTTTTTAGCTTGTAATAAATAAAATAAATTTTTTAGGTAAAAAGGAGGGAACAAAGTACATACACTATTACCTAATTTTTTTCCTTCGCAATGCCACCGGTTTTTGGACATTGAATTTTGCCACTTTTTTTACATTTTCGTTTATTCCGCGCAATGTGAGCGGTTTACAAACCGGTTTAGAAATAAAATTTCAATGGATCAAGTTAAAATTGACTAGCGCTTTTCGAGCATGCGGAATTCGATTTTAATAAAGGCTTTATGTTTCGGTCATAAACGGTTTGTAAACCGATTCAAATAAAATTCTAGCCCTTTCCGGGCGACCGAAGCGAACCTGCAAATGACCTTCAAAAGTGTTGGCGAGTAAAGCAGTCTGCATAGGACTTTTAAATAATTCCAAAATCCGAAGCCCAGGGCAGGTCAAATGTGCCTCGATACATTAACATGGCAGAAAATGTGGTAATGCCTCCTGAAATCTTCAAATCCTTCCCACCTATTCCTTCCTCGCACTTTCCTTACGACCCACTTTTAACAATGTTAAAATTATAAAATTGTATTGGACAAAATATATGGCATTTTTCATTTTTTAAAAATAGCCATCCATTTTCAATTCAATTGATTAAATCATTTTCCCCATTTCATTCAATTTATGCCAATGAATCAATGAAAGGCTTTCAAATGAATTAGGGGTAGAGGAGGGAGACTTCCAATCGATTTTGTCATTTTGGGCTCCTCTGCTAGGCTCCTTTTTACAAATTTGCTTCTTTCCCCTTCCTCGCTACAATTTTATTGGATGATTGCTTCATCCATTTTTTGGCTATCATCACAATTCGCCGACCGATTTGCTTCTCATTAAATTTATTATAAATCCATCGTTATGATTAGAGACTGGCGCTGGATTGGCGCTGGACTGGATCCAGCACTGGATCCGTCCAGCAAATTTTTCGCTGCATGGCTATTTTTAGCCTCGCAGTCATTTTTGGTTAAAGTTCTACACTTCACGAAAAAAATTATTCTTTCATGCAATTTTCTTTTTAATTTTCCTTTTGGCTCTCATTTTTCTTTAAAATTTTCTTCTAGTTGCAAAAAAATTTGATTTCCCTATTATTATTGAAATAACACAATACAAAATATTTGACGATCTTTCTCCTTGTCTATATATTAAAAGATATTCATATTTTAAAGTATTTAATTTAATTCCAGCTTAGAATTGTTGTAAAAAAGGCAAAAACGACGAAAAATGTTAAAGAAAAATTTTTTTCATTGTTTTTGCTACTTTTTAAAAAATATGGAATCCAGCACAGGATCCTGAATTTTGGTGGATTATCCAGCAGCGGGATCCGTCCAGCAAAAAAATTGAGGAAAAAAATCCAGTCCGTAATCCAGCAGAAAGCATTTTGCCGGTCACTATTTCTGATCACCCGTAAATTGAAAAGATCAATCATACACTTTTCTGATCACCCGTAAATTGAATTATGCTGCCCTTATCCATGAAAAATACGCTTAAAATTTTGCAAAAAGAGGCCATTATTTATAATTAAAATTTATTCATAGCATAAAATTTTTTCTATTGAGAGAGAAATGATAGAAAAAAAGCATTGTTAAAAAGACTAATTTTCTCCTTATTACAGGCAAAACGATATATATCTCTCTCTCCTCATTGCTCTCTCTATATATGCTTCGTGGCATCGATTATTTATGCATTCTCCTTTATTGATGGGAGCGAATGTTGATAAATTGTGTCAGCCGAGCCTGCGTAAATTTTGGGCAAATAAATATGCCCCGACCTACTCATAGAACGTCAATCATTCATTAATCTCAACCGACTGATTCCCAACAAAATCCACACCAATTAAGCGAGTTTTTCCTGCAGATTTCATCTTTTATTTAATTTTGTACATCTTCAATGAAAATAATGATGCTGGTGGCGATTTTATATTTATTCACAATTTGTGAATATGCAATTATGATGAAAATTGGCATAGGAAGAAGTAACAAATATTCATTTTTCACCATCTAAGATAACAAATGAAAAATTGCGAACAAAGTTGAGAGCAATCAGCGTTGAAGAATCAATTTTCACTTCCATATTTAAAAATGACATTATATATAATTATGGAAAATGGTACAACATCTTAGGGGTGCATATGATTAAATTTTTGGCCAAAAAATATTATGGCATATCCGACCTCGAGAATGGGGATGATTGGGAGAAGATTGGCTTTAAAATAGGCAAAAGTATTGTGCACAAAAGATTAAGGTAATTATTATTAATTGTTTTTAAAAAGTGGCATTTATGCAAAGAATTTGTTTCATTTTATTTCAAATATTTAATTTTATTTATTTTTAAATTTTATTTTTCATTTATTTATTTTAAAAATGATTGATTTCATTTAAGGAACACATTCTCAAAAATTAATATTGAACAAAAAAAATGAATATTGAACGAAAAATTTATTTAAAATTATACATAAAATAGAGTTAACAGCAACCAGAATTAATATTTTTTATTTATAAAAAATATTGAATTCCTATTAAGAATATTAACAAGGTAAAAAAGTTTAAACTGGTTCAAAAATCTTTAGAAATTAATTATAAATCCCCCTTTCCATCTATTCAATAGATTGAATCAAGTAATATCTATGTTTGTTATGATTATGATTTAACAAATTCTAATTTAGTTTTGAACCAAAAACAAAAAGCATTTTATACAGTTTAATAATTTAATTTTTGACCGAAATACAATAAATTATATAAAATTCAATGCGACTGACAAGATCTATCAAATTAGTATAAGACTGTAGATTTAGGACTAAATACAAATGCTGTATAATTTTTTTGTATTTTTTTTCTGAAAATTCTATATTTTTCCTAAAAATTAAACTTTTCCCAAAGTAAGTAATCTAGCCAACTAAAATTTTTGCCGGAATAGCTTGCTGAAATAATATAAAATTCCCCCTATTTTTAGTCATATTGAAGAAGGGAATACTCGAAAGGAAGAGAAAGAAGAGAAGAAGAAAAACGATCTGCTCGCCCAATTGCATTTGCGCATTTTTTGTGTGGGAATACGCTATATGGACACTAGCAAACGAATATTGTCGCCAAGATTGAATGAAAAAGGCATGTTCCACTCTTTCATGGTTTCAGAATTGTTGGAATTTGTGCCAGGAGCAATGGAAAAATTCAATGAAATAATTGTTCCAAAAGAGAAACTAGCTCAAAACAATGAGCACCAGCAGAAGATGAATTTATTCTTTGAGGCTGTGTCAGAAATTCGGAGTAAAATGTGCGAAAAGAAACAGAAAAATTAAAAGCATGAAGAGCCGATTAAAATTATTTTTTCCTTGAAATCACACTTCGGTGATTTTCATTATTTTTTTCCTCTCGGTTTTTCTTTTGTTAAAGAAGTGTTTTTATTATCCAATCAATTTTTTTTCTCTATTTTCGGATATATTTAACATTCCTATTTGTTGGTGAATTGTTGGCTAAAATCCAATTGATAATGGGAATTTGGATAAAGTTGTTATTTTGTAAAAAGAATAGAAATTTTAAATTAATTTTTGGTAATAGTGTATTTTTTCCCCTTCTTTTTTTTCCAAAAAATTTTTTTTTAATTTATTTCTCGCTAAAAACATCTATTTAGGGATTTCGATGATGGGGAATCCAATTATGGCATTAGTTTTTCATTATCTTTATTTATTGAACAGATATAGATTTACAAACCGGTTTCGAAAAAAATTAAACTTTGAAATTTTGGTTCATATTATATATGAATCGACGCTTCTCAATGAGCTGATAATGAATCTCCTATTAGTTTTGCAAAAAAACCTAAAAATAAAATAATTATGGCCATTTAAATTTTATAATATGAAGAATAGTTTATCAGGATGACTAAAATGGTCAATTTTCAAAACTAAGGAGAATCTTAAACAAATCACCCGTTCGCTTCTATTCATATTATATAATATCACACAAAATTCCAAATTTCGAAATCGGTAAAAATTATGAAAAGATAATGCCATAATCGAATTCCTCATCATCTAAAACTCCTAAATACATGTTTTTAGCTTGTAATAAATAAAATAAATTTTTTAGGTAAAAAGGAGGGAACAAAGTACATACACTATTACCTAATTTTTTTCCTTCGCAATGCCACCGGTTTTTGGACATTGAATTTTGCCACTTTTTTTACATTTTCGTTTATTCCGCGCAATGTGAGCGGTTTACAAACCGGTTTAGAAATAAAATTTCAATGGATCAAGTTAAAATTGACTAGCGCTTTTCGAGCATGCGGAATTCGATTTTAATAAAGGCTTTATGTTTCGGTCATAAACGGTTTGTAAACCGATTCAAATAAAATTCTAGCCCTTTCCGGGCGACCGAAGCGAACCTGCAAATGACCTTCAAAAGTGTTGGCGAGTAAAGCAGTCTGCATAGGACTTTTAAATAATTCCAAAATCCGAAGCCCAGGGCAGGTCAAATGTGCCTCGATACATTAACATGGCAGAAAATGTGGTAATGCCTCCTGAAATCTTCAAATCCTTCCCACCTATTCCTTCCTCGCACTTTCCTTACGACCCACTTTTAACAATGTTAAAATTATAAAATTGTATTGGACAAAATATATGGCATTTTTCATTTTTTAAAAATAGCCATCCATTTTCAATTCAATTGATTAAATCATTTTCCCCATTTCATTCAATTTATGCCAATGAATCAATGAAAGGCTTTCAAATGAATTAGGGGTAGAGGAGGGAGACTTCCAATCGATTTTGTCATTTTGGGCTCCTCTGCTAGGCTCCTTTTTACAAATTTGCTTCTTTCCCCTTCCTCGCTACAATTTTATTGGATGATTGCTTCATCCATTTTTTGGCTATCATCACAATTCGCCGACCGATTTGCTTCTCATTAAATTTATTATAAATCCATCGTTATGATTAGAGACTGGCGCTGGATTGGCGCTGGACTGGATCCAGCACTGGATCCGTCCAGCAAATTTTTCGCTGCATGGCTATTTTTAGCCTCGCAGTCATTTTTGGTTAAAGTTCTACACTTCACGAAAAAAATTATTCTTTCATGCAATTTTCTTTTTAATTTTCCTTTTGGCTCTCATTTTTCTTTAAAATTTTCTTCTAGTTGCAAAAAAATTTGATTTCCCTATTATTATTGAAATAACACAATACAAAATATTTGACGATCTTTCTCCTTGTCTATATATTAAAAGATATTCATATTTTAAAGTATTTAATTTAATTCCAGCTTAGAATTGTTGTAAAAAAGGCAAAAACGACGAAAAATGTTAAAGAAAAATTTTTTTCATTGTTTTTGCTACTTTTTAAAAAATATGGAATCCAGCACAGGATCCTGAATTTTGGTGGATTATCCAGCAGCGGGATCCGTCCAGCAAAAAAATTGAGGAAAAAAATCCAGTCCGTAATCCAGCAGAAAGCATTTTGCCGGTCACTATTTCTGATCACCCGTAAATTGAAAAGATCAATCATACACTTTTCTGATCACCCGTAAATTGAATTATGCTGCCCTTATCCATGAAAAATACGCTTAAAATTTTGCAAAAAGAGGCCATTATTTATAATTAAAATTTATTCATAGCATAAAATTTTTTCTATTGAGAGAGAAATGATAGAAAAAAAGCATTGTTAAAAAGACTAATTTTCTCCTTATTACAGGCAAAACGATATATATCTCTCTCTCCTCATTGCTCTCTCTATATATGCTTCGTGGCATCGATTATTTATGCATTCTCCTTTATTGATGGGAGCGAATGTTGATAAATTGTGTCAGCCGAGCCTGCGTAAATTTTGGGCAAATAAATATGCCCCGACCTACTCATAGAACGTCAATCATTCATTAATCTCAACCGACTGATTCCCAACAAAATCCACACCAATTAAGCGAGTTTTTCCTGCAGATTTCATCTTTTATTTAATTTTGTACATCTTCAATGAAAATAATGATGCTGGTGGCGATTTTATATTTATTCACAATTTGTGAATATGCAATTATGATGAAAATTGGCATAGGAAGAAGTAACAAATATTCATTTTTCACCATCTAAGATAACAAATGAAAAATTGCGAACAAAGTTGAGAGCAATCAGCGTTGAAGAATCAATTTTCACTTCCATATTTAAAAATGACATTATATATAATTATGGAAAATGGTACAACATCTTAGGGGTGCATATGATTAAATTTTTGGCCAAAAAATATTATGGCATATCCGACCTCGAGAATGGGGATGATTGGGAGAAGATTGGCTTTAAAATAGGCAAAAGTATTGTGCACAAAAGATTAAGGTAATTATTATTAATTGTTTTTAAAAAGTGGCATTTATGCAAAGAATTTGTTTCATTTTATTTCAAATATTTAATTTTATTTATTTTTAAATTTTATTTTTCATTTATTTATTTTAAAAATGATTGATTTCATTTAAGGAACACATTCTCAAAAATTAATATTGAACAAAAAAAATGAATATTGAACGAAAAATTTATTTAAAATTATACATAAAATAGAGTTAACAGCAACCAGAATTAATATTTTTTATTTATAAAAAATATTGAATTCCTATTAAGAATATTAACAAGGTAAAAAAGTTTAAACTGGTTCAAAAATCTTTAGAAATTAATTATAAATCCCCCTTTCCATCTATTCAATAGATTGAATCAAGTAATATCTATGTTTGTTATGATTATGATTTAACAAATTCTAATTTAGTTTTGAACCAAAAACAAAAAGCATTTTATACAGTTTAATAATTTAATTTTTGACCGAAATACAATAAATTATATAAAATTCAATGCGACTGACAAGATCTATCAAATTAGTATAAGACTGTAGATTTAGGACTAAATACAAATGCTGTATAATTTTTTTGTATTTTTTTTCTGAAAATTCTATATTTTTCCTAAAAATTAAACTTTTCCCAAAGTAAGTAATCTAGCCAACTAAAATTTTTGCCGGAATAGCTTGCTGAAATAATATAAAATTCCCCCTATTTTTAGTCATATTGAAGAAGGGAATACTCGAAAGGAAGAGAAAGAAGAGAAGAAGAAAAACGATCTGCTCGCCCAATTGCATTTGCGCATTTTTTGTGTGGGAATACGCTATATGGACACTAGCAAACGAATATTGTCGCCAAGATTGGAAAAAGGCATGTTCCACTCTTTCATGGTTTCAGAATTGTTGGAATTTGTGCCAGGAGCAATGGAAAAATTCAATGAAATAATTGTTCCAAAAGAGAAACTAGCTCAAAACAATGAGCACCAGCAGAAGATGAATTTATTCTTTGAGGCTGTGTCAGAAATTCGGAGTAAAATGTGCGAAAAGAAACAGAAAAATTAAAAGCATGAAGAGCCGATTAAAATTATTTTTTCCTTGAAATCACACTTCGGTGATTTTCATTATTTTTTTCCTCTCGGTTTTTCTTTTGTTAAAGAAGTGTTTTTATTATCCAATCAATTTTTTTTCTCTATTTTCGGATATATTTAACATTCCTATTTGTTGGTGAATTGTTGGCTAAAATCCAATTGATAATGGGAATTTGGATAAAGTTGTTATTTTGTAAAAAGAATAGAAATTTTAAATTAATTTTTGGTAATAGTGTATTTTTTCCCCTTCTTTTTTTTCCAAAAAATTTTTTTTTAATTTATTTCTCGCTAAAAACATCTATTTAGGGATTTCGATGATGGGGAATCCAATTATGGCATTAGTTTTTCATTATCTTTATTTATTGAACAGATATAGATTTACAAACCGGTTTCGAAAAAAATTAAACTTTGAAATTTTGGTTCATATTATATATGAATCGACGCTTCTCAATGAGCTGATAATGAATCTCCTATTAGTTTTGCAAAAAAACCTAAAAATAAAATAATTATGGCCATTTAAATTTTATAATATGAAGAATAGTTTATCAGGATGACTAAAATGGTCAATTTTCAAAACTAAGGAGAATCTTAAACAAATCACCCGTTCGCTTCTATTCATATTATATAATATCACACAAAATTCCAAATTTCGAAATCGGTAAAAATTATGAAAAGATAATGCCATAATCGAATTCCTCATCATCTAAAACTCCTAAATACATGTTTTTAGCTTGTAATAAATAAAATAAATTTTTTAGGTAAAAAGGAGGGAACAAAGTACATACACTATTACCTAATTTTTTTCCTTCGCAATGCCACCGGTTTTTGGACATTGAATTTTGCCACTTTTTTTACATTTTCGTTTATTCCGCGCAATGTGAGCGGTTTACAAACCGGTTTAGAAATAAAATTTCAATGGATCAAGTTAAAATTGACTAGCGCTTTTCGAGCATGCGGAATTCGATTTTAATAAAGGCTTTATGTTTCGGTCATAAACGGTTTGTAAACCGATTCAAATAAAATTCTAGCCCTTTCCGGGCGACCGAAGCGAACCTGCAAATGACCTTCAAAAGTGTTGGCGAGTAAAGCAGTCTGCATAGGACTTTTAAATAATTCCAAAATCCGAAGCCCAGGGCAGGTCAAATGTGCCTCGATACATTAACATGGCAGAAAATGTGGTAATGCCTCCTGAAATCTTCAAATCCTTCCCACCTATTCCTTCCTCGCACTTTCCTTACGACCCACTTTTAACAATGTTAAAATTATAAAATTGTATTGGACAAAATATATGGCATTTTTCATTTTTTAAAAATAGCCATCCATTTTCAATTCAATTGATTAAATCATTTTCCCCATTTCATTCAATTTATGCCAATGAATCAATGAAAGGCTTTCAAATGAATTAGGGGTAGAGGAGGGAGACTTCCAATCGATTTTGTCATTTTGGGCTCCTCTGCTAGGCTCCTTTTTACAAATTTGCTTCTTTCCCCTTCCTCGCTACAATTTTATTGGATGATTGCTTCATCCATTTTTTGGCTATCATCACAATTCGCCGACCGATTTGCTTCTCATTAAATTTATTATAAATCCATCGTTATGATTAGAGACTGGCGCTGGATTGGCGCTGGACTGGATCCAGCACTGGATCCGTCCAGCAAATTTTTCGCTGCATGGCTATTTTTAGCCTCGCAGTCATTTTTGGTTAAAGTTCTACACTTCACGAAAAAAATTATTCTTTCATGCAATTTTCTTTTTAATTTTCCTTTTGGCTCTCATTTTTCTTTAAAATTTTCTTCTAGTTGCAAAAAAATTTGATTTCCCTATTATTATTGAAATAACACAATACAAAATATTTGACGATCTTTCTCCTTGTCTATATATTAAAAGATATTCATATTTTAAAGTATTTAATTTAATTCCAGCTTAGAATTGTTGTAAAAAAGGCAAAAACGACGAAAAATGTTAAGGAAAAATTTTTTTCATTGTTTTTGCTACTTTTTAAAAAAATATGGAATCCAGCACAGGATCCTGAATTTTGGTGGATTATCCAGCAGCGGGATCCGTCCAGCAAAAAAATTGAGGAAAAAAATCCAGTCCGTAATCCAGCAGAAAGCATTTTGCCGGTCACTATTTCTGATCACCCGTAAATTGAAAAGATCAATCATACACTTTTCTGATCACCCGTAAATTGAATTATGCTGCCCTTATCCATGAAAAATACGCTTAAAATTTTGCAAAAAGAGGCCATTATTTATAATTAAAATTTATTCATAGCATAAAATTTTTTCTATTGAGAGAGAAATGATAGAAAAAAAGCATTGTTAAAAAGACTAATTTTCTCCTTATTACAGGCAAAACGATATATATCTCTCTCTCCTCATTGCTCTCTCTATATATGCTTCGTGGCATCGATTATTTATGCATTCTCCTTTATTGATGGGAGCGAATGTTGATAAATTGTGTCAGCCGAGCCTGCGTAAATTTTGGGCAAATAAATATGCCCCGACCTACTCATAGAACGTCAATCATTCATTAATCTCAACCGACTGATTCCCAACAAAATCCACACCAATTAAGCGAGTTTTTCCTGCAGATTTCATCTTTTATTTAATTTTGTACATCTTCAATGAAAATAATGATGCTGGTGGCGATTTTATATTTATTCACAATTTGTGAATATGCAATTATGATGAAAATTGGCATAGGAAGAAGTAAAGGACAAATGCCTGCTGCGGCTGGAGAAAGTAGCAGTGGAGGTAGAACGGATGGGCATGGTTATACACATACCGTATATACTCTTTTAATACCCCAGTCTCTAATAATTCCCTACCCTCGATTTGAGGACCAATAGCTTTTCTCAGCAGGGGATTTTAAAAATTTTTTTATTGCATTTTCTTAATTCTAAAGCTCGATAAAATCCATTAGAATTTGTTCAAAAATGTTCAAAAATTAAGGAATAAATCCCAAATTTTCCCAATTTTTGAGGGGTTAGAAAATAATTCCTCTTGGGATATAAAAGAGTATATACGGTATCAGTTTGGTTTTTTGGGCAATTGATAGGGTAGGACAGAGTAGGTTTTAAACCGATCTTTTTCGGTTAAAAATCTTCGGTTGTAATTTTTGTGTTTTCAATTTTATTAAAAAAGATCATCAAGGTCGTGACTGATGAGGAATTAATAGAGAGAGGGGCTTTAAATGAGGTTATAATTATCTATCTATTGTTAGATAGTTAAGAATATCTTGTTAAAAAATTTCAAAAAATTTGGAAAATTTAAAATAAAAAAGGAATTATGCTCCGAAAATTCAGCAGATTTAAAAAAATTCATATAAGGTAATTGATATTATCGGGGCTTGTATCGCTGCCTATGGGGCCCTTATAGAATTTACCAACTCAAATCCCAATTTCAGTGCCACCAAATGTTTATAAGACAAATCCGGAACTTGAAAAATTTTTTAAACTATTTAATTTATTGGCTATTCGTGGACATATTATATTTGCTCATCCGGCAATTGTGGATCATCCAGAAGAAGTATTGAAAATCCCTGGTATAATCGATGAATTGTCTTTCAATGAGAGAATGTCCAATTTTGCAAGTGATATGCGCCTATTTACAATTCAGGTACACAAATGAAAAATTTATAATTTTGCTAAATTTTGAATTAATTAAAGGGAGAAAACACGGCAAGAACAGAAAGAGAATTAACACCGGAAGAGAAGAAAAGTTTCATAAAAATTAAATATCCAAACACCACTTTGTTGTTATTATTAGATGCAATCAAGAATGTGAGTTTAGATAAGTTTTGAATAACGAGGAAAAAATATAAAATGGATAAAAGAAAATTTATTATTTATAAAAAATATATTTTGAAATAAAAATAGATTAGATGGAAATTTAAAATTTTAGATTGATACGCAAAATGAAATTCAAACTGATTTGGAAGCAATTTGGTCTGAAGAAAATGCGGATGAATTGAGATTCCGGCAAAAGTATTTGTTCAAATTTGGATTCATAGTAGATTGCATTTATGCATATTATATGGATGAGAAACAGAAAGTTGATTTTAACAAAATATATTCAGCGACAATTACAAATGTAGGAATAGTCGAACAACATCCATTCTATTCAATTTTGACCGAAAACAAATGTGGTAGCGAAGTTGAAATTCGAATTTTCGTGAATTTGATCATCTCAAGAAATGAGGTTATCTTTCTTAAGGAATTTATTTGGAATTTATTTTAATCAAAAAACATTTTAATTAAAAATACATTTTAATCAAAATACATTGCTATCGAAAACATATTTTAATCGAAAATATTTATCAAAAACACATTTTAATCGAAAACACATTTTTATCGAAAACACATTTTAATCGAAAACACATTTTAATAAAAAAAAATACATTTTAATCGAAAATACATTTTTATCGAAAACATATTTTAATCGAAAATACATTGTAATCGAAAATACATTTTAATCGAAAACATATCTTAATTGAAAAATTTTTTCCTATTTATCCGAAAACATTTTATTAATTAAAATCTTTAGGAAATCAGTTCGAGTATTCAATATTTTTTTATTTCCTATATCAAAGAGCGATTTTTGAATGAAATGATGGCATATGAAAAGAAAATGACTAGAAAAGTGGAAGAGGAATATGCGCAATTGCGAAAGGATCCATATTTTCCTGAAAAATTACCAAAGATTTTTAATTTGATGGCACTATTGGATGTGATGACTGAAATTATAATGGGAATTATTGGGCTAATAAAAAAACCGAAAGGCTATGCAAAATATCAAATGAATTTTATGAGGCAAATTTTATCGAAGATAAAAATAAATATTTTAAAAGGTGAAAAAATGTTCATTTCAAATAAATATAATAGCGCAGCAAACCAGGTTTGTTTGTTTGAAAAGTTGATGGGAATTATTTGTTTAAAGAAATAGTATGTATAAATAAGAATTTTTTATAGAAATATGCAAAATCAATTACAAAAAATTTTTGTAATATTTTTCGAAACTATAATCAAAAAAATAAAAATTGATTATACAAAATATTTTTACCACTTCTATTTTCAAATATTCATTTTCATCATTTAAGATACCAGATGAAAAATTACGAACCAAATTGGGAGAAATCGAAACGGGTGAAACAATTTTCACTAACATATTTAAAAATGACATTAAATACCAATATGAAAATTGGTAATACCGCCTAAAAGTGAAAATGCAGAAATATTTGAATGAAAAATATTTTGGTGTATCCAATCCTAAAGATGAGGAATTTTTATGGATGTTTTGCTATAAAATAAGCGATAATATTTTGCAGAAAACATTAAGGTATTATTTATTATTTGCTGTTAAAAAGGGGCATTATACAAATGAATTTGTTTCATTTTAAAAAATATTTTTATTTTTTTTATGTTGTTAAAAAGGGACATTATACAAATGAATTTTTTCTTAATTTTTTTTTGTTCTTTTATTTATTTCCTTAAAAAATATTTCAGTTTTTTGTTCTTTTATTTATTTCCTTAAAAAATATCTCAGTCAGATAAGAGTGATAATGATAAACAGAAAATTTATTCAAAACTTTTACATAAAAATGCGCTTAAAATGAAATCATCTAGCCAAGTATATTTTTCACGGACTAGACAAGTTTATAGCTGTAATAAAATATTTCTCCCCATATTTTAGTCATATTGGAGAAGGGAATACGATAATGGAAGAGGGGAAGAAAAATGAAATTCTCGCCGCCCAATTGCATTTACGCATTTTTTGTGTGGGAATACGCAAAATGGACAGTACAAAACGAATAATTATGAAAAGAAATATTTCCGGAAAAAGCATATTCCATTCCTTGATGTTCGCCGAATTGCTGGAAATTGTGCCTGGAGCAATGGAAAAATTTAATGAAATAATCAGTCCGAAAGAGGAATTATTGGAAAAGAATAAAAATCACGAGAATACAGGGTTCGCCAAAAGTCCGTTCCCACTTATTTTTTATCATAGTTTTATTAAGGATAAAGATCTAAAGATGGAAATATAGTCAAAATGAGCACAAGAGTTTAGGGAATAATAAAAAATATTAGCTTTCTTTCTATCCATTCTTGACTTGGTACCAGAAGCAAAAATGCTTGACGAATTTTTCGCTTAAGGCCCGCAACTCGAGTGACAAATGTTTAAAAATAAAATTTTTTATCTTTTAAGCTGCGAACAATTGTCAAAATCACAAATTATATGCAACTGGATCTCCTCTCTCTGATGGTATAATTGGATATTCCAAATACTATCAATTTAATCATGAAATAGATAGGAAATTAAAAAAATCAAGTTTTCGCTGATCTCGAGGCCAAAATCAAGGAAAATTATAATTTCAAAAAATTTCTTTATGAAATTATTAAACCTTAGTATCATATCCATTTCGTTAATAGGAAATGGATTTTTCAATTTGATTCCAACCCGAACAAAAAAGCAAAGAGTTTAAAAAGTTCTTCAGAAAAATTTGCTTGAAAATATCATCTCCGATAAATGTATCCCTCATAGCCAGAAAGTGAAATCTATGAATGTTACTTTTCGGTTTTTTTATAGATTAGTGTCTTGGCTATAACCTAGAAATGTTTTTATCTCCTCAAAAAATCTCTACTTCGAAAACGAGGTTAAATTTCCCGTAAGGGGGTGCGGGCCTTAAGCGAAAAATTCGTCAAGCATTTTTGCCTCTGGCACCAAGTCAAGAATGGATAGAAAGAAAGCTAATATTTTTTATTATTCCCTAAACTCTTGCGCTCATTTTGACTATATTTCCATCTTTAAATCTTTATCCTTAATAAAACTATGATAAAAAATAAGTGGGAACGGACTTTTGGCGCACCCTGTAAATTATTCTTTGAGGCTGTGTCAGAAGTCCGGAGGGAAATCTGCGAAAAGTAACAGCGCAATTTGAAGATTGAAGAGCTGGAAACAAACTATTTTATTTCTTTCTTGAATTCAAAATCACACTTCGGAAATTTTCATTGATTCTTTTCCTCCCGTTTCTTTTCATTAAATGAAATATTTATTAAGCACTTATTTTTTCTCTGTTTTTTGGACATATTTACATTCCTATCCTGTTATCATATTGTTGGCTAACATTTACAACAGTTAAAAATGAGTTTGTTAAATTTTTTTCAATTGTTAAAAAATATTGTGGAAATGGTAACAAAAAAATGAATGATTGGAAAATGACTAAATAGGCCATTTTTTTCTCGGTATTTTTTTTATTATATTTGAGTCACAGATGAACTAATTAAAGTTATTTGCAATTCTAATTTATACCGAATTTTTGCCAATTTTTTGGATCCGTATGACGGATTTTTATGTTTCGAATATGAGAATAAGGCCATAAATGGTCATTTAGATACAAAAAAGAGTGTTGAAAAGATTTTATAACAGAAAAAAAAATGTTTAATAATTTATTTTGACAATTTTTTTTAAATTTGAGTAAAAAAATTCAAAAAATTGCATAGCACAAAAAACGAGAGCGGGCAAGGAGTCCCTGAGGGAATTTTCGAGTGGAACCTCCCCGTCCCGTTCCCCGTACCCTAATTCCCCACTCTCCCCATTCCCCGCTTTTTCATTCCCGCTCGCGGGGAAATAACCCTATGACACCCGTAAATTGTATTTCTGATCACCCATGAATTTTATTTCTGATCACCCGTGAATTTTATTTCTGATCACCCGTGAATTTTATTTCTGATCACCCGTGAATTTTATTGATCACCCGTGAATTAAATTTTTGTTGTATCCAAGAAAAGAGGCAGCAAATTTTTGAAAAAAGGGCATTATTTTGCATTTAATTTGGCCAATTGAGAAAGAAATGACACAGAAAAAGAAAGCCTATACAAAATAAAATTTTTTCCTTACGGGTGAAATTACCTGTCTCCTCAACTGCTATCTCTAATAGACTTCGTGGCATCTATCGATTTTGCCTTTACCTTCATTGATGGGGAGACAATATTGATAAATTGCCAGCAAAATGGGTGCGAGCAAATTGGGCCAATAAAATACACGGCCTGCCCTCCTAAAATTATCAATCATTCAATTTTCTCTCAAAAAAAGTGATTTTATATTTCCATCAATTTTTGCAAATTTCTAACTTCTATTTTATTTTGCATTTTTTTCTTAAGGAAAATGATGATGCTGATGGCAATTTTATATTTCTTTTCAATTTTTGAATTTGCAATTTTGGCGGAAATTGGCATTGGCAACCGAAGACAAATGTCTACTGGCAACAGTGAAGGTGAATTAAAGGGGAAAATAGTACAATTAATTTGACTTTGTCATATTTGAAATAGGGATCGGAAAAGAATTAAAACAACCGAATCCCGAAAATCAGAATTTTTTGAAAAATTTTTCATCCATAAAAATTGAAAAAATCTGAGAACAAAAAAATATGAAATTTTTATTGAGAAATAAATTGTCAACTTTTGCTTTTTAGAATTCTGATACTTTTAGGAATCGAAAAGGAATTAATTATAAATGCTTGAATTTTTTTTTATCATAATCTTAAATACTGATTAAAATATATTTGATAATTCGTAACTATATTTTATTTTTTTGTCAAAAAATATAACTTATCAGTGCATATAGGTTGCGAGAACAGAAACCGAATTTAGTGAGAACATAAAGGCATTCGGTTTATCTTTCTATTTATGGAGAGTCCCTACTGAAACAATCCCTCCACTTTTTTTTACCAATTAGGGTTAATTTCCCGTGGGCGGAAAGTGAACTCAAGGGGAATGAATAGTGCGGGGAGTGAGGGTGCGGGGAACGGGACAGGGAGGCTCTCATCGAAAATTCCCCGCGAATACTCCACGTCCCGTACTCATTTGGGGTACTGTAAATTTTTTTGAAATTTGTTTACTAAAATTTAACGAATTGCCAAAATAAAATAATTAAACTTTTTCCTTTAATAAAATCCTTTTAATTATCTTTTTTTTTTGTTTCAAAACTACCATGTTGGCATGGTTGCCATCTTCAAAATAAAAAAATCCAATCAAAAATGGAAAAAATCCGGTAAAAAATAGAAGTTACGGGGAGGCGGGGAATCGGTCGAGGGGAACGGAAGGGAGAATCAGCCCAAAAATCTTGCGAATGCCCGTCACGCATCCCCGTCCCGTGAACGCGCAATTAACCCTATTCCCAATTCACATTCTCCAAACAATTGCCGCAAATTCAGACTTTAAAGAAAATCCGGAACTGGCCAACATTTTTGAATTATATGATTTGTTGGCTGTTCGCGGACAAAAATTATTTGCTCATCCGGCCATTGTGGATGATCCAGAAGAGGCGTTGAAATCCACCGGCATTATCGATGAATCGTCGTCTTTCAATCAAAGAATGTTCAATTTTGCAAGGGATTTTCGGGAATTTGCAATTCAAGTACAGCAAAAGCAACATTTATAAATTATTTAAAAAATTAAATTTTATTAAGGGAAAAAATGCTGAAGGAACAGAAAGAGAATTAAAATCGGAGGAAAGGAAACGTTTTATAAAGTTCAAATATCCGATTACTGACCCCCTACGTTTCCAGCCCTTATTATTGGATGCAATCAACAAGGTGTGCATTTTTTAGAGAAGAAATTAGAAGATTTTATTAAAAAGGAAAAATAAAGATTTTTGTCTAATTTTCAATATTTTTGAATTTATCCTACATCTCTAGTTGCCATAATTAAAAGAATAGAAATCAAGAAATTGAATTTTAGTAATAAATAATCCTAAAATTAGAGCGGAGGCACAAAAAATTCGGAAAAAATTAAAAAAAATTCTGCTAATTTCCCTCTGTACATCTTTTTACAAATATAGCTAGCTCTTTAGAAGTTAAATAAATTTTACCATTTCTAAATTTAAAATGTTTGCATTTAAAAAAATATGTTAAAATAAATGAAATTTTTTGCGAATTTAAAATAAAAAATGAATAAAAAAAATTTTATTAAAATAAATATCAGAAAATTCATTGGATGTTTGTCATATCTAAAAAAATAAAAATTAAAGAAAATTAATCATTTATTAAAAATTTATTTTTCAAAAAATTAAACTAAATTAGATGGAAATGTAAAATTTTAGGTGAATACGCAAAAAGAAATTCAAAATGATTTGAAAGAAATTTGGGCAAAAGAAAATGCGGATGAATTGCGAATCCGGCAAAAATATTTATTCAAATTTGGATTCATTATGGACTGCATTTATGCATATTATATGGATGACAAACAAAAAATTGACTTTGACAAAATAAAAACAGACACAATAACAAAAATAAGAAAGTTGGAGCAACATCCATTCTACCCAATTTTGATTGAAAATAGATGTGCTAGCACCGATGAAATTCGAATTTTCGTGAATTTGATCATTCCACGGATGGCGGTTATTTTTTTTTTATTGAATTTAAAATTTTTATCCGAAAATATTTTCATTCCTTCTTTCTATATTTTTTAATAATTTTTTGCCTTAAAATTAAATAATAGAATTTTATCGGGTCGGGGAATCCAAATTTCCCATTGGTTTGAATGTTGACCAAATTGTTCCAAAATCGGATTAAATATTTTTTATTTAAAAAAAAAAATAAAAATTGAGAAAATTAATTTTTAAGTTTGTGAAAAATATACCTTCCTAAACCCTTACATGAAGTAAGTGTGAAGCCTGCTGAACCAGAGGGGAGAAGGAGGAATGATGAGGAATTGTGGAATATGGGAGAAGTGGAATTGCTATAACGCGGGCCCTGGGCCATGTAAAGTCCCCAAATCCCCATCAAGTCAAGCGAACAAATATGTTTATTTATCTGGATAAATCCGCTCGAGAGCGAAGATAAACGGGTCAATTCCCGGTGGTGGTTAGAAATCGGAATAGAAGATGAACTGACTCGACTGGCATTGGGGGAGAACAATCACTGGGGGCAATGGGAGGAGCGATCCATTAAATGTGAAGAGGTGGAATTAAGATGAGAATAAATGATAATAATGATAAATGGAAATCATGTGAATGTGGGCTAAATAATAATTTATCCAAATGCGCCAACCCCTTACAATGATTTCAAATCATATACCAGGCCAATTCCAATCTATATTACTATTAATATTCATTTATCCCAAATCCTCTATCCCTACAAAATCCTAATATATTTCGGGTAACTATAAGCATATATAAGAAAAGGAGAAAATAGTCATAATCAGCGTTTATGTTTTTTATATTTAAAAAATTTTCGAACGAATTCAGCGCGAAATCGGTTTAAATTTTTAAACTCTTCAATTAAGGAAATAAACCTAGGGAAATGAACGATAATACAATACCAATATTATTATTTAGGAAAACAATAATGGTATTAGAAGTTTTTTTAATTCCTATATGAAAGAGAAATTCGTGAAAAAAATGATTGCATTGGCAAATGAACAAAAGAAGAATGGAAAATTGGAAGAGGAATACGCGCAATTGCGAGAGGATCCATTTTTCCCCGAAAAATTGCCAAAAATTTTCAATTTTTTGGCATTATTGGAATTGATACCTCAAATTATGTCAGAAATTATTAGGCAGATAAAACCATACTATGATAAAAAAGAAAAAACTCAAACGAATTTAATGTGGAAAATTTTAATGAGAATTAAAATAAATGTGTTGAAAGGTGAAAAAATGTTCATTTCAAGCCATTACCAAAGAGCAGCTAGCCAAGTCTGTTTGTCTTAAATTGATGGGAATTAAATAATACTACCTAATAAGATATACAGGGTGGCCAAAAAGTTCTTATAAACTTTACATTAAGGACCTAAAATAATCATTCGAAAAGAATAACAGAACTTTTGGCCATCCTGTAAAAAATTTTGAAATTTCAGTTTCAAAATTTTTGCAAATTTTTTAGACAACAATTAAAAAATTAAAAGAAAATAAAATATTTACAAAAAATATTATTTCAAGTATTTAATTTTCATCACCTAAAAGATACCCAATGAAAAATTGCGAAAAAACATGGAAACAATCAACGAAGATGACACAATTTTCACTAATATATTTAAAAATGACATTAAATACCAATATGAAAAATGGTACAGCCACCTAAAATTCCATATGCTCAAATTTTTGGCTGAAAAATATGTTGATCTTACCAACCTCGCGGATGAGGATAATTCGGAGACAATTAAAGATAAAATAGCAAAGAATATATTGCAGAAAACATTAAAGTAAATTTATTTATTATATAATTAAAAAAGCATATTAAAAGAATTTTTTAATGTTTAAATTTAATTTATTTATTACAAAAAAATTCTCAAAAATGACTAAGAATCGAAAGACTACGATTAATTTAGAATAATTTCCCTTATTTTTCAAGTCACGTCGAAGAAGGGAATATTAGAATGGAAGTGGAGAAGAAAAATAAACTGCACGCTCAATTGAATTTGCGGATCTTTTGTGTGGGAATACGCCAAATGGACAGTATGAAACGAATATTATTGAAAAGTTATCACTACCGAAAAAGCATATTCCGCGTCAACATGGACTCGAAATTGCTAAAAATTGTGCCTGAAGCTATGGAAAAATTTAATGAAATAATCATTCCAAAAGAGAAATTATTGAAGGAGGATGAAAATGAACAACAAGAGAATAAATTATTCTTTGAGGCTGTGTCAGAAGTTCGGAGGGAAATTTGCGAAGAAAAGCAATGGCAAAATGAAAAGCAAAAGCAGCTGAAAAAAACTATTTTATCTTTCATAAATTCAGAATCACATTTCGGTGATCATTGATTGTTTTCCTCGTTTTTTATGATTTGTTTATCGCAGATTATTTTTCTCTTTTTCGGATATATTTTACATTCCTCTAGGCCAACTTTTCCACAGATTATGGAAATGGCAAAAATGAAATTATTTGTTTGTTATTCATTTATGAATGTTGATAAAATTATGTTTTAAAAGACAATTTAGGAAACATTTTTTGAATTTTTCACAGATTCAAAAATTGAGTGCACATTATTTTCAGCGATGGTTTTACAATGATGGCCGGCTAATTTTTAGCTATGAATTTAACCTACCCTTCTAAGGCAAAATTTTTAAAATAGTCATCAATCATAGTACCGATTAAAAAATTTCGATCAACTGATGTGAAAATCGGAATCAGTATTGTCGAAAACCCTTGAAAATATGCAATTTGTAATTAATTGGACACAAATAACCTGTTATACTTTTTCGACCAAATGACAATATTACTTCTTTCGAACAAATAGTTTTCGACCAAATATTTTTCGACCAAATGGTACTTTTAAACTCTTTAATTTTGTACCAAACCAAGAAAAATATATTCCAATCGATGCGACTCGATGAGATCTACAAAATGTAGAAGGCATAAGGTTTATGGGGTCTAAAAACCGGTTTCTGATATAAGAGAGAAGTCAAAAAAAAACTGTATTTTGTAAAAAGAGTATTTTTTGTCTGCAAAAATATTTTTCCTTTTTGAAAATAATAAATAAAACTTAAATATGGATTGGAATACTTACTAAAAAAAATTTCAAAATCTTCTATTCGCTATTAGTAATTTTTACATCTTTCGACCAAATGGTACTTTTTACATCTTTCGACCAAATGCTCATTCGACCAAGTATCCTGTAGCCTAAATGGCAGCTATTAATACAACGAAGAATTAATTATATTTGTTCTTTCTATATTCTAGTTCTAGTTCCATTTCCATCTTACTCTCTATGTTCTTGGCCCTATGAATATGAAATGAAATATTGAATATTAAATAATCATTACATTAGCCGGCCCGGCCCGGCCCGTACAGTAATCGGGCCGATTTTTGCCGGCTCTGTGTTCTGTGTATACTACATATTAATGTTGTTAAAAATAAAAGAAAATATTCTTAAATTCTTAAAGAATTGGAAAATTTTGTCACAGACAAAAATGAATATGTATTTTCTCTAGAGTTGGAGGGAGTCGGTTTTAAACCGGGGGTACCGGTTTTCGGTTTTACCGGTTTTCCAATGTCGGTTTTCGGTTTCGGTTTGTAATAATTCTCGGTTTTCGGTTTTCCGGTTTTTCGGTTTTTTTGAAAAAACGGCCTAAAAAATTTTAAAAAATTTAATTTTTCATAAAAAATCGTAAAAAAATCAAATAAAATAAAATATCTTTTTCAATAATTTCTTCCTCAATTTCTATGTTTTTTTTTTTCCGGGTCCGTTTAAATGAAAATAGCCTCAAAGGGAAAAATTATTGAAAATTGCCACGCAGGGAAAAATTAGAACAAAAAAGGTCTGATATAAAAGAATTTTAACTAAAAATGAGCACCTAATAATAGAAAAATTTGAGTAAAAATAGCCTCGTAGGGAGAAAAGTAGTCAAATATTGCCTTACACAAAGACAAAATGACACAATAAGGAGAAAATTTAAACCATAATGAGCTCCGTTAAGAGAAATTTCTGCCAAAAATGACTGAAAGCAGGAAATTTTGGTCAAAAATTGCCTGATAGGGAAAAATTTTTACCAAAAATGCTTTCTAAAGATAAAATTTTAAGCCAAAAATGTCCCGCTAGGGAAAATTTTTAGTAAAAAATGGCTCCTCAAGGCATAGTTTTAACCAAAAATTGGCCCTCCCGGCAAATCTAAAAACCGATAAACCGATCGGTTTGGACCCCCGGTTTTCGGTTTTCCCGGTTTTCGAACCCCGGTTTTCGGTTTCGGTTTTTGGCCCAAAAAACCCGGTTTTCGGTTTCGGTTTCGGTTCGGTTAACCGACTCCCTCCAACTCTAAAAAATATGTCTAAATTAAAAATGGATTTGGAAAATACTAAAACAAATCAGATCTATGTTTCGGCATTTCTTCATACAAAAAAAAGCATTTATCACCTTTTAATCAAAGGCCATATATTCAAAAAAGAAGACATTTTGAAAAAAAATAAAATTAAATAAACAATTAATTATTTAAAATAAAATTTTCTTAATTTTTTATCACTTAATTCCATCATTGTTTAATTCCATCTGTTTTAATTCCGCCTGGTTACCGCCTGTTTTAATTCCTCCTTTTTAGATTAATTTCGCCTGGTTATGAATAAAACCGCCTGATTTAATTTCGTCTGATTAGATTATTTCTGTCTGATTAAGTTGTTAAATAGGGAAAAAATGTTTCGCTTACATAATATGATTTTATTTCCATTTTCAACACAAATTTTCCACTCAAACATTTGTGGAATAGTCAATTCGGCGCATATTAAATTTAACATTTTTATATCGATAATTATTGAAGTATAACTAATTCTAATATTAACCAATTCTAATGAGGCTTTGAAAATTAAAACCCATTGATTAATTAATAAAATGGCATAAGTAAAAGCAAGGATATCATTGGGAGTTGATTCAAAATAAAAAGATAATTTTCAAACTCAATAGACAATGCTCCACAATCGACGAATTAAATGATTATAGGCAGATATGCGAAAACGGATTAATCATTTATTTTTATGCTTTATTCTCATTTGTAGTTTTCTTTTTTTGAACATAAATTTAAAATCTTAACATAAAATGAATGCAATTCGCACATATTTTTATGCTCAAAAACCTTTGAAATTTTTGCTAATCCAGGTTTAAATCAATTTGAATGGCATTTCAAATGCAATTTTATAAATTCTTAATCAATGTAAATAATATATAGCCCATTAAGCTTCTATTTTATCAGAAACTAAAATCACAAAATTGGTTCAATTCTTGATTCAAGTTGGGCTGGCTGCTGTTCTCCATTCAAATTTATGAATTGCTTCATTCCCATAGTTTCCTTTTTGTAAAAACTGATATAGAGATTTGCCTCGGGCAATTTCCCAATATCAATTATCGGCAATTTTATTATCAATTCTCATTTCATCTTTTCAACTTTAATTTTTTTACCCAAATTTTTTTCCTTTTTTGAATAAAAATTGCATCGAATAATTTCGCTAGGCGGAGTATCTTCTTTCTTGTATGCAAGAACTTAAGGCCATTTATTATATATTTAATGTTACGTCCACAATGAAGCGCGCTCTGCGCGTCTGTGTCAAGCGTTTTTTCTCGATTTTCGTCTATAATAATGTGGACAAAAAAATTTGAAATGGGCAAAGACGCGCAATGCCTAGCGATGCGATCAACACTCGACACTCTGACCAATTTGCGTCCACAATGCAAGGAGAAAAGTGCTGCGCGTCCGCGTTTTTTAAACCTTTCTTGATCGATCCGTATTAAGCGTCCATGTCTAGCGTTGAGCGGCGCGGATGCATTGTGGTCACCTGCGTGTCAAGTGTCAGTATCAAGCGCTGTGCACCGTGCAGGTGCGCACGGACTAATTGTGGACGCAAAATCGGAAGCTTGACACGTCGCTCTAGATTTTTGGCTAATCACAATCATTGACATTAATTTTATTAAAATTACTTTAAAATCGATGAATGTATATCCAATAAACTAATGAAAATTTCGGTAATCCAACAAAACACAGGAATTTTGAAAAGATTATATTGGAACATCTTCATCAATTTCAAATCATTTTAAATAATAAAATCAAAAAATTGTTTCAGCTTTTTATAAAATAAACGTCGCCAAATTTTGCTGCTCTTCCCCACCGTCCCCACACAAATTTGTCCAATTGCTAGTCATTTCCATTTTATTTTCCATCATTTTCTCTGACAAAGATTTGCCTCGGGCAATTTTCCATCCGCGATGTCCTATCCATTTTTATTTATGTATTTTATTTTATCTGTACTGAAAAAAAGAACAGAAAAGGAATTGCCCTAGGGCAATTTGCCAGCATCAATCATCGCCAAACCTCAATTCCTCTATCTCTCATTTTTTGCCTTTTCAATTTTCTTTTTATTTGTGCCCACTTTCCCTCTGTCTTTTAACAAAAACTTGCTCTAGGCAATTTGCCGAGACAGAATAAATTTACTCGGTGAGGTCTACATTTTCATTTTTTGGTGAATAATTTTTGCAATTTTTTACTCATCTCCACATTCATTTTGTCTTTTCCTCCCTCAACCCACAAAAAGGCAGCCAATTTACTCTGCATAGTCATCATTTAATTTCATTCACCATTCCCCAATATAGTCAATTTATTCGAAATTGACAAAATTTTACTATTCATTTTGATGATTAATCACTTTTTGTTTTTTAATGAGTTCAAAATTATTTTCCATATTATTTTTTGGGTCTAATTTCGCCTTTACATTCATAAATAAATTCATTTCAATCCTTATTAAGTATAAAGTACTAAAAAAGTCTCATTCCATTGGATTTTTCCCAATTAAGGGATGTATGTGAATTACTAATCAAATCAAAAAAAAGTAACCAAATATTATGAAGGTTTAAATTCCATTTTAACAACTAAAATTTTTTCACAATTTTAAAATATTTTATATCCTTCCTAATTAATATAATATAAATTTTTCAAGAAATTCAAACTCATTTATAGAAAGAAATTTTCTTAAAAAATAAACAACATTGACTAAATAATGGATACAATTCCACTCATCGACATTTTTTTGATCGTAATCGCCAATTCAGGCCAAAAGAACAAATCACACCGGAATTTCTGCTGATGGGTCGGGGCCACGAAAATGTAATCGACCTGTTCGATGTTTCATTCATGCCAAAGATTGATTCGCATGCATTGACTGAAGGTTTCATTATTTTGTTAAATTTTTTGGGCAAAATGGGAATGTTTAAATTGAAAAGATTGACGGAAATTTAACCCCAAGGAATTTGAAAGTTTCGAGCTAAAATAATAAAAGAGAAGAATGAAATTTTTTTAAAAAATAATTCTGCACAAATCTTTGGAAAATTTCAAAACAGTGTTGCACAAAATTCGAAACGTCCGTCCTCTCGTCCGTCCTCTATTTTTCTATTTTTCGCTCGTCCGTCCTCTCGTCCGTCCCTTCTTTTTCAATTTTTTATTCGTCCGTCCATTCGTCCGTCCTTTCTCGTCTTTCCCTAATTTTTAGTGACCTACTTCGTTTCTGGAAGTTATATTTTGTGTCCTACTTCGCTTCCTGAAGATGTTTTTATGTCTTTCTTCGTTTCTATAATGTATTTTATGCCCTTTTCGCTATTATTGACCTTCTTTTGCCTTTGCCTTTGTCTTTTTCTCTTATTCTTTCGTCTTTTCTTTCTTTTTTCTCTCGTCCGTCCACTCGTCCGTCCTTATTTTTTTTCAATGTGTCTCCTCCGTCCACTCGTCCGTCCTTATTTTTTTCAATTTGTCTCGTCCGTCCACTCTTCCGTCCCTATTTTTTTTCCATGTGTCTCGTCCGTCCTCTCGTCCGTTTTTACTAGGGACGAGACGAGGACGAGACGAGAGGACGGACGAAGACGAGGACGTTTTGTGCAACACTGTTTCAAAACCATTTATGTTAGAGCCATTATTTTGTCCATAACCCAAAAAGAAAACAATCTATTTGAAAAAGAAATGTGCCATTTGAGAGTGTTAAAATTCCTTAAAAATAAAAAGTTACTTAATTAAAAAATGGGATTAAAAAATTTTTTCATAATTTTATGGATTTTTGCATTCAAAAAATATAATTAAAAAACGATGACATTTTTGAGCATTTCAAATGGCTAAACGGCTTTCCGAAGCTGTTATTTACTTGCTGATTTAGCTATTATGGACAAAAGAATGGTCAAAAGATAAATCGGTTTTATCATAAAGTCCTAACCCAAATAAATGAACAAATAATGGAGTTAAATTTCCCGATCAAATTTGTTTAATAATTAATTTTTGAATGAAAATTAGATTTATATGTGTGACCATTTTATTGTTCTCATTTGGGTAAATTAAGTAATTTCCAAAAATTATGAATTGACAAAATAGATCAAAATCCAGCAATTTTATTTTCTCAGCAATAAAATTATGGAAATTAATTGTAATTATTTCGATATACTCAGATTCAATTCCATCAAAAAACCGATTGCCTTTTTAAGCTTTTATGAACAATGAAAAATAAATTCGATAAGGGCAATTTCCCAGAATGGCATTCAAAAATGGAAAAAAAGGATTGGGTGAGAAAAAGACAATAAATAAAAATGATTGATGGGCTCTTTGGGAAATTGCTGAGAAAATCCTTTTCTGTGCATCCATTTTTAAAAAATTGTTGGATGGACATTGATGGCACAGAAAAGAATTTTCAGCATACAATTTTTAAGCGTATCGAACATTTACCCTTCTACATTCATATTTTTCATATTTATTCTTAAAATTTTTGCAATTAATTTATAAATTTATAGATTTTGGATTTGGACGAATGGATACTGCTTGCTGGCCCGGTGCTTTGCTTCGTGCCTACAATGTTTTCAACTCTTTTTAAAGGTGGTTTTTCCAATTTTTAATAACTTAAAAATATGCGGATTTTTCTAATACTGAATTTTTATGAATATTAAAGAAAAATAAATATTTAAAGCTAAATTAAAATTTTTTAAAAAATGTGGTTATGAAGTACATTTTGAGCTTTGTTTTTGTTACTTTCCAAAATAGTTATTCTTTGAAATATTAGGAAAAAAAGAATGACCTAAAAATTTTCAACAAAATTAACTACCCCAACTTCAATATACATAAATGAAGAAATAATGGAACTTAATTTGCATATCAATTTTGTTTAATAAATTATTTTTGATTAAATATTGACCTTATTTTTGACCATGTTATGGTCTGATTGGGATAAAAAAATTATGATATGATAAATACATCGAAATCGGGCTTTTTGGCAAAAATCTATGCCAATAAAATTGTAATAATTTCGGATATATTCTTATCGAATTCCAACAAAAACCGAGTGCATTTATAAATTTTATGGACAATAAAAATAAATTTCCCCAAGGCAATTTCTCAGAGAGGCATTCAAAAATGGAAAGGATAGAGGAAATAATGACAATAAATAAAAATGATTGATGAGCTCTCTGGGAAATTGCTCAGAGCAAATCATTATCTGTCCATTTTTTAAGAAAAAATGAATAATGATGCCACAGACAAAAATTTGTGCCGTGCAATTTCCCAGAGATAACATCAATCATTCGTCTCCCCTTCAAATTTTCATTTTTATTTTCTCAATGTTCAATCATTTCAACCAAAATTAAAAAATGCCCAATCATTATTAAAATTTATACATCGTCATCCCAAATTTCTAGATAGTTTCAAACATGCTCTTTTGTTGAATGGGAAGAATGTTTGGGAATTGCGCTGGCCCAAGGATATAGCGCAAAGAACAATGAAAAGTGGCAAAAAGGTTAAAATATGCCAATAAAATTTTAAAAATTTAAGAAAAATATTTTCGCATTTGATTTTCTATTAATTTTTTTAACTTTTTTGTTATTTAAATATCCTAGGTAGGGGGCAGATTTTTAGGTCGCAAAAGGTGTTTTTTTCGAAAAATTTGCCAAAAATAAGTTTCAAAATCCCCCTAAAAAGGTAATTTTCGATTTTATGGCATTTTTAACATAAAAATTTCCCTTAAAAAGTACCAAAATAGGTAAAATTGGTCAAAAAAATTTTGTCAAAAAATGAAATAAAAAAAATCATTTATGTGGATTTCTCATCAAATCTGATGCAAAAAATAGCTCAAAACCTAAAAATTTGCCAACTAATCATAAAAGTATTTAATTAAATTTCATTTTCTATTTATTTGTAATTTTATAACCAGTGGCAGCATGGCAGCATTAGGAGGGCACTCCGGTGTGAGACAAGTGAAATGCAGGGGTGAATGAAATGAGGCGGCATGGGGCTTTACTGCAAAGTCAAATGGAAAATTTTAATTTTAAAAATAATTAACAAAAATCTTAAAATAAGAAGCTATCGAATTAATTGATTATAAATATATATTGCAAATATGCAATTAAATAAAAATAATTATATATTGAAGTATGAATTAAATGATAAAGCGATTTATAAATATATATTGCACATATGCAATTAAATAAAAAATAATTATATATTGAAGTATGAATTAAATGATAAAACGATTTATAAATATATATTGCAAATATGCAATTAAATAAAAAGTAATTATATAATGAAGTATGAATTAAATGATAAAACGATTTATAAATATATATTGCAAATATGCAATTAAATAAAAATAATTATATATTGAAGTATGAATTAAATGATAAAACGAGTTATAAATATATATTGCAAATATGCAATTAAATAAAAAATAATTATATAATGAAGTATGAATTAAATGATAAAACGATTTATAAATATATATTGCAAATATGCAATTAAATAAAAATAATTATATATTGAAGTATGAATTAAATGATAAAACGATTTATAAATATATATTGCAAATATGCAATTAAATAAAAAGTAATTATATATTGAAGTATGAATTAAATGATAAAACGATTTATAAATATATATTGCAAATATGCAATTAAATAAAAATAATTATATATTGAAGTATGAATTAAATGATAAAACGATTTATAAATATATATTGCAAATATGCAATTAAATAAAAATAATTATATATTGAAGTATGAATTAAATGATAAAACGAGTTATAAATATATATTGCAAATATGCAATTAAATAAAAAATAATTATATAATGAAGTAAATTAAATGATAAAACGATTTATAAATATATATTGCAAATATGCAATTAAATAAAAATAATTATATATTGAAGTATGAATTAAATGATAAAACGATTTATAAATATATATTGCAAATATGCAATTAAATAAAAAGTAATTATATATTGAAGTATGAATTAAATGATAAAACGAGTTATAAATATATATTGCAAATATGCAATTAAATAAAAAATAATTATATAATGAAGTAAATTAAATGATAAAACGATTTATAAATATATATTGCAAATATGCAATTAAATAAAAATAATTATATATTGAAGTATGAATTAAATGATAAAACGATTTATAAATATATATTGCAAATATGCAATTAAATAAAAAGTAATTATATATTGAAGTATGAATTAAATGATAAAACGATTTATAAATATATATTGCAAATATGCAATTAAATAAAAAATAATTATATATTGAAGTATGAATTAAATGATAAAACGATTTATAAATATATATTGCAAATATGCAATTAAATAAAAATAATTATATATTGAAGTATGAATTAAATGATAAAACGAGTTATAAATATATATTGCAAATATGCAATTAAATAAAAATAATTATATATTGAAGTATGAATTAAATGATAAAACGAGTTATAAATATATATTGCAGATATGCAATTAAATAAAAAATAATTATATAATGAAGTATGAATTAAATGATAAAACGATTTATAAATATATATTGCAAATATGCAATTAAATAAAAAGTAATTATATATTGAAGTATGAATTAAATGATAAAACGATTTATAAATATATATTGCAAATATGCAATTAAATAAAAATAATTATATATTGAAGTATGAATTAAATGATAAAACGATTTATAAATATATATTGCAAATATGCAATTAAATAAAAATAATTATATATTGAAGTATGAATTAAATGATAAAACGAGTTATAAATATATATTGCAAATATGCAATTAAATAAAAAATAATTATATAATGAAGTAAATTAAATGATAAAACGATTTATAAATATATATTGCAAATATGCAATTAAATAAAAATAATTATATATTGAAGTATGAATTAAATGATAAAACGATTTATAAATATATATTGCAAATATGCAATTAAATAAAAAGTAATTATATATTGAAGTATGAATTAAATGATAAAACGAGTTATAAATATATATTGCAAATATGCAATTAAATAAAAAATAATTATATAATGAAGTAAATTAAATGATAAAACGATTTATAAATATATATTGCAAATATGCAATTAAATAAAAATAATTATATATTGAAGTATGAATTAAATGATAAAACGATTTATAAATATATATTGCAAATATGCAATTAAATAAAAAGTAATTATATATTGAAGTATGAATTAAATGATAAAACGATTTATAAATATATATTGCAAATATGCAATTAAATAAAAAATAATTATATATTGAAGTATGAATTAAATGATAAAACGATTTATAAATATATATTGCAAATATGCAATTAAATAAAAATAATTATATATTGAAGTATGAATTAAATGATAAAACGAGTTATAAATATATATTGCAAATATGCAATTAAATAAAAATAATTATATATTGAAGTATGAATTAAATGATAAAACGAGTTATAAATATATATTGCAGATATGCAATTAAATAAAAAATAATTATATAATGAAGTATGAATTAAATGATAAAACGATTTATAAATATATATTGCAAATATGAAAATAAAAATGATTATATATTGAAGTATGAATTAAATGATAAAGCGATTTATAAATATATATTGAAGAAATGAATTAGATGAGAAGATATAATATTGAAAATTCTGTAAGCATTAAAGAGAAAGAATTATATATTGATTATTTGAACAGCATTAAATCAAATATGCCGAATAACTATGATTAATAAATAAAGCGAATATATTATAAAATTAAAATTTAATTGTGGAAGTGTAAATTTAAACAAAAATTTATAATATTTAAATATAGATTTATATGATATAAATGTAAAATTTATTTAATTATTAAAGCTTACACACTGACATTATAGTCTAATATCGTCTTCATCGGAGGAAATTTATAAAATAAAAATATTAAAAATCTGACTAAAAATTATGTAAAAATAAATGTAATATATTATTAAATAAAATTGTCGAAAATTAAAATTAAATTGTTAATTCAATAATATTAGAATGTTATATTATAAAAGTATAAACCATGAGGTGTAAGATAATAATACCATGGCCATTTATTATATAACTCTTATTAAATTTTGAAATGATGATAATTCTGGAAATAAATTGTAAAAATAAATCTTTTATTTGATATTGCCGATTACAATTATTACGATGTCTGTTTTTAACAATGTAATTGATAAAAATTAAATTATTAATTATAAAAATAACATTGCTGCAATAATTTCATCAATAAATTCGTCAACAACTATGAATTGAAAAAATAGAAGAGATATATTAGAATAATTATTTAAAATTATATTTAAAAGATTGTAAATATATATAATGATTTAATTAAGTAATTATAAAATATAAATATAAACCCAGATCTTAATTTTGATATTGAAATAAATGAAATGAAGTGATCAAAAAATGGAATAATATTGGATGTTTAATAAATAAAAATTATTAATTTATTACAATAAAATCGATATAAAATAAAAATTTTATTCACGGCAATATTTTCCGAAGATTCGTCTTCAAATTATAAACAAAATATTTTTCGGAAGATTGATTAAAAATTAATTGGAAATGGATATGGAAATTGATGAAATATGGCTGAGAGAGCAGAATCTTTTAATAAATAGAAATGCATTAGCATCAATAAAATTATAAACTATTATTCATTTATAAATTTGATTAAAAAATCAATCTAATGTAATTATTATTGCCTTCATAAATCTCGAAGATAATTAATTATAGAATGTTTTAAAGGATTGAAAATAAATATTAATCGAATTATTTATATTTGAAGGTTGATGTATTATATATATAAATAAATTTTTTATTATATCTTCTGATTTAAAATAAAAATTATCATTTAAACAAAATATGACGAGATGAATTATTCTGCCATAAATAAAATTAAACTTCATTCAATTATTTGGCAAATAAAGAAATTTTCAATGATTTGATTTATTTATGTCATATATAAAATATAGATCCAAGGAAAAATAATTAATTATTAAACGTTGACACTTAATTATGATCATATTAGTTAAATTAATAAAATTATTACAACAGGTAAAATAATTAATATTTCCTGAAAATATCCAAATATTTACAAAGGAAAAGATATGTAAATTTAAAGATAATTATTTTTTTAAATATAGAGAAAGAAAATTATAGAATAAATAATTTAATCAATATTATTTCAAAAGATTATTATATTTTACATGATAAATAAATTAAATTTAAAATATCAAGGTTAATTTTTAACTTAGCATTTCTTTCAAGTAACGAAATATATAAAAAAAATTCTATATTTGACTGTTTTATTCTTCTAATTATGACAAAACAATCAAATTAATTATGAAAAAAATGGACGAGGCCTAATTTTTCAAAAAATTATTTATCACATTCTTACATAAGATATTAATTTTATATAAATATATTTTATAAATGGAATGAATTTTTATAATTATAAAATAATCATTACTAAAATAAAAAAATTTAGAATAGACATATATTAAATAGAAAGAAATCTTTTGTAAGATAATTGACGAAATTAATATAATAATGATATCAATAATAAATCTTGAGAAAAAAAAAGAATTTAGAAATTTTATATTAATTTAAAAAATTTGCTTGTGAAGGCGAGATTTGAGTGAACTAACTATTTCTCGAAACAAAAATTGAATAAATTATTGGAAGCCTAAAAAGCAAATAAATTAAAAAAAACAATTTGATAATAAGATGAATTGATTCTATATATTTGACTATTAAATGAAATCAGTACTGATCTTATTTGTAATTATTTAGAGAATTCTTAAAAAAAATAAATTAAAAGAATAAAATAAGAGTTATTGTGCTAAAAAATTTATTTAAAAACAAATAATAATTATTAATTGGATACAATGAGAATATCATTTAGGTTGACATTTAATTTATTATATTCATAAAAAAATTTAGAAGGGAGAGTAAAATAAAATGAATTAAATAAACCATTTATATATATATATTTAATAAAAAAAAATATATTTAAAAAAATTTAGTAAATATAATTATTTTAAAATTATTTTGAAATTATACAATAATAAAAATAAAAATGTTTACAAATTTTTATAGATTTATCTACCATTATTTTTGAATAGTCTGCGCCATCAGATACGATTTTTATAATAATCGCAATGATCTTCTGGCTTGTTTGAAGAAATAATTTAAAATATTTCGGAAAATATGAGGAATAAATTATATTTGAAAATAAATAATTAGAATAAATAAAATTATATATGTAAAGAACCAGCGGGGCAAGCCCGCTGGTTCTTAAGGGGCTGACGGAAGGAATACGTGGGACGGTAGAAAGAAAGCGCTATCGCGCTTTAAAAGATTCCTAGAACGGTTATATTTCATATTAGAATCCATTCCGCATTTTTCTAATCAAAATTCAACTCGCGCACAACCGGTTTAAAAATTTAAACCGGTTTAATTTTCAAAATAAACCCCAAATTCATGATCCCCATCATCGAAAAAAAATTATCTGCCCATGGGGGGATTCGAACCCTCGACCTCCGTTCAACTCCTCCCTCTTACCAAATCGGCCACAAAGGAAAAAGTGCCGACTTGGCCCCATTTGCCGGCTTCTAGGGCCAAGGGTTTTGAGTTTAGACCCCATAAACCATATATTAATCGAAAGCTGACATTCATGCGGAGTGCCCTTTCTCCAGGCCCAAAACCCAAAAATCAAAAGGAAAAAAATTTTACCTGGGCAAACCGAAAAAGTTCTAATTTTTTGAACAGTTTTTGGCTAATAACTCGAAACCGGTTGGGTTTTTTGGGAAAAAGGTATTTATTTGATATGTGCCACCGAAATATGAAACTTTTAAAAAAAAGATCTCGGAAAACGGCCAGCTAGAAAGCCATATTTTTGAAAAAATTAACGTAACTCAAGTTTTTTTTAATATTATATAAATGCATATAATTAAAGAATAATTAAACATATTAATAAAATAAGTATAATTAAATTCTTTGCCAATTATTGATATAAAAATATTTTTGCATTAATTTGAATATTTTTTAACAAATTATTTTAAAATAACTCTTAATAATATTAGCAAAAACAGCATTGTAGAGTAAATTAAAAAAAATGAAAATTATAATTATTTTAAAAATTATTTAAAATTATCTAGTAAAGAATTTGGCTTTGTTTTCAAAAATTTAAGTTTACATCTAAGATCAAAATTCATCAGAATAACTAAAATGTCTAAACAATGCTTATTTCCGGAAATACCTAACTCCTAATAAAGTAAACAAAAATAGTGTAAAATATTTGACAATTATTTAAAACTCTAATTGAATCAATAAATATCGAAAATATCTACGATAATATTAAAAGATCGGCAATTTAGAATACAAATTAAATATGAAATATTTTTTATATTTTTACATTATGCAATTGTAGAAGAAAATTAAATCTCTTTTTTTCCTTTGATGTATAATGCTGATGAAATATATTGATAAATAATTAGAGATTTTGAAATGCATGATAAGAGAATAAAATAATAATCTATAATAAAAAAATAATAGCAATATATTCAATCATGATTAAATATATATATACAAATAAAAAATGAAAAAATACGAAATAAAAATATAAAAAAAACCAAAAATATGACAGTTGTATTCATTGTAGGAATGGATAATTTTCAATCTTTTTAAAGTGATTTGACAAAAGTCTTCACAAAATATCCACTCTATTTTTATATATCGAATTTTTTATCGCGCTCTAACCTCTTTCTTAAAATCTCTAGTGGAAGTTTAACGAGCTATTTTGTAATTGTAGAGATTATTTTCATATTTGGTTCAAGTCATTATTTTATATAGAATTAAAAGAATGCAGTATAAGAAAAAATTTTAAAATAATAATGTTTAAGAACATTTAATCATCTATATAATATATTCTATTTGAAAAAAAATTTAAATTTATTCAAAATATAAATGAAAATTATATATAAAATAAGAAGACATAAATTTTTTTTAAATTATAAAACATTTTTTAATAAGTTTATAAGGAAATACAAATTCAGAGTAAATTATTCATAATAGTTAATATTTAATATTGAAGTAATTTTTAATAATATAATTATAAAACAAAAATTTGTTAAAAAATTAATTATTTTTGCTTAATTTAATGCTAATATTTAATGAAAATTATTTTGCGTTAAATTCTTATGTATCGGGTGAATATTTGGATAGAGAATAAATGATTATTTCAAAATATGCAAATAAGTTTATTTAAAATAAAATTTAAAAATTTTAAATTTAATTAAAATTTCTAATATAAAATTTAATAAGCGAAATAAATATTTAAATAAAAATGAAGAAAAGTAAGAAAAAATATGGAAAATTAATATTATAATATTTAGAAATTATGTAAAAAATTTATTGAGATAATAATTATAAAAAAATTGTCAAAGAAAATTTAGAAATTATAAAAAGATTAATAATTCTAATAAATATTTAATTTTATTAAGCTCAATTACAATTCGAAAAAGAAATTATAATTAAAAAGCCAACAAAATCAAAGAATTTCTTTGCTATGCAACTTATGCACAATGTTGCAAATTTTGCTTTTATAATAAATTATAATATAAAATTAGAAAGCAAATAAATATTTGATTATATTTTGAGAATTAAGTTATAAAGTTAAAAAATTTATTTATAAAGTTAAATAAATTAATTACAAGATTAAAAAAAACTAAAACAAAATGTAAAAAATTATCAGCAAAAATTTTTCTATTTTAAAGAATTTGAAAAAACCGTTTGAAGTGATATAAATAATTAAAATTCATTTTTTAATAAGCTTGAAAAATGATTTGAATAAAAATTTCAAAAAATTGACAAATTTTTTATAAAATTATAAAAAATTAACATTTATTAGATGAAAATCAAAATTATTTTAATTTAAACAATATGATATTATTTAAAATAATTAAAAAAAATATGGAAGATGCAATTTTTCTGCAAATTTCAATTAAATAATAAAAAATTAATTTATAAAAATAATTAATAAATTTAAAAATACAAAAAGAATCATTCTTCCATTATTGAAATTAATTTAATTAAAAAAATTTTATTATAATTTTAAAAGAAATGAAGAGAAAATATATTTACATTAAAAAAATATTCATTGCATTCGAAGATGTACGCAAAAAAGTTGACAAAAGCGGATAAAAAAATGTGTTCATCCAGGTTGTGGTCATGTTTGTCCAAGTGATAATATGAAGCAGCACAAATTAAATTAAACTGAATAGCCCAAAAGGGGTAATAAAATAATAAGCTTTATATTTATTGTTGGATAAAATATGGAATTTCGAATATACATGATTATAAAGATCTCAAAGATTGATTTATAAATAAAATAGATGAGAAACTTAATTAATAAATACATCAGAGATGGAATTGAAGAAATTCATTTTATGAAAGATTTTTGTTCGATGAATACTCATAATGTAAATTATATTAATTATTTGTTTTAGATAAATATATAAATTTATCTTTTAAAAATGTAAAAATTATATTTGCTTATTAAAATGATTATTTGAAAAAAAATAAAAATGATAAAAATTCATAGGCACCAATATAACAAGCTCGAAAAAATTAATTACTCAAAAAATTACACAACTTGTTATTATAATTTCATATTAAATTTTCCATAATTTTACATTAAAATATTAGTAAAATTTTAAAAAATACTAATTCTACTTATGCCTCGACTAAATTAACTTGACGTCTTTCAGCTTGTCATCCACAATTTCAGACAATCAAAAAATTCAAAATGGTGATAAAAGGATACGAGGCATTCTATCAAAGAATTTTGTGTCTTCCCATTATTTATAAAAAAAGGGGAAGTGACGCCATAGCTATTGCAAAAAATTTTCTAATATTGTATATATTAAAATATAGTATATATTAAAATGATATAAAATAAAATTAATTGAAATATAAAAATTTCATGAATATAGAAAAATGTTGTATTCATCTTTTTTACAAAATTTCAACTATTCAAATGCTAGAAATAATAAAAATATTATTTTTTATTGACAATAAATTCGAAATTGGCACGAAATTTGTAATTTTAACTTTTGAAAGAAATCATACATATGATTGAGGGCAAAAATAAAAAAAAAGAAAAAAAAAATAACAGAAATTCTTTCACAAAATAATTTGATATAAAACATTTTTTAAGAATTGAGAAGAATATAATTGTTGCTAAAATAAGATAAATATTATAAGTAAAATTTAATTAATGCAAATTTAAAATTGAAAAAGATTTTATAGTGATACAAAAAATTAATATAATTATCAGATTTAATTAATATCAAAAAATTTTTCCATCTTGATAATTTGTCAAATCCTCATTCATAATGACCAAAAAAATATTTAATTATAGATAATACAGAAATGAAAATTTAAAAAATTATTTAAAATTTTTAAATAATATTTATATGAAGGCAAAAAAATCTAAAAAATAAATTAATTTATATACTCTTAGTCCATGATTTTTGCTATGATTTTAATTTAATCTTCACAAAATTGCTAAATTTTGAGTGAAAAAATTTAGAATAATTGAAAAGATTAAAATGAGCCTATTTTTACTAAATTGAAGTAATTGAAAATAAATCATTTAGCTTTTAATATATTATAAAAAATATAACTTAAAGAATTAAAAATAAATATTTGAAATTAAATAAGCATAATATAATATATAGAAAAAAATATTATTTAGAAAATAATTTTTAAAAAAATGTTTATAATATAATTATAATTATTAAATAAATATTTTTAAAATAATTATATCAAAATTTATATTACAAATTTTATTTATGATTGAATAAAAAAATAAAATAATTTTATAAAAATGAAATTAAAAAATTGAATATTTTGAAATAGAAAATTTTTTTCATTTATTTTATTCCCTTTTGAATTTTTAAAAATTAGAGAATGACTTAATTGACCATAAAAAAGCTGACTACAATTTGATGGCTATAAAATTCAAAATTTTTTTCATCTTCTTGTAAAGAAATGAAATTATTTTCTTACATTTAATTAAATTTTTTTATATGAAAAAAGAAAATAAATAAAATATATAAAAACATAATATTTATAAAGAAGGAAATATATTATTTTAAGACAAAATATTTGTTAAAAAAAATATTTAAATATTAAAAAACAAAATGAATCAGAAATTTAATAATTTTATTTTAAGTCAACACTGCTTTTAAAATTTTAATCTAAACTTAAAAACTACTTCAACATTCTGCTTTGTTTAATATTAATTTTTTAAATTTATTTTATAAACGATTAATATAAATGATGTCGGCCACTGAAATATACATAGAAATATTTTTTTTTAAATGGAAGCTAAAATAAAATAATTTCGTAGATGAATAAATTATTGAATAGCAGATTGAATGTAAAAATGAAATAAAAATTATGGTAAAATTATAAGAATAAAATTGGCCGGAATAGACGAATTTTCAATTCTTCATTTTTATTAATAATATCGTAGAAAAAAAATTAAATATTTTTTCGAATTAAATTAAAATTAAATTATTTTAAAAATAATTTAAAAAATATTTTTAAAATTACTCGAACGCATAAATGTGGTAATGTTTTTCTCTCAAAATATCAGGAAAAATTAAATTATTTTATCTCTAAGATAAGAATAGCAGAAGGTTTCCTATTAAAATTTTATAAAGATTTCCTATAAAAATTTTATAATTATCGTAAAATCTTATTTTTAATATTTTAATATATAAAAATGATGAAAATAACAAATAAATAAATAAAAAGATTTAATTTCTAAAAGTGAAGTTCTAATAAATAAAAGGGAAATTTATAAAATATACATCGATAAAATAAATTAAATATTTAATTTCATTTTGCAAAATTATAATTCTATTCCATAATAGTAACAAAATTTGGAAAGAAAATTGCTTCTCTAATTTTTAACCAAAAGATAAGAACAGTTAATTTTTTTAAATTAATAAAAATTCATCTTTGGAATAATAAAATTTTCAAAAAATTTAATTAAAATAAAACTATATAAACTCCTAAAATATAATTTTAAAAAATAATCATCTTTATCAATTCGATCTTCATAGTTTTTTTTAAATATTTAATAAAAAAAGATGTATTGGGAAAAATTTACTTAAAAATAATTAGATAAATAAAATTAAAAATTTTATTTTATTCAAATAACACTATTCAGCGAGAAATGATAATGACAGCGAACAGCAAAATTGGTGGCGGGGACTAGGAAAGCAGTGGCTTTTGATTTTTTCCTCTATTATAAGAGAAAAATAAAAATTAAGATTACCTTATAAATTTAATGATTATTTCGAATAATATCAAATTCTGAATGATGGCAAGCATCTGGATAATATTGAAGAAGAAATCGAATAAAATTAATTTTAAAATTTCAATTAATTTGATTTAAAAAAAGCCTTTTATAAAATATCTATTCAATATGATTTTAATTTTTATGTTTATTAAGAGTTTCAAAACGTAGAGCTACATGTGGTATTTCAGATTCAGATCCAGATTCAAATTTAAAATTTCCATTTGAGTGGGAGTTAAATGAAGCCATATATGTAAATTTCTTTTTTTTAAAATTTTGTATTAAGATTAATACATTTTTACTAGAGAAAGAGGAATTATTCGGAAATAATTTTTTAATTTTCAAAAAATAAATTTAAGAATTTATATTTATATTTTTATTAAAATATTCTAAATAAAATAAAATAACTTTGTTAAAAGAAATACTAAATTTTTATATACCAATTAATATAATGAAAAATGTTTAAAATATAAGCAAGAATATAAATTGAATGACTCTGAAGATGTAATTAAAGAAATAAAAGAAAAATAACAAAATTTGAAGAATATAAAAGAACTTATTACATAACTCTGTTAAAAATACTTTAGATTGATTTTCATTATTTATTATTATTTAAATTATTATTTAAAACAACCTTTTTATAAAAACAATGGAATTGTACAAAAATAATAAAATCTACTATTTCTTACTAGATTAAAATTAAAAATATAAATAAATTGATAAAAAGATGAATAGAAGAAAAACAATTTTAATAATAAAAATATTAAAATAATTTCTTCTAATTATATTAATTAATTTTGGAAATAAATAATTAATTAAAATCATCTCGTTAAATTGATGAAATCATCAAGATTATTCTACCCTAAAGATGTCTTCCACTCTCTATAATTTTGTTCATCCCAAATCGAAGTTAAACTAAAAAATTAAAAATTTATATATCATTTTAAAATTCTATCATCGATTAATTTATAAGTTTTAATAAAATTACATTTAAATTTTATGATTAAATTAAATAATTATAAATTTTATTGATTCCAAAATATAGGAGATATTTTATAAAAAAAATTAATAATTATTTAATACTATTAATCAACTAATTTTACAAGCTGGCCTTGCTCTTCTTTTAAAGGCGATTATTATAAGACAAAATTAATATAATATAAATTCATTTCATGAATGATTTAAATTGATTTTATATAACTAAAATAGTAAAAAATATAGCAATTACAATTTATTAATAAAATTTTTATTAAAAAAATAATAAAAATCGAATTAATTTCGAATATTAAATTTGAAAAAATAAAAATACTTTCCTCCAAACAAAATATAAAAAGAAAATTAAGTTCAAAAAATGACAACTAAAAATTTAAATGAATTTTTTTTCGAATTTTCTGCACATGAAGACCAAATTTGGATATTCATGTGGTTTTCTAATGCGTTTTATAATAATTTTAAAAAAATAATTATTTTAAATTAAAAAAAATTTAATAATTCAAAAAAAAATATGTAAATAAATAAAAATATTTTATAAATATTTAATTTACAATTTCTATTAAATATATAATTTAATATTTATAGATAAATTAATGTTATTTAATTATATTTACTTATATTTATAGAAATAAAATTGTGAAAATATAACAAAAAGCAAAATATTTAAAAAATTATTTTAAAATTATAGATTTGATAACAATAAATACATGTAGAAAAATGATAAATATTTATTAAATAGGCCACTTCATCGAATATACCGGAATAAATTCACCTCTCTTTTCAACGGAAAAGATTTTTATAAATAATAATTTTAGAATATTTTCTAATATGAAATATTTATATTTTTTTCCAATTTTCATATATTTCATTGAATCGAAAATTAAAATTTTCTAGCGAATAAAAAATTATTATAATTAAGATCTTATTTTGGAAAAGATTTGTAAAATGATCTAGTATTAAATTCAAAGATTATGAATTTAGAAAATTAAAAAAATTTGAAGAATTTTTAGAAGAAAGCAATTTTATTTTATTTTCTAATGTAAACTAATAAATTTATTTAAGAAGACATTGATAAAATTGAAGAAGAATTATTTAAATTATGTGACACTATCGATAAATTGGATTATCAATTTAGGAGCAGTGGTCAAGGAGGAAAGAAATTAATTATTAAAAAAGAATAAATCTTACTGAATGAAATCCTTCGAAATAATATTAGTATAATTATATATAAATATACATATGTTAAATTTTTTAATTTATTAAATTTTTATTTTAATGGAAAAAATAATTATATAAATTAAATGGGAGTAAAAAATTAAATTATTTTATTCAAAAATCAAAAGGAAAAATATTTTATTAATAAATATTTTTTCATTATATTCAAGAAATATTTCTTATTCACAAAAAATAAAATCTTCAAAATCGACAATTAAATATAAAAAAAACATATGCCAAACTCGATTAATTAAAGTTTTAATTTTAATTAATTTCAAAAAATTTATTGATTCCACAATTACATTAATGATTTTAGTATGCTAGATTATTTATTAAACTTAGTGTCTGAATCAATTATTCATCTTATTTTTTTTCTGATTGATCTCTTCCTCCTCAAAATATTAATTTGAATATATAAAATTAATTTTATAAATCAAAAATTTTATATTTATTTTAATAAATCATAACCAAAAATTTTTTAAATTTTAAATGAATTTTTATTCGCGTTTTTTAAGTAAATAAATTTTAAATGAAGGCTTAATAACAATGAAGATATTTATTTTCAATATAATTCTTAAAAAAAAAAAATAAAAATTTTTTTATAATATATATAATTGTATAATTTTAATAAAAATATCAAAAAGATTTCCTATTGAAATAATAAAACCCATCATTTATAATAAATTAATTACAAAATTAAATATACTTATTAAAAAAAATGAAAAAGACTACAAAATTTGAATTCAATTCATTTAAAATGGAGTAAAGCAAAATATAACCAATCGTAGAAGTACTCTTTAAAAATATTGTTTTCAATTAAATAATAGAAAGTTAAAAAAATTTAAATAATAATTTTATCTTACAATATGATTTATTTATAAAAGAAATTTAAAAAAGGAATTTTAAAAATTTAAATTATGCTAGTATTAAATTATGTAAATATTAAACATGAATTGTTTGAAAAAGTTAAATTTTTATGAATATTTATAATAAAAAATTTTAATTGATATAAATATAAATCAATTTAAAATATAATTAAATATTTTATAATATAAAAGAATATATTAATAGACTAAAATTAATTTAATGCATAAAATATTTTATAAAAATATATATATATAAAGGAAAGATGGATATAAAAATTCAATGCCAAATTTTACAATATATCTTTAATCAAATTAAAAATATATTTTATAAATTTAATATAATTAAATATTTTATTTTTCGGCATATTATTACAAATTTATCTAACAAAATACATTAGTGTAAATTGTAAATAGTATTAAAAAATGGCCTTTAATATAAAATATTTTAAAAAAAATACATATTTTAATTTATTATAAAAATAATGAGAATGAATATTCTTTAAGAACTCTTAATGGGCCCTATTTTTGATTTGCCTTAATTTTTTAGAGAAATAAATCTGAATTTAATAATTGCCAACCCTGCATATGAAACATTTGTAAATGTTTTTCAAAGTGAAATCTTAGAAATAAATATTGAGTAAATTCTATTAAAATTATATAATAAAATTTTTCTCAAAAGAAAGAAAATATAAACCTAATATTTATTTAAAATTTAAAATTTTACAATTAATGGTAAAGGAAATCATAATTTATAAAATAAAATTATGAAATATCTAACAAAATTTAAATATATTAAAAAATTATCCATAATTTTTTTAATATTATTAAAAAAATTCAATTACTTTTAATAGAAGATGGTAAAAAATTTCAGAAAAATATTCTAATATTCAAATTTACCTGATATCTTTTCCTTTAAAAAGGAAAACCGATACCGGACTGCATGTTTATTTTTGAGGAATAAAAAGATTTTTAAATTTTTAAAAAGAATTTTTAGAAAAAATTTAAAATTTACTTAATGAAAAATTATAAAATATCTCTAATTTATTAAAATATAAATATAACAAATTTTATTTATAGAAATTTCATTAAAACGAATTTACAAATAAAAATAATAAAATTATTAATTCTTATTATTTTATTTATTTTAATAAATGCATTATATAAATTTAATTATTAGAGAGTATTATGATGAAATGATAATTAGAAAAAAGTTTTTTCCAAAGTAAAATATAAATTGAACAAAAAATATTAGAGTAATTTTAATTTCAAATTTTTTATATTTAAATTATAAGGTATGGTTAACTTGGAGAGGAATAACAAATGAATATGAATAAAGATAATTTATTTATTATGATCAAAAAATTAAAAAATAAATTATATGCAAATTCTAATAATATAAAATTTAATTTCTTCAAATAAAGTTATTAATCAAGGCCTTGCCGCTTAAAATAAAAGTAAAAATTGAACATATAATCCATTCGCTTATATTTTAAATTTTCGTGAATTTATTTTAATATCGGCTATCAACAATTAATTGTGACCGGTAAAGCCAAGAATCATACCATTCCTAAAGTATTAAATTCAAAATTTTAAACATATATAAATGATTCAATATTACCTTAATTTAGAGAACTATTGGAAAAAAAATAGAAAAATGAAATAAATGAATCTATTAAATAAATTGCCTAAATGAATGAAATGTAAAAATTTCGGTGTAAAAAGCGAAGAAAGCGTTCGATCTACTTTGTTGTATAGTTAAGAATGATGGGTTTAAATAATTATCCAAATAAAAATTGAATGTATGAAAATAATAAAATCAAATACCATAAAATTAGACTAAAGAGAAATGTTTATAAATATCTAATTAACGCAAAATATACTTGTTCAGAAAATGAATATAAAAGAAATGAAATCGCATCTTTTGATTAATATACTTATAAATTATTATAAATTCTTCTAGAAATGAATATAGTAGATTAAGTATCAATTTAAAATTTAATGATAATATTTTTCAATTTTATTCAAAACTTAAAAAAATTATTAAAAAATTAATATAGCTAAAAAAATTAAAATTCTTATATAATTAATCCGTTTAAAGAAAAAATAATTCCGTATTTGGTATAGCCTGATTTAAAAGAATATAATCATTCTTTAAAAAAATATATTAAAAAAGATATTTAGATTAAAATTATTAATTAAAATATAAAATATTTTTGTAATATTATAAATATTTGATAAAAAATTTAACAAAATAAAAGTATTATTTATTTTATCAAGCATTTTGGAAAATTCAAAAAAATACTTATATGAATCTTAAAAATAGAAAATTTTGAAGAAAAAAATATATCAACCATGGAAAAAATAAAGGAATAATAAATAATGAATGAATTTGTGAAATAATTTTATATCTATGATAACTTTCGATATTTTTACATAAGTTCAATTTTTTTGTAAAAGATAAATTGGAAAATTTCCTGAGATGCTGTATGGGTGTTGGATGATTTCAAGATTCTAATGAAAGTTTATAATAGCTATATAGAAATTTTATATTGAATTAAAAAATATTGGAAAAATTCGAAAAATTTTAATTATTAATAATATTTAATCTGCGTCTATAATATTTAACTATTCTTTTTTAAAAATATTTTAAATATTACAATTTTGAAATATAATTGAAATTTTAAATTATATTTTATGAGTATTTAAAAATTTAAATATATATATATAAATTTAAATTAAAAAAAAATAAAATTTTAAAATATTTTATAAAATTTTAATAATTATACTAACAAAATAATTTAAAAATTTACTAAGCTGCATTGAATTGGATTATTTTATAAAAGAATAAATATATATAAATATAAAAATAATTATATCTAAATAAATCACCCTATAAAAATCTAGTTAATAATTGGAGTATAATTAACAAGTAATGAAATTGATAAAAATAAGCCATGTAATTATTGAAAATTTTGACCATAGATTTTTATTATAAAAAATAATCGTATCAATTACAAATATTGATCATGAATAATTACTTGAAAGAAATTTTATTAAAATAAAATAAAAAGGGGAGATAATTTAACAAATATAAAAATACAATTCATTCGAAATTTGAATAGGGATTCATTGCAATTCTCAAAACGATGATTGGCAGCCATTAATAATTAAACTGTAGTAAAAATTAATTAGAAAAAAAAATTTGCTATTATTATCACAGATATTTATGAAATCAAATTATGGAAAGTAATTTATTCCGCCGACGCCGGCTCCTCCAATTCCGTCGTCTCCAAGCCTTCTAATCACCCTTCTGTCATTCACGACTCCAGCACCACTGCCTTGATTCCAGCATTTATCAACAATTTAGCCGCCATGAATGATGAAATAGCGGAGTAAATACATTGTTAGGTTATTTGGGGCATTTTGGTTAATTGGAATCGGAATGGGATTATTGCTATTAAATAATTGGCTTTTATAACCACAAACCCAAAAATTTCCATTGAACTCGTTACACAAGAATTTCTATTGAAAAAACATAACCAAACGAATATAATTCCTCAAAATTTTTGCTTCTTATGGCATTGAAAAACAAATTTAAAATAAAATGATATAAAGTTGAGATTTTTTTTTAACAAAAAGAATAAAATTATCGAAAAAAATAAAGTTAATATTATTTTTAATTATCTTGAGATCTTTTCTAGAGAGATCAAATATATGATGAATTTTTGATAGTTATTTATGTGATTTTAAAATAAATGTCTAAAAGATTAAAAGATATCTTCCTCTATTTAATTCAATTTTTAAATAAAATAAAAGAAATTATTCAAAAGAATTTAATTTATAAATATATTTCTAAAAATGACAATTAATATAATTATGAATTTAGTTTAAAATATTAATAAAAAATTTTAAAATTTCAATTATTATTTTAAAAACAAGAATTTAATATAATTAGAAAATTTTCGAATTCAATTAAAATAGAAATAAAAAATAATAATAATTTTGAATTAACCGAAAATATATCAATAAAATAATTATGATAAATTAAAAATATTTTAGAAATTAAAAGAATAAATCAATTACATTATCTCACTAATTAAAAACGATACCAGTTAAAATATGAATTAAATTCAAATTTTTTAAATTATAAATGAAAAATAAATTAATTAAAAAATATTATATATTATCATAAAATTTGATATAAATTATTTTTAAAATTCTTTATTAAATTATATAAACATAATTTATAGAGCAGCTATAATCAACTGATTCCTCGATTGAGATTTCGCAAGACATTTACACATATAAAATGGCTTATTAAAATTTTGTTATTATAATTTTAAATAATAATACTATTGATTAAATATTAAAAATTAAATTAAAATTTTATAATCTATTTATGATCATGATATAAAGAAATTTTATAAAAATGGACTAATAATACTAACATCTTACTACAAAAGATATCAAACATTTAATAATAATTTTTAATTAAAAAAGGAGCATCCAAAAAAAATGTTATAATATTTATATAATTGAAATAATTTTTCAAATTTAATTTAAACTAAAGAAAGTAGAATAAAATTGCTATCAAATTAAAGTAGTAAAAATATTCAATTCGTATTGATAAAAAAATTACTAAGAATCGTTTAATAAAAAATTTAAAGAAAAGTATCAATTATTATGATTAAAATTGTAAGGAAAATAATAATTTTAAATTTTTTAAGGTTTAAAGGAAGAAGAAGCCTCCCAATTGCAATTTTATATCTTACTACATTAACAAAAGAATACCTACGCCCAATACTTCAATACTAATAAAATTAATTAAAAAATACCTAATGGGAATAAGAAATAAATTATATTGTTTTGCACGTTAAAATGAACAACCAAGTCTATGTGGATATTAAAATCGATTATTAAAGAATTCGGATGAATTAAAAAATTTATGCTAAAAAACTGAGAATCTCCAAAGGCATTTAATTAAAGAGAGACTTTTTGGCCTATACAAAAGGAAAATCTTTCGATAGGAACATAATAAATTAAGCATTCTCTTAATTAATATAAATCCTTAAATTAATTTTGGGTAAGAAAATTTAAAAGAATTATTTTCAAAATAAATATACAGTAAATCGTAAATTTTTAAAAAACTTTTTTTGTTTTCAAAACTATCCCTTTAAAATAATATAAAAATTATTTATTTACTTAAAGATAAAAGAATTATTTATAGGAAAATTCTTAGAATATCGCTGATCAAGAAATTTAAATAAAACAAATTATGGAAGGTAATAAAAATTTTATTTTCGTTTGGTTTTTTTTTTAAATTTTATCAAATATTTTAAGTTCGATATAATTGTATCATCTGATATAAAATGTAATATATTTTCTAAATTGAATATTTTAAAAAACAAAGTAGTGCAAGGTAAATAATTAGAAATTTTCTTCTTTTGCAGATGAGCAGTAATATAAGAAAATTATAAAAGATACCAATGTAGGAAAAGAACGCCTACTACTAAATTAAATAAAAAATTTATTTAAATTTAATTTAATTTAATTATATATATATAAATTCATCAATACTTTTAACTCTATTGTTTGATATTTATTTATAATAAAGATATATTATTAAAATTCAGGAAAAACTAAAAAAATAAATAAAAAATTAAATTATTTAAAATTTAAAGAGAATGATGTAAATAATTGAGAAAATCAAGAATTATATTTGAAATAAAATAAATATTAAATTTCATAAATAGTAATTAAAAATAAATTATAAAAATATAATTGATTATAAATCTTTTCTTTATAAATTATTTAATATTTTAAAAATTTTTTAATATGTTAATTTGATTTTATGTTTGTATTTTTTTCATCTATTATTATTTTATGTGAAAAAAAATGAAAAATAATTTATTGAATTAATTTTCAAATTATTTTACATTTTAAAAATGATTCTGCTGATTCTATCAGATCTAGCTATTATTATTGAATTTTTTATTTGGTGTATCCAATTTTTAAATCTTAATCTAATAAAATTTTTATTTGAAATTGAAAAATAAATTAATTACAAAGAAATAATAAAAAATTTTTTTATAATATTTAGAAAAACTAAATAGCATCGTCAAAATTTAAAAAATATTTCTACCAAAGTTAAAAAAATTAAAATAAATTCCTTATGAAATTATTTACAAACGAGTGAAGGAAAACAATATATAAAATTTGTATATTAAGGTAATGAAAATATGCATTATTTTTTAAAAGAAATAAATAAAGTTTTAAAACAATAAAAAAATAAAATTTTTAATAATTTTGCATCAGAATTTTATGCAATTTTCTAATCAATATATTATATTATCAGGTGCCGAAGAGCAAGACGCCGCGGAAGCCGAAGAAAGATTTCGAATTCGGACTAGATTATGATGAAGATATAAGTATAAGGCAGATCAGCATTGCATTTAACAAAAAAATAATAATGCAATTTATTTATAAATGATAAAAAATGTATAATAAAAATAGATGAAAAAATGGCCTATTATTTTATTTAATAAAAAGATATTAAAAAAATTTGATAAAAAAAATTATCTAAATTGATTATATAAATATTTAATTTAATAAAAAATATTCAAAATAACTATTTATTTCTACGATCAAAAAAATTTTAAATTAATTGAGAAAATTTATTGTGAATATTTTTTAATTATTATAATTAGTGATAAAAATTCTGAAAATATGAATGAATATTTTTTCACCTTTAAATTATATTATTGAAATTCTAAATTATTTTAAAAGAATTATAATACTATATTTATTTAAAAAAAGTTATTTAATTTAATGAATTAATATATATCATTTTTATTTTTATAGATAAAATTTAAAAAACTTCCTGAAAAAAATGATACAGAATAGAAAATAATTTATATATATAAAAATTAATTTCGTCCGAAATTGACGTTAAACTACAAAGTAGAAATTTCAAATTTTAAATAGTTAAATGGATAAAATAAATAAAATAAAATAATATTTTGATATATTAATATTTCTTATTATCAAATTTTAAATAATATTTATTGGCACAATATATTCTATTAAAAAATTGAAAATTAAATGAATTAATATAATAAATTTTTAAATATGGTCTTAAAATCCGAAAGTTTTATATTTAATTTTTAAGTCTAGAAATAGAAAAAATACGAAAGTTTTATATTTTAATAATATTCTAATTTTAACTATGGAATTTATATGAAACAATTTCTTTCTGTACTGCAAGAATTCCATTAATATAAATATTTTAAATATTTTATCGTGCAAAAATTTTTTTTTAAAATAAAAAATACAAATTCAAATTTGAATTTACTTGCTGAAAAATGGGCAGTTCATCCCATTTTGTACCGAAATTTTACAATCAATTTTTTATGTCACTTGGCATTAATTGAACCTTGTGGGAATCTTTTTTTTGTAAGATTATAATCGATTATTTTAATTTATTAAGAGCGGTTTAAAGTTTAATTTAAGAAGATAAAAGAAGCGTAATATTATTTTCAAATATAAAAGTTTAATTAATAAATTCTTATAAATTAAATTAAATGAATTAAAAATTAATAAAAATAATTTTTATAAAAAAATAATATCATTTAAAATTTTAAAAAATCGAAAATTATTATTATTATTTATCTTTTAATAAATAATAAAATTAAATTAAAAATTGAATTTTCATTTGTTAACAATATTCAAATATATTAAAGCATAAAATTTTTAATTAAAAAAATTGCCTAACGAAAAAATCTAAATAAATATTAATTTAAAAGAACAAATCTGAAAGAATTATATTATCCATATCTTCTATGAATTCTTAAATAGATTTTATAAAAAAATGGAAATTAATATAATGAGTTGATCATTCAAACAAAAATTGGTTTTCTTTAGCAGAAATTTGAAAGAAAATATATATTAAATCAAAAAAGATACTTTTGAATTTGAATGAAATCATATATATTTAAGAAGCTGACTAGAAAATCTATCGAAAATGACCATAATAAAATGAGCATAAAAATTGGATAAACGAAGATTATTTATTAAAAAATTATTAATTGTTAAATATAATTGGAAAAAATTTTCTTAAAAGAATTAAAAATTCGTGAATGCTGGCCTAATTGAATTCAGATTGAAAAATTAAATTATAAAAAATTTCTTTTAAAATAATTTTAATTTCGAATAAATTTTAATTTTTATAAAATATATAAATTTATGTTTTTGAAATATAATTTTGAAATAAGATCAATAATTAATTCCAAATTAAAAAATTAAAATCTACTGAAAGCCCATGGCGTTAAGATTAAATGATGAAATCCGAAAAATTGCTGACTTTTTAAAAATAATTATGATATTATTTTTCAAAATTTCATATATTTATTTCGTTAAATATATATAAATAACTTCATAATAAAATAAATGACTTTTTCAATAAAAAATTTTAAAAAATGCAAATTTGCGATATGTTCGATGGTGTGAATAAGTCCGAATATAATTTCGGAATTGCTCTCCTCAGAACGAATTTTTGCACAGGATGAAAAGCAAAATTTTTTCGAATTTTCGCTGATATTGATCTTTCGGAATTCCGAAAAATTGAATCAAAATAAATAAATATATATACATCGCAATTTTTCATTTTCAATTTTTTTATGAGAAAAGAAAATAATTAACAAGGAACAAGGAAAAATATGATAATCATGAGCTATATCAGAAAATTTAGATAATTTATATAGGAGAAATTAAAATGAAACTGCAAATTAACTATTTCTAATGAAAAATTAATAACTTAAAAGCAACTTTATTTCTTAAAGATCTTTAAATTTTTATATAATCAATCATTTAATTAACAATTTCTAAAAAATGTATACTTAAATAAATTACTAAAAAAATTATCATTTATTAAATTGAAAAAAATAAATATATCTAATTAATTAAAGAAAATGATTAATAAAATATGAAAATTTATAGAATTTTTAAATAAGAAATATTTTTTTATTTTTATTTAAATAATTTATTTTTTAAATAAAATTTAAAAAAATAAATCTGTAAATTTATAAATTAAAAAGAATTAAATGTAAATAATAATTTTTTAACAAAAGAAAAAAAAGGATATTTTCTAATAAAAATATCTGTAAAATAAAATTAAAAAAATTAAAAGGTCATAAAACTTGACCCTTAATTCTATATCTTTTTCGAATAAATTTTACTTCTTATGAAATAAAATTTTTGAAAAAATATCAGAAATTTGATCTTATTAAATTTTTCAAGATATCGAATTATTTAATATATTATAAAATTTTTATAAAATTTTTAAGAATCTCAAAGGCCAGTTCTTAGAAATATCTTTAAAAATTATTCTGGGAACAAATAATATTTAATTTTCAAAAATTAAATTAATAAAAATTTCATTTTATAAATTATCCATGCCAATTCCGATTGTTGATTCAATTTTATTTTTCTTGCATATATAAAATAAATATATAATATATCTTATTTATTTAAAGTGGATATTAATTAATTTTAATATAAATGAGCTTAATTTATATGTCTAATATGATTTAATTCTTAAAATTTAACTGGATCAATTCTCTAAATATTTAATTAAATAATGTAAAAAATATATTTAATAAACTAATTAAAAAGCGCAACATTATTTACATAAATAATAAAGCTAATGATATTATATACCTATGAATTAAAATTATTATTAAATTCTTTGATCTCCAGCAGGTGGAAGTGCTCAATGATATGTTTATACAGCTCATCGAATGTATTAAGTAGATAAATTTATGTAAATTTTTTCGTGAGAATAAATGTAAAAATTTTTGAAGAAGAAAGACGTAAAAGATATTTTTAAGATAGATTATGTTCGCTTCATTCAAATCAAAAAGTGCAATTATCAAGTTGGATTTTCTAAATTGTTCAAATTACTAATCAAGAATTGAAGTACTTTATAAAGAAACTATTCGTGTTTGAGGAAAATAATTTATTCTGAATAAAAAAATAATTGGATTTATTTTTTATCATTCACCTTTATAATTTTTCAAAGAAATATTTATTTTCGTTAATTGGATTTTTTATGTAGGGCATTGGAAATCGGAAAATACCAGTTTCACATATTGGTAATGCTATATGGACCTGGATTAGAGAATATATTTCTATAAATTTATAGTAATAGGAGATTTCCCTAATTTTTTTTAATAATTGTATTCTCAAAATATTTTTTTATATATAATACATTTTAAAATAATAAAATATATAATAATAGCAGTCATGAAAATACTAAATTTTTATTTTTTTAAAAATTTAAAAAAATATACCGATGGAATAATTATTTATTCATTCAACTCTGCCTATTATAAAATTATCTATACTTGTTTGTAAAGAAGGAAGAATTATTTAGATGTAATAAAATAATAAAATTTATTTAAAATTAAGAAATTTTAAATTTTTGACATTATAAAATAAAGTTATAAAAATAAAGATGAACAATTAAATTTTTTGTATTTTTGGTAAAAAAATATTAGAAAAATTTAAAAATGAATTTCTTAAATTATTTATAAATTTAATTATTTTTTAAAAATAAATTTTTACAAAAAAAATTAGAAAAATTTGTAGAATAATTAATTAAAAATAAAAAGCAAAAGTGAGAATTTACCAAATGCTAAAATTTAATGCTTTTAAATGGAGAATCAAAATTTTAAAATTTCTAAAAATATTATAAAAATTTTTAACTTGAATCAAAAATATATGATAATGTGTTATATTCAATTAATTAAATAAATATAAGAGTAATATAGTTAAAATATAAAATTTATATTATAAGTTTATATAAATACACAGAAAAAGTTAAAAAAAAAGAGCAAAAATTTTTTTTAAATTATTTTGTCAATAATTTAATAAGTCAAATTGATAAGATTTTTTTGTAAATTTTCTTTAAATTCAAATGCCTTTAATGTGAAAGGCTAATGGGCAATTCGAAATATAAAAAAAATCGTTTATTCAAGCAAATATGAAAAAAAAATAATCAAGTAAATTAAAAGAAGAGAATTTATTGCGAATATACAACATGTACTTATTAATGAAAATTTGGAATTTTAGGGAGAGCATCGCGCTGATCTACAGAATTTAAAGAAATAACAAATAAAAAAATTTAAATGTGAAATATATAAAGATTATTATTCAAATAATATAAATGATTTATTAAAATTCTTATATGATTTAGAAATTAAGTCCTTAAATTATTTTAATAAAATTCTTCCGAAAAATTATAAACTAATAATTTTGCTTTGTATTTATATCAAAAACACAACTAAACTCACATTTACTATAATATGATATATGATCATTAATTTATAATTAATCAATTTTGTAAAATTTAAATTCAAACGATCATTTACATTTTAAAAATATTCTCGGATAAATTGTTATTTTCAATTTTTACCAAGTATTAACAACAAATATTCCAAAGTTTTCGATTCATTTTCCTGGAAAGCAATCTGCCCTGAAGGGTATTGATGCAGAAAGAACATCACCAAGTGGTGGTTTGGATGACATTCATGCAAATTATACTGTAACTCCAACAATTATTCCAACGTTTCTAGGGTAACACATATAATCTATTTCTTTTATGGTTGAAATAAGCAAGGCACGGTACAAAAAACGTTTGCTTTCTTTAAATTTAATATTTACTGAAAATATTGATAATAGTTTTTATTTATATTCTCATAAAAATTGTTGTATTATTTAAAATTTTGATTGAATAATTTGTAAGTTATAATAAAGATATTCAAAATTTGTCTTATTAAAATTTAATTAATAAATTTTTAATTAAATTATTTAAAAAATACTATTAAATAAATTAATTAAAAAACAATTTTTAAGAGCATCATCATCAATAGTCAACAGAATTTAATATTAGCATATAATAAAATGTATTTCCTCATGATTAATGGTCCTTTTGTGATGCATGTTATTATAACTCATTCAGTTATATTAAAAATTTATTTATTAATAATCCAAAATATTTTTTATAATATTTATTAAAAAATAATTCAAGAAAATTATTAAGAAAAATTTTAAATTCATTCTTAAGACCGAGAAGCTATTAATCATTATTTCATTGTTTGTATTTTATTTAAATTATCTTAATAAGGAATAAATCTTTTTAAAAATTAAATTTGGATGCCGTAGAATGTGGAAAAATAGATGAAAAATTTGGAATGATTTGAAAAGAGTGAATATTCCAAAATAAATAAAAAAATTAAAAAAATAATATCTTGATATAAGAATAATTAAATTATATATTTCCATATAAATTAATGGAGAGATTTGCAAAAATTAAATAAAATATTTATAGAGATTTTATGATAAGGTATAAAAATATTGTAAGATTAAATATGTCAATTCGTCTTCCCCTAAAAAAGTCCGAAAATTTGTAACAATCGCTTTTGCGAAAATTGATTGAGACCTAACTTGCCGAATTTTAACAAAAATGCAAAATATCTCTAAAAATAAATAGAAATTAAAATATAAAAAAATTTATTATAGCAATTGTAAATACTTATGATAAAACTAAAATTATAGTGAATAATAGTTTGAAGTTGCATGAAAAATTAATTTTAAAATATCTTATTTTTTATCAAGCATCATTATTGCTTAAAAATTACATTAGACAATTATTAAAAAAAAATTTATAAAAACAATTATTAAAAATATAATAAAAGAAAAAATTGAATAAATCAAGCAATTAAGAAAAAATTTATTATAATGTATCGAGAGAAAAAATATATTTATTGTTGAAAATACCTACCATTACATTTTTAGAAAAGAATATAAATTCTAGTTGAACTAATAGAAAGTAGTCGCAATACACGCAGCCAAAAATAGCTGTTGCTTCATGTTCGCTTCCTTTACCTGATTGTCTTTCTCCCTTGATTAATCGCACAATAATGATTCATCCAACAATTGATTTAAAAAAAGAAGTAATTTAAAATATTTTCAAATGGAATAAAATGAAATGCTGAAAATAGAAATGGAATAAAATGAAATGTTAAAAGTAGAAATAAATTTTTAATTTTATGAAGATCCTCTTCATGAACATAATGGAAATTTTCTCTGGGCTTTATTCATAATGATAGAATGAACAAATCGCGTCAGAGCGGATGGATATCATTGGCGGAGCCGCAAAAATTTCGTCAATATTGTTTTATTTACAATATGTCAATTCTAATAACGAGATCTATAACTATGAAATGAATGTAATAATGATAAGCATTTTTTACTAATAATTTTTCGTAATTTACAATAAAAATGTGTATTATCATAATCTTGTTTCATGGGCTTTTTAGCGCGAAAAAATTTACGTTTTTATTTGACCAAAATGATTTACGGTATTTTGTCCGAATTGCAAACATATTTTGATTTACTATTTGAAATTTTTTTAAAGACATAAAAGGATATTATAATTGAATAAATGATTTAAAAATTTGCTCTGATTATATTATTATTGTCTTAGGCATAAATATTCAATGGAAAAATACTCTTATAAGTGAAGAAAATATTATTATTTTATAATTTGATGATTAAAATATTTAAATCGTATTTCTCTCTTTTATAAAAATTTTAATTTTTTTAAAAATTAAATAATAAAAAATTTAGAAAAAAATATGTGCTTTTCTTTTTACAAATTAAAAAATTGCATTTTAAAAGTAATATTAATTTAATTAAGAAATACATAAATTAAAATTGAAAATTTCATACAATTTGTATCTGTTTGATTATCAATGATGATAGTTATTTGTGTCGGAATTCTTTTAAATTATTATTTAAAGAAATCTGTTTTAAATAATTTTAGAAAAATAATATTTTTTTTATTATAATAGTTGAAAGTCGTGCCTAGACCTCTACCCATGCCAGTCAAAATACAGCATTTTAATTCAATCATTTATTTCCAAAGTTTAAATACGAAATGCGCAATAAATTGGGAAATTGTAAATCAAAGTAAAACGTCAATTTAAGGCAAATTGCTTGGAAAGAGGTAGGGGTACAAATCGCTGAAGGGGAGAGCGGAGAAAATCCAAAGTCGAGTCTGCGTCCAGAACTGACTGAAAATGAGAAAAGAAGGGATTTATAAATGGGGGCGTGGACAATAAAATGGGAGGATAAATTGAACATCGAAAGTGGGAAGACGGAAATTGAGGGAAATGTGGAAATGTGATTGAGAAATGAAAAGTGAATAATGAAAATGGGGAAATAGGAAGCTGCTTGGACCTTTTTGGATTGGGATAATTTGTTTAGAAATTCCCAAAATAATTTTGACCAATTTAAAGGCACACAGCCTTACATCTCCCAACCTTCAATAGACTGTCCCTAGTCTCTTTTTTTTAAACATATTTCTGCGATGCATTTGACTCATTTTCAAAGTTTTTATTTTTCATTTTTCAAAATTTTTCTTCTCAATCTTCACTCCACCGGCGGCCAAAGACCGTCCCTGGTCACTTTGTCATTTCACATTTCACTTTATTTGAATATTTGGCTTGCTCACAAGCTTTGAATTTTATGCTGCCGAGTCAGCTTGAATGTCAACCGAGAACAGGCGTCCAGCAGAGTTCCTATGCCTCTACTGCCCCTGAACCAACCGTGACTTTTCTCGGAAAATCGCACCGAAGTATTTTATTGTTTTTAATGATTTTATTTATTTTCTTTTACTTTTTATTTTACTTTTTTTTTGAGTTCATCGCAGAAATATCACTAAACTATTTGAGAAAATAGTAGTAGCCTTTTTTTGACTTTGGGATTTGATTTGGCTAAATGATTTGGGAAGTTTTTTGAGTTTCCATCTTGAACTAATTGCTTGTGCTCCGCAGAGCAAAATTTGTACCCAGCAGCTCCCATTTTTAAAGAATAAGAAGAGGGAAGATTACAATTAAAATAATAAAGAATTATAATAAAATAAATTAGATGGAATTGGGGAAAGGAATGAGGGAATATTTATCAATGATTTTTCCAATCAATTTTGACCTCTTTTATTCTTTGCCATTCCTCGATATGAACCACTACTGCCTCCACCTCTGACGAACACTCTTCCGCCTCGATGGCCATTTCCATTTCGACCATCCACAATCACATTTTGCACATTGGGTCGACTTGGGCCAGGCTGATCATGAGCTGCATAGGCAAAACTAAAATTGATTGAATTTTCCCGATTTCCCTCATCCTTTTCTTCTCTGTTCCCAAATGTTCTCCGCCATTCCCGCAGGAATTCATTGTCGACCAATGGGCCATATTTGTCAATCAATTCTCCAGCATCCGTCCTTTTTGCCGCTCCATGGTATAATGCCGCAGCATATTCTTCCTTCACCACCGAGGTGGTCTCGAGCGCCTTTGAAATAAATTTTTGCCAAACATCACCTTGACTGACATGCACCAAGTCACCAATGATAAAAATGGCATGACGTGCACGGGTTAAGGCCACACAGGCTCTCCGATTGTCCTTAAAAAAGTCCATGCCCTGTTTAACCTGATTTTCACGATTCCTTGTCCTCGTTGTTATGAGGATGGCAATGTCGTTTTCTTTGGATTGAAACGCATCCACCGACACAATTTGGAGTTCATCATATTGGCCTCTTCGCTGGAGTTGCGCCTTTAGTTCAGCAGCCTGGTACAGATACATGCATAGAATTACAGTCCTTTTGAGAATGTTGTTGCCAAAATTCGAGACAAGAGAGTCGACTAGCATGATTGCACAATCAGTGTGTGAGTCATTTGTCAAAGAAGGTCCCAGTGGGTCTTGACGACAAAATCCAGTCGAATTTATTAGCACAATTGGCACATTTTGATTGGGAAGTAAGAAATTAGATCCCGTAAGTAATGCTCTTTCCTCCGCAGAGGTTCCTGGTATGAGCTTTTCATCTGGCTCATATTTGGCGAAAGAAATGCATTTTACCAATTCTGGATGGGAACGATAGCATTTTGTTAGGAAACTATACCTGATTCCGGGTGATTGCTCAACCTGTTCAAGCACTGATTCAAGCCCATATCCATTTTGTAGAATCGAAGGCAAGTCGGCTAAATGAACACCCAATTGATGTTTGTCTCCAGTCAGCAAAATTCTTTGGAGTTGTTCCAATTCGGCAACAATATGCACGACTACTGACCATTTTAACTGTGTGCTTTCATCAAAAATAAGTGTTTGCACATCCTTCAAACAATTTTTCAGCAAATCTTCCCCTAAAGCTGTTGTACAGAAAATTAATTTTGGTTTCTTTCGATCTGAATAAACAATACTTGCACCTTGTTCTCCAGCAAATCTTGGCATTTTTTCTATTTTTTCCATATATGCCTTCACAATGGCTTTCTCCTCATCATTCAATAATTTTTTGAACTCCTCAGAGTTTATTTTATTCACTAGAGTTTGTTCTCTTACCAATTCGATTTGATTTGCGTACTTAACCTTGGCCATGCCGCCGAAAAGGGCCATCGTTCCAATTTCGTCTAATTGCGCATTCCCACAAATATTTTGAACTGCTTCCACCAATTTGGTCACCGGAATGTTTGCACAAGCCATGAGGGCACATTTTAATTCCGGATTTTGTTCGATTAGCACTTTGAGTAGAGCCGCAGCCACTTCTGTTTTTCCAGTGCCACCAGGTGCTTGTTGATGAGCCAAAATGCCAATTCCATTGATCACATTTTCCGCTGTTATTCTTTGTCTGCCATTGAGTCTCCGCAGAGCTGAGTGCACTTGAACATTTTGATCCAAATCATTCACATCATCTACATCCTCCATGGTCATTCGCTCCTCTTCATCTTTTGATCTGCCAAGAAGAGCTGCCATTATTTTACCTTGTGGTGTGTCCATTTTTGCAATTCTTGACGGCACATTGAATTTGAAGCACATTAGCCTATCAAATAGTCCTTTGCCAGCCACAGGATGCACTACTGCTCGACCACCATTCATGAAGGCTTCATACTCTTCCTCCACATAGCCCTTTTTCCTTTCTTGAACATTCGTCAATTTCACCCATACTGAAAAAATGAAATGATTTGGTCTTCTACCTGCCACAATTTCATGATCACAAGCATATCCTTGGGCAAAATGCTTGTCCGCCAGTGTTGTTCTAGCTTTTACCGTTACCTCTGGTTCCCAACATTCAGCTAGAATGCTTATTTCTTCCTTCTTTCTTTCACCAAAACTTAATTTTACAGCATTATTCTCACCAAATCCGGCAATTCTTCCTTCAAATCGCGAGACCATCAATTTCCTTTGCTCCAATTCCGATTCATAGCCAATTGCTGCAGCCACTACATGTTCCACACATTCCAATTGATCATCATTGAGCTCCGCGGAGCATGGGAATAATTTAGGCAAACCATTTTCATTGTAATTGGGCCATTCCATTGTGTGAGGGCTAACGGCAGCCAGTGCACCAAAATTAGGCAGAATGTATTGTTCAGTACCTTGTCTAAAAGGGGATCCTGGTGGAAGGATATAATTAATTTCCGAAACAGTCCCATCAATTAATTTTGCGACAGTGACGTTCAGTAATTGACCATTTTTCAAAGTTGAGGGGTCAAACCCTTTGCATTGTCTTAGAATAAACCGTGAACAAACTTGTAATCCGCATGAAATAATGTCCGCTGCAAACTTCCCTTTGCTCCATTTAATTCCAATGACACAGCCGACCACTTCCATTCTTTCAGCAGTTTCAATGGCCAACAATTCCGTTGCTCTTGCCTGCTTTGGCAATATTCCTGTATTCGGGTTGAGCCAAAATTTCGTTCTGTTGTTCACGTCCTCTTGACGGGCAGCTAAATATCGATTTGCTTCGTTCCACCTGAATTTACTAACGATAATTATATCCCCAACCATCAGTCCAGTAAAATCATCCTCAATTTCTTCTTCTACCAATTTATCCTCAATCTCCATGAAGTAGGGCCACCAATTTCGTGAGCGGACGTTCTTCCGTGCCGCAATCACGTGACCTTCGTGAACTTGGCAAACCACATATTTCACCCCTTCCTCCTTCCTTTTCTTTTCGGGCATCTCTTTACCAGCCAGGCTATTATTAAAGCCCTTATTACCAAAACCACTCCCAGAATCCACATTTCCTTCATCCACATTCCTTTTCCTATCCTTTTTCTCCACAACTTTCCAACCATTTTCGTTCTCGAACCCCGCAGGGTTTAGATCATTTCCACTCTTTTCACTCTCCTCAATTTCCTCATCGTCTTTGTCCAATTGCTTCTCCGCTTCTTTCATTTGTTCCTCACTCAGAGGAATCTCTTCTCCCTCCAATAATTTTTCTTCTTCCTCATTGGTCACATTCTCGGTATTTGGCACCGTATCCACTTCCATTTTCTCTTCGGCCACGTCCATGTTTTGCAGATCTGAAACAATTTGATTGTCTTGTTCAACATTTTCCATTTCATTTTGTGCAATTTCGTTTACGAGCTCCGCAGAGCTTTCTTTCACTTTCCGATTTTTATTTCCTTTCCCCGCCTTTCTCCCACCTTTCTTGCCAGGCATTACAGCAGAAGAATAAGTTGCAGATTTTCTTTTTTTTTTTTTTTAGAAGAAATTTGATTTGAGAGCGTTGATGAATTGAGAATTTGAATTTGTTTGCTTTTCTGAAAAATAGATGGGAAAATTAATATATTTAATTCTTATGAAATTTCCGCGGAATGAAAAAAATGGAAAGAGCACGGAATAAATGAGGAATAATATTCGGATTAACCTCGCAAGGTTTTGTATACACATATATTAACTTTGGAATTTAATGGTTTGATAATTTTGAAATTTTTCTAAATAATTTGATAATTTTTCTCGCTAGCTTTTCAAAAATGGGTATTAGCAGGCGAAATTTTATCTATTTTGTGGGGAATTTCAAGCTTTATAATCGCCTCTGATAGTACTTTATAGAAAAGAATCAAACTTGAAAAATTTTGCCAAAAAGATAAATGGTATGCGGATATTCAGAGGGAAGGATTTTCAAAATATCTCAGCTCAGCGATGATGCTGCATTATTGCCAGACTAAGATTGAAGGACAGTATATTTATCTGCATTTTGGGCCATAAGCTATTCAAGAATTCGAAAATCCTATGGTGTTGATATAATTTGAAATTTGGGTGATTTGAGCTGGAATTTCAAATATTTTTGAACTGTTTATCAATGTAATTATGGAATTGGATCTTCACGGGCTGTTTTTGGATAGTGCCTATTATATAAATATTTTATTTAGAATTGAGTTTGAAATGGACTGGGTTTAACAAAGTTATTAAGTTTTGAGAAGAAAAAAAAAGAAAAAGGGGGAAAAATAAGCGCGCATACAAGGATTTATGGCGAATTGTTTATTGTTGGTTCCCAAATAGAATGTTTTCGTTCTCCTCGGAGAGAATTTTGTCGTAAAATTGGAATACGGTGTAAGTAAAATGTGTTGGGGAAAAAATGATTTGCATTTTCTGGTCAGCCTCTTCCTTTTTTTTTTTTTTTTGGACTTTGCTCAGTCTTATTATTCACTTTTGAATTGAAGGCGTCGTTTTCCTAAATGTTTTGGATGGTTTCGCCATTGGCTATTACCCATCTCCTCAAATTTGCTCTGGGCACATTGCCCATCTCTCTTAATCTCCTTGAGAGAGCATTCTCTAAGTGTCTGTTTATTCTTATTTGGCTGACCCAATACCCCAACTGAAAAATGGAAAGAATGATTGCTATAAGAGTAAACCAAAGAAAAGAGGGCGTTTCTTTTTGGTGAATTTCTTTTTCCTCCGATGAATGAGCAATTGGAAAAAGGGAAAGTATCATTAAAATGGAAAGTGAAATTAAAGTTTTGATCTGGGGATTTCTGTATTTGTTGGGTCTTAGGTTGTACCCTTTTTGTTCCCCTCGGGGATTTTCATGATTTTGACTTGCTAAATTATCTGAGTTTTGGTTTGTTTGACCATTTTCTAAATCGATGTTCCTCTTTTGGTTTTGTCTGTGATTGAATCCAGCTTTACCTTCAATTTCTTTAGCTTCTGCTTCCGCCAATGCTTGTTGTTCCTCTTCCGGCAATTCGGGAATTGTGCAGACTGGTCCCCGGCCTTCAACGCATTTTTTGAGTTGATTAATATGAACAATTCTTGGGTTAGCTTGTGGAGAGGTGCAACTGGTGATGGTGACCAAAACTCCATCAATTTCTACCACTCGGAAAATTCCTTTCCAGGGCAAATGGAACTTTTTCGAAGTACCCTTTCTACCTTCATAATTTCGCAGCAAAACTCGGTCACCAACTTGGATAGTCGGATTTCTTACTAATTTATCATATTGGGCTTTTGCTTTAATTTGAGCATCTTTATTGGCTGCCGCGGCAGCTTCCCAAGCATTGCGCAAGGAATTTACCAGTTTTGCTTTAAACTCACCTTCTTCAGTAAATCCAAGTGGTTCTCTAGCCTTAGGGTCCAAAATTTGATCAACACAAAATATCGGATCACGACCAAACATGAGGAAGAACGGACTCTCGTTTGTCGATGCGTGCACTGAGGTATTGTAACAAAAGTTTGCGCAGTCCAAATATTCATCAAAGTTGGGTTCATCACGCGTGATGTATTTTGCAAAAATGTTATGAAATGTTCTAAAGGACCGTTCTGTGATGGCATTTCCTTGACTCCAATGAGGTGTGGCATAGGATTTGTTGATGTAGAGCAGTGAGCAGAATGATTTGAAGAAGTCTGAAGTAAAAGCTGATGCACTATCTGTGAGTAGTTCAGTGCAGCCTCCGAATTTGAGGTAGCAATTGGTGAAGAATGCTTTGGCCAGAGTTGTTGCCTTAGCATTAGGTACTGCAATTGAGATGACATATTTGGTGAAGCAACAAATTATATTCAAAATGTGCTTGTTTCCTTTATCTATTGTTGGAAAAGGCCCAGCCAGGTCAAGGCCAACTTTGCCAAATAATGTGTTCGCTGGTGGCATTTGCATTTCCGCTCGATAAGGAGGGTTAGGCGAATGCCTCAATTGACATGTTATGCACTGTTTAGTCCAAGTGACGATGTCCGCATGCATCCTTGGCCAAAAATATTTTTTGCACTTTTTAAGTGTCTTTTTGAGGTTCATATGACCACCGCCTAAAGGGGAATTATGGAATGCCTCAAATATTAAGGCTCTAAGTGAAATTGGAATGAAGATCCTTGGAACCATATTTGGGTAGTGAAAATAGAGAATTCCTCCATTAACACAAAGATGTTCGGCTTGAATAGCCAACTCATCTTTTTCATCTTCTTTGATCCCCGCAGGGAATTTTCCACTATTTATAAATTCAATTAATGCACTACATTTTCCATCTTCTTTCTGTTCTTTTATAATGTCGATGAGGAATGGGTTTCCTGCATTATCCCTTACTGTTAATGCCAGAAGTGAATTTTCATGAACCACGCGTGGTTTTATATTGAGGGAAAGACAGACTGGGAATTCGGCAATATCCTCTAACTCATCCAAATTGTCCAATTCCTGTTCAGCAATGTCCTCATGCGGCAATCTCGAAAGTGCATCAGCCAAAACCAAAACAGGAATAATCGCCGATTTAGTTTTCCTTTCTCCACCTGATCTGGTCAGTCTGTTGATTGATGGTCCTGCGTTTTCACCTTCTCTTGCTTTATAAAAGATGTGCCGGAGCAACGAGAGCAATAAATCATAGGACCTTTGATGAGTTTTGTGCCAGTGAACCATCACTTTGTCTCCTGGATTGACTTTGTCGAGATCATTCATGGTCTGCTGTAATGGCTTCATGATCCATTCAAAGTTGGGGATTTTTGATTTGTAGAAATTGGCAATTCCAATAAAAATTCTCAAATCCCCCAGACTCATTGGAATTTTATAATGGCATTTTACCGTGGGCTCTGACCCAGTCAGTAGTTCGTAAAGCCATTTGCCGTATTCAGATTGTATTTGATTAATTTCCGAAACATCCAAAGCTGAGGAGGTGTTTGGTTCGTTTTCGAAAGCCGCGGCTTTTCCAAATGAGATCGCACATTTTTTAAAATCAAAACTTACCTTTCCCATTTTTGTCATTGTATCACATCCGATGATGAGGTCAAATTCGGTAAAGGCACCAGGTGTGTCTTCCAGCACCAAAATATTGGCATCAACCGTTTCGCCCAAAATATGAATTCTGGTGTACGTTTGGCCCTTAATTGTTATCGAGTTATTTCCCAAACCTGTCACTTCTCCTGTAGCCTCATCACATTTGATCATCCATTGGCGTACAATTCGTTCCGGTGCTACTGTTACATCAGCTCCCGTATCAAAAATGACCCTCGTCAAATGGCCACGAACAAATGCCAATGAGATTGGACAGTTTGAAGGATTCCCCGCCCTATTGAGAACATTTACCACAATTGAATTTCTTCGTATCGTATTTGATCCCCTCAGGGAATTTGAGGTATGGGCTCGGAGAATTGAGGATCACCTGGCATTGTGAGACAGTTGGTGGCCAGTTTTTAGGATTTCCGGGTATTGGTTTTCCAATCAACATTTGATCCAGTTCATGGTTCTCCTCCACGGCATTTTGAATAGCTTTCCTCATTGCACTTTGTCCTTTTGAGCCAATTAGAAGTCTTCCAAGTCGACCTTCACCAACTCTTGCTTCCAAAAATGTTAAAATCATTCGGATAGCCACATCCAACCCACAAATGGCTACCACAATTGTGATTATTTCTTTCCAAATTTTTGTATAATCACCAATTGCACCTTTTACAATGGTTTCTTCAGCTTCCTCCCATTCCTGGGATAAGCTTGCTTTAACCAGACCTTCTTCTTTATGAATTCTATAGGTTAATTCACTCAATCTGACCATATTGGTCGTGTAGGAATGGGTGGCTAAGTCGGTCAAATTCAATAAAACCATTTGATGAAATGCATAAGATTGGAGCTTTGGGATTTTTATTTTCTTTCCCAAATCCATTTCAATTTCATTTGGAACTTTCGTGATCACCTCAGTGATTTCTCCACTCACTTGATCGACTTCGATCGCCTTCCCATCTAATTGGATTAAAATTTTCCGAAATTCGACACAAGGTGCCTTTCGTGAATTTGGGGTGATTATCATGTTTGATGGATCAACAAATGCTAAATGTTCCTCACCTCCTGCTTTGAAACTGATCGGCAGCAATTCGAAACAGCTCTCATTCGAGCCAGTTGCCTTGAACTCATATTCATCATGTTTGAGTGGAACGCAGGGCCAAATTTTGAGTAGAGAAGTTCCCGCTTTCTTGGCCACCAAATAATTGTCATTGAAGATGGTTCGAGCCAAATTTGTCGGATTATTCAAGTAGGATGATTCAACCCATCGGCGAGTGTCCTCAGCAAAATCACAAAATGCCTTCAAGGAATGCAGAAATGCGAAGTTCACCGAGTCAGTAATGGTTGAATGTAGAAAGGTGAGTTGGGCAGCCAATTGTGAAGAGGTTACTGCTCCTTCAGTGAGGTTGAATTTCAGCCATTCTTCTTTTACCTCTCTCTTCTTCCTTGGAAAGTTTTGCACCGCTAGCCCTTGATCTGAAATTGATAGATTTTTCCCACAATCAATCACCGTTTTGGTAGAACTGAAAGTCAGTCCAAGTCCTCCATCATCCGAAAGCCAAATTTTGCCAAGCTGTCTTCCATCCCACGCTCCAACAAAATAATAATAATATAAAATAAATATAATTTTAAAATATTATTAAATAAAAATTAATTATAATAATATTTGATATATTTCAAGGGAATTACAAAAATAAAATAAACAATAATTGGATAATATTTCAATTAAATTATTATTTAATTAGTTACAAAAATTAAATTTTATGGATTATATAACATGTTGAGTAAATTTTGATTTATCAATAAATAATAGAATAAATAATATTCGTCCGAAATTGACGTTAAATTAAAATAAAATTTTTATTATGATTTGAATTATTTTCAGCCAATAATTAATATGGAAACAATAAAATCAAATATAATTATTTTAAATAATTAAATAATTATATTTTCGAGTTTAAATTATTATATCAAAAAAATTATCAAATTTTTTACTAGAATAAAAATTAAACTGAAAATATCCAAAAGATATTTTCATTAAAAGTTAAAATTTTGATCATTAAATTTTGATTATTAATATATTTTTGAATTATTATAAAAAATTGATTAATAAATGACAAAAAATTAATGTATTTGATACTGAAGAAAAATAAATTTCAAATAAAATTCATAATAAATATAAATTAAAAAAATAATTCGGATTTTGAAATAAATTTTTAATGATGAACATTGTGTAATTTGTTGAAATTTGAATCTACATTTGTTTTAATAGAAATAAATATGAAAAAATAATTTGTTATCTATAAATTTAAATTGAATTAAATAATAGAGAAATACAGAAGTTAGTTAAAAATATTTGACAAAATATTTGATTTAAATAAAATTATAAAATAAAATTAAAAATATAAAAGGTTTAGGTAGAAATAAAAGTCATTTCTAAATTATGTATATTTACTTTTTGAATGTTTATAAAATCGATAAATAAAATTAAGATGTAATCTTTTCAAACAGTTTCTAACATTACCACAAGCAATTATATGAAAACACCTCATAAATAAAAAATTGTTTAAATAAAATTTATTTTAAAATGATAAAAAATTTTCGATGAAAAAATAAAGATAATCTGAGATGTTCAAACGGAAGATAATGGAAAAGGAAAAAAGATAGTATATAAATTTTAAACTGCAATGAATTAATAAAAAATAAATAAAATACGATTGAAAACAAATTTTAAATTATAGTCTAATTTTAATTTTATTAAAACTAATAAAAATTAAAGAGTAGTGATTATTAAAAAATTTAAAAATAAAATAATATAATAATGTAATATTTTAAATTAATAAAAAATTTTCAATTAATTATTTTCTAAAATTCATCAATTCTTTCTGGCCATTTGTAAATTATTTGTATTTTTTTCTTAAATTTAATAATAATTATAGAAATAAAATTAAAAATAAAAGGTAATATATTATTCTTTCAATTTTATTCTGTATTGGTCTAAATCCAAAATGATTTATATCAATTCCAATCTATAAATACTATCAAAATTGGCGATGCTGAAATATAATTTATTCATTCAATTAAAGCATCATTTTTACATCACCTATTTTTTTTATTAAAAAAAATAAAATTATAAAATAAATAAATTAAATTGTACTGCAATAAATATTACAATAATAATATATATGATAAAATTTAAAAAATTTTAATGCTATGATCTTGAAATTAAAAAAAATAAAATTATAAAATAAATAAATTCAATTGTACAGTTTGCAATAAATATTACAATAATAATGTATATGATAAAATTTAAAAATTTTAATGCTATGATCTTGAAAGAGAATATGATTAAGAAAAATAAAATTCAATATCATGTTAAACTCATATAGATATATCGAGAAAATAATCTGATAAATATAACTGGAGGGTGGCTGAAAAATTCCGTTCCCACTTGTTTTTTATCATATCATTATTACAAATTAAGATATACGGATTGAAATATAGTCAAAATGTAGGCAAGAGTATTGGGAATAAGATAAAATATTAACACAAATTTTATCCATTCTTATCTTAGTGCCAGGGGCAAAAATGCTTGAAGAATTTTTCGTTGAAGGCACGCAACTCGACTGAATAATTTTTTCAAAGTAAAATTTTTTATATTCTAAGCCACACACAATTGTCAAAATCACAAATTATTTGCATCTGAATCTCCTCTATCTGAGGGTATAATCGGAAATTCCAAATACTATCTATTAGTGATGATATGAGGTTGGAAACAGGGTTGCCGCTCGAAGCTCGAAACTCGAAGCTCGGGGTTTTTGGACGGCTCGAAATTCGAAGCTCGACTCGAAAATTTTGGGTCGGCTCGACTCGAAACTCGAAATTTTTGGCATTTTAAATTAACAATTTTAAATATTTTTCGTAAAGATTTTTCTTATTTTTATTATTTATTTTTAATAAATCGTTAATTTTTCTTAATTTTTATTTCATTTTCATTTTATTTTTTTTATTAACTCATAATAAACTTATACTTGAATATTAATTATTATTTCAGATTTTAGAATAGCCAAAAATGGCGGAGGAAGATTCGATTTGGCATTATTTTATTGAATTACCCAACAATTTTGTTAAATGTAAAAATTGTGATTGGACTCATCAATTAAACCAATCAAAAACTACTACAAATATGATTCGACATTTAAAAAATCATAAAGAATTTTATGCACAATTTGAAAAAGCAAAGGAAAAAAAGAGGCAACTATTTAAATTATATTTTTCATCAATTATTTAATTTTGAATTATGATAACACATTTTGATTACATTTTCTTCTTTATTTTCGGTTAAAAAATTTTTTATGGTTGTATTTAATTTTTTCAATTTCGGCTCGAAACTCGAAACTCGAAGCTCGGGGTTTTTGAGCGGCTCGAAACTCGAAGCTCGACTCGAAAAATTTCGGACCGGCTCGACTCGAAGCTCGACTCGAATTTTTCGGCGGCTCGCGGCAATCCTGGTTTTGGAAATCAAAAAGTCAAGTTTTCGCTGATCTCGAGGTCAAAATCAAGAAAAATTATAATTTCAAAAAATTTCATTAAGGAATAATTAAAACTAAGAATCATGCCTATCTCGCTAATAGAAAATGGATTTTCCTATTTGACTCTAATGAGGACAAAATAGTAAAGAGTTAAAAAAGTGGTTTCAGAAAAATTTGCTTGAAAATATCACCTTGATAAATGTATCCCTAATAGTCAGAAATTGAAATCTATGAATGTTTCTTTTATGATATTTTGTAGAACAGGGTCTGTTCTAAATTGCAGAAAAGTTTTGATCTCTTCAAAAAATCTCTTCTTCGAGAATGAGGTACAGTTTCCAGTGAGGGGGTGCGTGCCTTCAGCAAAAATTTCTTCAAGCATTTTTGCCCCTGGCACTAAGATAAGAATGGATAAAATTTGTGTTAATATTTTATCTTATTCCCAATACTCTTGCCTACATTTTGACTATATTTCAATCCGTATATCTTAATTTGTAATAATGATATGATAAAAAACAAGTGGGAACGGACTTTTCGGCCACCCTGTAAAAATATAAAAATTTATTTAAGAATAACGAGAAGCCTAATAATGCTAATTAAAGCTTCTGTTCTATAACAAATATTTGTAATATATTAATTTTTATGCCTATTATAATGCCATCAATTTAAAATGGATAAAAATTATTCTAAATCTTATTATAAAAAATAATCTTAATAAATTTAAATTTTTAAAATAATTTGAATTTTCCAACACAAAATTTCAAATTAAAGTTTTATTTTAATTTATTGATATCCTTATATATTGCAAGCAAATGATCTGAATACATAAGACAGAAAATTAAATAATTTGCAAAATTTTTTCAATATTTCATTTATTAAATACATGTTTCCTCAGCCAAAATAATATCGCAATTCATTGGTTCATAAATTACAAATGTTTAGAAAAAATTTAAAAGCTAATATCAATGAAAATTTTCCGAATTTCTATCAGAGATTTGCAATAAAATGGTTAATTTAAAAAAGTAAAATTATGAAAAAAAATAAATTAAGTATTATTTGAAATTAATATAATAAAACTCTTTGTCCAATTAAAACCTGCCCTGGAAATGCACATGCCCCTTTTGAAATTTTAGATAATCTTAACATAATTATCTATAAGCAACTTTCTTCCCTCTTATCAAGGCCACAACTATCCCAAATGATGAAAGTAGATTCCGTTTACGATAAAACAAATTTTAAAAAATTCGAAATGTTAAGATTGATTTTAACGAAAATAAAAAAATAATATTCTCAAATTCAAATTTTAATAGAAATAAATGAATTTAAAAATATTTTCCATTCAAATCTCTAGTAATAAAATAATGTAAAATTATAAGAAGAAATAATTAGTATAAATAATATTTCCTTGAGTTAAATTTGTAAAAATATTACATAAAAAAATTTTTTAAGATGCATTCATTTTAATATATAATCTCCATATGAAAGCGGATCAGATAATAAAATTTTAATAAATTTAAATAATTTATCTATATAAATAAATTTTTGATTTTCATAACAAAATTATTTTGAGACAAATACATAAATATTCTTATAATATCTATAACCAACAGAAATAAAGTAAGAAATTTATTTCATAATAAGGAGTAGCAAGTGAAAATTTATTTCAACGAATTATTGCCTCGTCTCATAGCACAATTCAACAGTTTTGGAAAATTTGATGCTGAAATATGGGAAATGTATGCAACTGTAGTTCAAACTCATTAAGCTATGAGAGAAAATAAGACAATTTAAAAATAAAGCGAAGGTTAATGAACTTATTTTTAAATTTTTCATAATATAGAAATTGTCAATTAAAAATCTTTTATGTTTGAGTAAAATAATAAAAAACTATGAATTTTGGAACAATTATTTATTATTTAAAATATAAATGAAAGTTCTACAATTTTATCAAAGAAAGTCCGCTTTCACATTTCTTTGGCCGGCGGTGACAACGAAGAAAAGTAAGCAAAAATAGAATATTGAAATATCAAAAAATTAAATCTATAATTAATATAAAATTTCATATTATAATTTTAATTAATTGAAAAAAAAAATAAATTAAAAAAATTTTCTATAATGCATTTGATTTTTTATTCAAACAGCATAAATTTTGAAAATGTTTAAAAATATTTAGAATTTTCTCATTTCAAATAGTTGATTTTTAGACTATTTCTTAGTATCTAAAAACTGTTTCTAGCCTAACAATTTTTTTTAAAATCCAATAAAAAAATATTTTTTGGACCGAAAAATCGAATACCTTCATTAATTCAATCATTAATTTTTTCACTGAGCTACCCAAAATTAATATTTTTAAATTCAGTAAAATATTTTAGACTATTTCTTAGTATCTAAAAATTGTTTCTAGCCTAACAATTTTTTTTAAAATCCAATAAAAATATATTGGACCGAAAAATCGAATACCTTCATTAATTCAATCACTCATTTTTTCACTGAGCTACACAAAATTAATATTTTTAAATTCAGTAAAATATTTTAGACTATTTCTTAGTATCTAAAAACTGTTTCTAGCCTAAAAATTTTTTTTAAAATCCAATAAAAATATATTTTTTGGACCGAAAAATCGAATAAGTTACCCTCTAATTCACTTATTTTTTCACTGAGCTACACAAAATTAATATTTTTAAATTCAGTAAAATATTTTAGACTATTTCTTAGTATCTAAAAATTGTTTCTAGCCTAACAATTTTTTTTAAAATCCAATAAAAATATATTGGACCGAAAAATCGAATACCTTCATTAATTCAATCACTCATTTTTTCACTGAGCTACCCAAAATTAATATTTTTAAATTCAGTAAAATATTTTAGACTATTTCTTAGTATCTAAAAACTGTTTCTAGCCTAACAATTTTTTTTAAAATCCAATAAAAATATATTGGACCGAAAAATCGAATACCTTCATTAATTCAATCACTCATTTTTTCACTGAGCTACCCAAAATTAATATTTTTAAATTCAGTAAAATATTTTAGACTATTTCTTAGTATCTAAAAACTGTTTCTAGCCTAACAATTTTTTTTAAAATCCAATAAAAATATATTGGACCGAAAAATCGAATACCTTCATTAATTCAATCACTCATTTTTTCACTGAGCTACCCAAAATTAATATTTTTAAATTCAGTAAAATATTTTAGACTATTTCTTAGTATCTAAAAACTGTTTATAGCCTAACAATTTTTTTTAAAATCCAATAAAAATATATTTTTTGGACCGAAAAATCGAATACCTTCATTAATTCAATCATTAATTTTTTCACTGAGCTACCCAAAATTAATATTTTTAAATTCAGTAAAATATTTTAGACTATTTCTTAGTATCTAAAAACTATTTCTAGCCTAGCAATTTTTTTTTAAAATCCAATAAAAATATATTTTTTGGACCGAAAAATCGAATACCTTTATTAATTCAATCATTCATTTTTTCACTGAGCTACCCAAAATTAATATTTTTAAATTCAGTAAAATATTTTAGACTATTTCTTAGTATCTAAAAACTATTTCTAGCCTAGCAATTTTTTTTTAAAATCCAATAAAAATATATTTTTTGGACCGAAAAATCGAATACCTTTATTAATTCAATCACTCATTTTTTCACTGAGCTACCCAAAATTAATATTCTTAAATTCAGTAAAATATTTTAGACTATTTCTTAGTATCTAAAAACTGTTTATAGCCTAACAATTTTTTTTAAAATCCAATAAAAATATATTTTTTAGACCGAAAAATCGAATAAGTTACCCTCTAACTCACTTATTTTTTCACTGAGCTACTCAAAATTAATATTTTTAAATTCAGTAAAATATTTAGATTATTTCTTAATATCTAAAAACTATTTCTAGCCTAACAATTTTTTTTAAAATCCAATAAAAATATATTTTTTTGACCGAAAAATCGAATACCTTCATTAATTCAATCACTTATTTTTTCACTGAGCTACCCAAAATTAATATTTTTAAATTCAGTAAAATATTTTAGACTATTTCTTAGTATCTAAAAACTGTTTATAGCCTAACAATTTTTTTTAAAATCCAATAAAAATATATTTTTTGGACCGAAAAATCGAATAAGTTACCCTCTAACTCACTTATTTTTTCACTGAGCTACCCAAAATTAATATTTTTAAATTCAGTAAAATATTTTAGACTATTTCTTAATATCTAAAAACTATTTCTAGCCTAGCAATTTTTTTTAAAATCCAATAAAAATATATTTTTTTGACCGAAAAATCGAATACCTTCATTAATTCAATCACTTATTTTTTCACTGAGCTACCCAAAATTAATATTTTTAAATTCAGTAAAATATTTTAGACTATTTCTTAGTATCTAAAAACTGTTTATAGCCTAACAATTTTTTTTAAAATCCAATAAAAATATATTTTTTAGACCGAAAAATCGAATAAGTTACCCTCTAACTCACTTATTTTTTCACTGAGCTACTCAAAATTAATATTTTTAAATTCAGTAAAATATTTAGATTATTTCTTAATATCTAAAAACTATTTCTAGCCTAACAATTTTTTTTAAAATCCAATAAAAATATATTTTTTTGACCGAAAAATCGAATACCTTCATTAATTCAATCACTTATTTTTTCACTGAGCTACCCAAAATTAATATTTTTAAATTCAGTAAAATATTTTAGACTATTTCTTAGTATCTAAAAACTGTTTATAGCCTAACAATTTTTTTTAAAATCCAATAAAAATATATTTTTTGGACCGAAAAATCGAATAAGTTACCCTCTAACTCACTTATTTTTTCACTGAGCTACCCAAAATTAATATTTTTAAATTCAGTAAAATATTTTAGACTATTTCTTAATATCTAAAAACTATTTCTAGCCTAGCAATTTTTTTTAAAATCCAATAAAAATATATTTTTTGGACAGAAAAATCGAATACCTTCATTAATTCAATCATTAATTTTTTCACTGAGCTACCCAAAATTAATATTTTTAAATTCAGTAAAATATTTTAGACTATTTCTTAGTATCTAAAAACTGTTTCTAGCCTAACAATTTTTTTTAAAATCCAATAAAAATATATTGGACCGAAAAATCGAATACCTTCATTAATTCAATCATTAATTTTTTCACTGAGCTACCCAAAATTAATATTTTTAAATTCAGTAAAATATTTTAGACTATTTCTTAGTATCTAAAAACTATTTCTAGCCTAGCAATTTTTTTTTAAAATCCAATAAAAATATATTTTTTGGACCGAAAAATCGAATACCTTTATTAATTCAATCACTCATTTTTTCACTGAGCTACCCAAAATTAATATTTTTAAATTCAGTAAAATATTTTAGACTATTTCTTAGTATCTAAAAACTATTTCTAGCCTAGCAATTTTTTTTTAAAATCCAATAAAAATATATTTTTTGGACCGAAAAATCGAATACCTTTATTAATTCAATCACTCATTTTTTCACTGAGCTACCCAAAATTAATATTCTTAAATTCAGTAAAATATTTTAGACTATTTCTTAGTATCTAAAAACTGTTTATAGCCTAACAATTTTTTTTTAAAATCCAATAAAAATATATTTTTTAGACCGAAAAATCGAATAAGTTACCCTCTAACTCACTTATTTTTTCACTGAGCTACTCAAAATTAATATTTTTAAATTCAGTAAAATATTTAGATTATTTCTTAATATCTAAAAACTATTTCTAGCCTAACAATTTTTTTTAAAATCCAATAAAAATATATTTTTTTGACCGAAAAATCGAATACCTTCATTAATTCAATCACTTATTTTTTCACTGAGCTACCCAAAATTAATATTTTTAAATTCAGTAAAATATTTTAGACTATTTCTTAGTATCTAAAAACTGTTTATAGCCTAACAATTTTTTTTAAAATCCAATAAAAATATATTTTTTGGACCGAAAAATCGAATAAGTTACCCTCTAACTCACTTATTTTTTCACTGAGCTACCCAAAATTAATATTTTTAAATTCAGTAAAATATTTTAGACTATTTCTTAATATCTAAAAACTATTTCTAGCCTAGCAATTTTTTTTAAAATCCAATAAAAATATATTTTTTGGACAGAAAAATCGAATACCTTCATTAATTCAATCATTAATTTTTTCACTGAGCTACCCAAAATTAATATTCTTAAATTCAGTAAAATATTTTAGACTATTTCTTAGTATCTAAAAACTGTTTCTAGCCTAACAATTTTTTTTAAAATCCAATAAAAATATATTGGACCGAAAAATCGAATACCTTCATTAATTCAATCACTCATTTTTTCACTGAGCTACCCAAAATTAATATTCTTAAATTCAGTAAAATATTTTAGACTATTTCTTAGTATCTAAAAACTGTTTATAGCCTAACAATTTTTTTTAAAATCCAATAAAAATATATTTTTTAGACCGAAAAATCGAATAAGTTACCCTCTAACTCACTTATTTTTTCACTGAGCTACTCAAAATTAATATTTTTAAATTCAGTAAAATATTTAGATTATTTCTTAATATCTAAAAACTATTTCTAGCCTAACAATTTTTTTTAAAATCCAATAAAAATATATTTTTTTGACCGAAAAATCGAATACCTTCATTAATTCAATCACTTATTTTTTCACTGAGCTACCCAAAATTAATATTTTTAAATTCAGTAAAATATTTTAGACTATTTCTTAGTATCTAAAAACTGTTTATAGCCTAACAATTTTTTTTAAAATCCAATAAAAATATATTTTTTGGACCGAAAAATCGAATAAGTTACCCTCTAACTCACTTATTTTTTCACTGAGCTACCCAAAATTAATATTTTTAAATTCAGTAAAATATTTTAGACTATTTCTTAATATCTAAAAACTATTTCTAGCCTAGCAATTTTTTTTAAAATCCAATAAAAATATATTTTTTGGACAGAAAAATCGAATACCTTCATTAATTCAATCACTCATTTTTTCACTGAGCTACCCAAAATTAATATTTTTAAATTCAGTAAAATATTTTAGACTATTTCTTAGTATCTAAAAACTGTTTCTAGCCTAACAATTTTTTTTTAAAATCCAATAAAAATATATTGGACCGAAAAATCGAATACCTTCATTAATTCAATCACTCATTTTTTCACTGAGCTACCCAAAATTAATATTTTTAAATTCAGTAAAATATTTTAGACTATTTCTTAGTATCTAAAAACTGTTTCTAGCCTAACAATTTTTTTTAAAATCCAATAAAAATATATTGGACCGAAAAATCGAATACCTTCATTAATTCAATCACTCATTTTTTCACTGAGCTACCCAAAATTAATATTTTTAAATTCAGTAAAATATTTTAGACTATTTCTTAGTATCTAAAAACTGTTTATAGCCTAACAATTTTTTTTAAAATCCAATAAAAATATATTTTTTGGACCGAAAAATCGAATACCTTCATTAATTCAATCATTAATTTTTTCACTGAGCTACCCAAAATTAATATTTTTAAATTCAGTAAAATATTTTAGACTATTTCTTAGTATCTAAAAACTATTTCTAGCCTAGCAATTTTTTTTTAAAATCCAATAAAAATATATTTTTTGGACCGAAAAATCGAATACCTTTATTAATTCAATCATTCATTTTTTCACTGAGCTACCCAAAATTAATATTTTTAAATTCAGTAAAATATTTTAGACTATTTCTTAGTATCTAAAAACTATTTCTAGCCTAGCAATTTTTTTTTAAAATCCAATAAAAATATATTTTTTGGACCGAAAAATCGAATATCTTTATTAATTCAATCACTCATTTTTTCACTGAGCTACCCAAAATTAATATTCTTAAATTCAGTAAAATATTTTAGACTATTTCTTAGTATCTAAAAACTGTTTATAGCCTAACAATTTTTTTTAAAATCCAATAAAAATATATTTTTTAGACCGAAAAATCGAATAAGTTACCCTCTAACTCACTTATTTTTTCACTGAGCTACTCAAAATTAATATTTTTAAATTCAGTAAAATATTTAGATTATTTCTTAATATCTAAAAACTATTTCTAGCCTAACAATTTTTTTTAAAATCCAATAAAAATATATTTTTTTGACCGAAAAATCGAATACCTTCATTAATTCAATCACTTATTTTTTCACTGAGCTACCCAAAATTAATATTTTTAAATTCAGTAAAATATTTTAGACTATTTCTTAGTATCTAAAAACTGTTTATAGCCTAACAATTTTTTTTAAAATCCAATAAAAATATATTTTTTGGACCGAAAAATCGAATAAGTTACCCTCTAACTCACTTATTTTTTCACTGAGCTACCCAAAATTAATATTTTTAAATTCAGTAAAATATTTTAGACTATTTCTTAATATCTAAAAACTATTTCTAGCCTAGCAATTTTTTTTAAAATCCAATAAAAATATATTTTTTGGACAGAAAAATCGAATACCTTCATTAATTCAATCATTAATTTTTTCACTGAGCTACCCAAAATTAATATTCTTAAATTCAGTAAAATATTTTAGACTATTTCTTAGTATCTAAAAACTGTTTCTAGCCTAACAATTTTTTTTAAAATCCAATAAAAATATATTGGACCGAAAAATCGAATACCTTCATTAATTCAATCATTAATTTTTTCACTGAGCTACCCAAAATTAATATTTTTAAATTCAGTAAAATATTTTAGACTATTTCTTAGTATCTAAAAACTATTTCTAGCCTAGCAATTTTTTTTTAAAATCCAATAAAAATATATTTTTTGGACCGAAAAATCGAATACCTTTATTAATTCAATCACTCATTTTTTCACTGAGCTACCCAAAATTAATATTTTTAAATTCAGTAAAATATTTTAGACTATTTCTTAGTATCTAAAAACTATTTCTAGCCTAGCAATTTTTTTTTAAAATCCAATAAAAATATATTTTTTGGACCGAAAAATCGAATACCTTTATTAATTCAATCACTCATTTTTTCACTGAGCTACCCAAAATTAATATTCTTAAATTCAGTAAAATATTTTAGACTATTTCTTAGTATCTAAAAACTGTTTATAGCCTAACAATTTTTTTTTAAAATCCAATAAAAATATATTTTTTAGACCGAAAAATCGAATAAGTTACCCTCTAACTCACTTATTTTTTCACTGAGCTACTCAAAATTAATATTTTTAAATTCAGTAAAATATTTAGATTATTTCTTAATATCTAAAAACTATTTCTAGCCTAACAATTTTTTTTAAAATCCAATAAAAATATATTTTTTTGACCGAAAAATCGAATACCTTCATTAATTCAATCACTTATTTTTTCACTGAGCTACCCAAAATTAATATTTTTAAATTCAGTAAAATATTTTAGACTATTTCTTAGTATCTAAAAACTGTTTATAGCCTAACAATTTTTTTTAAAATCCAATAAAAATATATTTTTTGGACCGAAAAATCGAATAAGTTACCCTCTAACTCACTTATTTTTTCACTGAGCTACCCAAAATTAATATTTTTAAATTCAGTAAAATATTTTAGACTATTTCTTAATATCTAAAAACTATTTCTAGCCTAGCAATTTTTTTTAAAATCCAATAAAAATATATTTTTTGGACAGAAAAATCGAATACCTTCATTAATTCAATCATTAATTTTTTCACTGAGCTACCCAAAATTAATATTCTTAAATTCAGTAAAATATTTTAGACTATTTCTTAGTATCTAAAAACTGTTTCTAGCCTAACAATTTTTTTTAAAATCCAATAAAAATATATTGGACCGAAAAATCGAATACCTTCATTAATTCAATCACTCATTTTTTCACTGAGCTACCCAAAATTAATATTTTTAAATTCAGTAAAATATTTTAGACTATTTCTTAGTATCTAAAAACTATTTCTAGCCTAGCAATTTTTTTTTAAAATCCAATAAAAATATATTTTTTGGACCGAAAAATCGAATACCTTTATTAATTCAATCACTCATTTTTTCACTGAGCTACCCAAAATTAATATTTTTAAATTCAGTAAAATATTTTAGACTATTTCTTAGTATCTAAAAACTATTTCTAGCCCAGCAATTTTTTTTTAAAATCCAATAAAAATATATTTTTTGGACCGAAAAATCGAATACCTTTATTAATTCAATCACTCATTTTTTCACTGAGCTACCCAAAATTAATATTCTTAAATTCAGTAAAATATTTTAGACTATTTCTTAGTATCTAAAAACTGTTTATAGCCTAACAATTTTTTTTAAAATCCAATAAAAATATATTTTTTAGACCGAAAAATCGAATAAGTTACCCTCTAACTCACTTATTTTTTCACTGAGCTACTCAAAATTAATATTTTTAAATTCAGTAAAATATTTAGATTATTTCTTAATATCTAAAAACTATTTCTAGCCTAACAATTTTTTTTAAAATCCAATAAAAATATATTTTTTTGACCGAAAAATCGAATACCTTCATTAATTCAATCACTTATTTTTTCACTGAGCTACCCAAAATTAATATTTTTAAATTCAGTAAAATATTTTAGACTATTTCTTAGTATCTAAAAACTGTTTATAGCCTAACAATTTTTTTTAAAATCCAATAAAAATATATTTTTTGGACCGAAAAATCGAATAAGTTACCCTCTAACTCACTTATTTTTTCACTGAGCTACCCAAAATTAATATTTTTAAATTCAGTAAAATATTTTAGACTATTTCTTAATATCTAAAAACTATTTCTAGCCTAGCAATTTTTTTTAAAATCCAATAAAAATATATTTTTTGGACAGAAAAATCGAATACCTTCATTAATTCAATCATTAATTTTTTCACTGAGCTACCCAAAATTAATATTCTTAAATTCAGTAAAATATTTTAGACTATTTCTTAGTATCTAAAAACTGTTTATAGCCTAACAATTTTTTTTAAAATCCAATAAAAATATATTTTTTTGACCGAAAAATCGAATACCTTCATTAATTCAATCATTAATTTTTTCACTGAGCTACCCAAAATTAATATTTTTAAATTCAATAAAATATTTTAGACTATTTCTTAGTAACTAAAAACTATTCCTAGCTTAAACAATTTTTTTTTAAAATCCAATAAAAATATATTTTTGGACCGAAAAATCGAATACCTTCATTAATTCAATCATTAATTTTTTCACTGAGCTACCCAAAATTAATATTTTTAAATTCAGTAAAATATTTTAGACTATTTCTTAGTATCTAAAAACTATTTCTAGCCTAGCAATTTTTTTTTAAAATCCAATAAAAATATATTTTTTGGACCGAAAAATCGAATACCTTTATTAATTCAATCACTCATTTTTTCACTGAGCTACCCAAAATTAATATTCTTAAATTCAGTAAAATATTTTAGACTATTTCTTAGTATCTAAAAACTGTTTATAGCCTAACAATTTTTTTTAAAATCCAATAAAAATATATTTTTTTTGACCGAAAAATCAAATACCTTCATTAATTCAATCACTCATTTTTTCACTGAGCTACCCAAAATTAATATTTTTAAATTCAGTAAAATATTTAGATTATTTCTTAGTATCTAAAAACTATTTCTAGCCTAACAATTTTTTTTAAAATCCATTAAAAATATATTTTTTGGACCGAAAAATCGAATAAGTTACCCTCTAACTCACTTATTTTTTCACTGAGCTACCCAAAATTAATATTTTTAAATTCAGTAAAATATTTTAGACTATTTCTTAATATCTAAAAACTATTTCTAGCCTAGCAATTTTTTTTTAAAATCCAATAAAAATATATTTTTTGGACCGAAAAATCGAATACCTTTATTAATTCAATCACTCATTTTTTCACTGAGCTACCCAAAATTAATATTTTTAAATTCAGTAAAATATTTTAGACTATTTCTTAGTATCTAAAAACTATTTCTAGCCTAGCAATTTTTTTTTAAAATCCAATAAAAATATATTTTTTGGACCGAAAAATCGAATACCTTTATTAATTCAATCACTCATTTTTTCACTGAGCTACCCAAAATTAATATTTTTAAATTCAGTAAAATATTTTAGACTATTTCTTAGTATCTAAAAACTATTTCTAGCCTAGCAATTTTTTTTTAAAATCCAATAAAAATATATTTTTTGGACCGAAAAATCGAATACCTTTATTAATTCAATCACTCATTTTTTCACTGAGCTACCCAAAATTAATATTCTTAAATTCAGTAAAATATTTTAGACTATTTCTTAGTAACTAAAAACTGTTTATAGCCTAACAATTTTTTTTAAAATCCAATAAAAATATATTTTTTAGACCGAAAAATCGAATAAGTTACCCTCTAACTCACTTATTTTTTCACTGAGCTACTCAAAATTAATATTTTTAAATTCAGTAAAATATTTAGATTATTTCTTAATATCTAAAAACTATTTCTAGCCTAACAATTTTTTTTAAAATCCAATAAAAATATATTTTTTTGACCGAAAAATCGAATACCTTCATTAATTCAATCACTTATTTTTTCACTGAGCTACCCAAAATTAATATTTTTAAATTCAGTAAAATATTTTAGACTATTTCTTAGTATCTAAAAACTGTTTATAGCCTAACAATTTTTTTTAAAATCCAATAAAAATATATTTTTTGGACCGAAAAATCGAATACCTTCATTAATTCAATCACTCATTTTTTCACTGAGCTACCCAAAATTAATATTTTTAAATCAGTAAAATATTTAGATTATTTCTTAGTATCTAAAAACTATTTCTAGCCTAACAATTTTTTTTAAAATCCATTAAAAATATATTTTTTGGACCGAAAAATCGAATAACTTACCCTCTAACTCACTTATTTTTTCACTGAGCTACCCAAAATTAATATTTTTAAATTCAGTAAAATATTTTAGACTATTTCTTAATATCTAAAAACTATTTCTAGCCTAGCAATTTTTTTTTAAAATCCAATAAAAATATATTTTTTGGACCGAAAAATCGAATACCTTTATTAATTCAATCACTCATTTTTTCACTGAGCTACCCAAAATTAATATTTTTAAATTCAGTAAAATATTTTAGACTATTTCTTAGTATCTAAAAACTATTTCTAGCCTAGCAATTTTTTTTTAAAATCCAATAAAAATATATTTTTTGGACCGAAAAATCGAATACCTTTATTAATTCAATCACTCATTTTTTCACTGAGCTACCCAAAATTAATATTTTTAAATTCAGTAAAATATTTTAGACTATTTCTTAGTATCTAAAAACTATTTCTAGCCTAGCAATTTTTTTTTAAAATCCAATAAAAATATATTTTTTGGACCGAAAAATCGAATACCTTTATTAATTCAATCACTCATTTTTTCACTGAGCTACCCAAAATTAATATTCTTAAATTCAGTAAAATATTTTAGACTATTTCTTAGTAACTAAAAACTGTTTATAGCCTAGCAATTTTTTTTAAAATCCAATAAAAATATATTTTTTAGACCGAAAAATCGAATAAGTTACCCTCTAACTCACTTATTTTTTCACTGAGCTACTCAAAATTAATATTTTTAAATTCAGTAAAATATTTAGATTATTTCTTAATATCTAAAAACTATTTCTAGCCTAACAATTTTTTTTAAAATCCAATAAAAATATATTTTTTTGACCGAAAAATCGAATACCTTCATTAATTCAATCACTTATTTTTTCACTGAGCTACCCAAAATTAATATTTTTAAATTCAGTAAAATATTTTAGACTATTTCTTAGTATCTAAAAACTGTTTATAGCCTAACAATTTTTTTTAAAATCCAATAAAAATATATTTTTTGGACCGAAAAATCGAATAAGTTACCCTCTAACTCACTTATTTTTTCACTGAGCTACCCAAAATTAATATTTTTAAATTCAGTAAAATATTTTAGACTATTTCTTAATATCTAAAAACTATTTCTAGCCTAGCAATTTTTTTTAAAATCCAATAAAAATATATTTTTTGGACAGAAAAATCGAATACCTTCATTAATTCAATCATTAATTTTTTCACTGAGCTACCCAAAATTAATATTCTTAAATTCAGTAAAATATTTTAGACTATTTCTTAGTATCTAAAAACTGTTTATAGCCTAACAATTTTTTTTAAAATCCAATAAAAATATATTTTTTTGACCGAAAAATCGAATACCTTCATTAATTCAATCATTAATTTTTTCACTGAGCTACCCAAAATTAATATTTTTAAATTCAATAAAATATTTTAGACTATTTCTTAGTAACTAAAAACTATTCCTAGCTTAAACAATTTTTTTTTAAAATCCAATAAAAATATATTTTTGGACCGAAAAATCGAATACCTTCATTAATTCAATCATTAATTTTTTCACTGAGCTACCCAAAATTAATATTTTTAAATTCAGTAAAATATTTTAGACTATTTCTTAGTATCTAAAAACTATTTCTAGCCTAGCAATTTTTTTTTAAAATCCAATAAAAATATATTTTTTGGACCGAAAAATCGAATACCTTTATTAATTCAATCACTCATTTTTTCACTGAGCTACCCAAAATTAATATTCTTAAATTCAGTAAAATATTTTAGACTATTTCTTAGTATCTAAAAACTGTTTATAGCCTAACAATTTTTTTTAAAATCCAATAAAAATATATTTTTTTGACCGAAAAATCAAATACCTTCATTAATTCAATCACTCATTTTTTCACTGAGCTACCCAAAATTAATATTTTTAAATTCAGTAAAATATTTAGATTATTTCTTAGTATCTAAAAACTATTTCTAGCCTAACAATTTTTTTTAAAATCCATTAAAAATATATTTTTTGGACCGAAAAATCGAATAAGTTACCCTCTAACTCACTTATTTTTTCACTGAGCTACCCAAAATTAATATTTTTAAATTCAGTAAAATATTTTAGACTATTTCTTAATATCTAAAAACTATTTCTAGCCTAGCAATTTTTTTTTAAAATCCAATAAAAATATATTTTTTGGACCGAAAAATCGAATACCTTTATTAATTCAATCACTCATTTTTTCACTGAGCTACCCAAAATTAATATTCTTAAATTCAGTAAAATATTTTAGACTATTTCTTAGTATCTAAAAACTGTTTATAGCCTAACAATTTTTTTTAAAATCCAATAAAAATATATTTTTTTGACCGAAAAATCAAATACCTTCATTAATTCAATCACTCATTTTTTCACTGAGCTACCCAAAATTAATATTTTTAAATTCAGTAAAATATTTAGATTATTTCTTAGTATCTAAAAACTGTTTCTAGCCTAACAATTTTTTAAAAATCCAATAAAAACATATTTTTTGGACCGAAAAATCGAATAAGTTACCCTCTAATTCACTTATTTTTTCACTGAGCTACACAAAATTAATATTTTTAAATTCAGTAAAATATTTTAGACTATTTCTTAGTATCTAAAAACTGTTTCTAGCCTAACAATTTTTTACAAATCCAATAAAAATATATTTTTTGGACCGAAAAATCGAATAAGTTACCCTCTAATTCACTTATTTTTTCACTGAGCTACACAAAATTAATATTTTTAAATTCAGTAAAATATTTTAGACTATTTCTTAGTATCTAAAAACTGTTTCTAGCCTAACAATTTTTTTTAAAATCCAATAAAAATATATTTTTTGGACCGAAAAATCGAATATCTTCATTAATTCAATCACTCATTTTTTCACTGAGCTACACAAAATTAATATTTTTAAATTCAGTAAAATATTTTAGACTATTTCTTAGTATCTAAAAACTGTTTCTAGCCTAACAATTTTTTAAAAATCCAATAAAAACATATTTTTTGGACCGAAAAATCGAATACCTTCATTAATTCAATCACTTATTTTTTCACTGAGCTACCCAAAATTAATATTTTTAAATTCAGTAAAATATTTTAGACTATTTCTTAGTATCTAAAAACTGTTTATAGCCTAACAATTTTTTTTAAAATCCAATAAAAATATTTTTTTTGGACCGAAAAATCGAATAAGTTACCCTCTAACTCACTTATTTTTTCACTGAGCTACCCAAAATTAATATTTTTAAATTCAGTATCAAATGCTTTTGGAAAACAAGTAAGATAAAATATTTTGTATATTTATTTCGTTATAGGTCTCTAAATTTTCTATGCTAATAATGGGAAAAGGCCTTGAGACTCCAATTTCCATCCCTGTAAGGGATAGAGAACATAACAACATCGATGTTATTATGGAAGAAATTGACAAATTGAATATAAGTGACAAAAGAGTCACATTGCTTTCGAATCCAATGCGGATTATCATAACTACGATTAGTTCTCCAGAAGGAAGTGGATTAAAAAAATTACCAATAAAATTTATGGATACCAATGAAAAGGCATTAATTAAAAATAATAATGAAGAAAATTGTCTTTATTATGCGGTTATATTGGCTTTATTTAATGCAGAATGCTCTGAATTGGACCGAAGGAAAAAATACAAAAAATTTAATCAATTTTATCAAAAATCTCATGAAGCAAAAAGAACTCGTCGATAAAATGTTATTAGAAATGGATATCAAACCAGTAACGAGTTCGGGAATAAAAGAAATCATTCAAATACAAGAATTTCTTGATAAAAAACATCCTGAAAAATTTCGAATAATACTTTTCGATTCCGAAAATATTTATATGCAGCCCATATGGAAAGGCCCTCGTTCCCGCGAACATGACTTAATTTTATTTTTATCTGGAGATCATTATGATGTGATTAAAAGCGTGACACAATTTTTCAAACTAAGAAAATATTGTTTAGAATGTGAAATTCCATACTCAAAGTAACAAATTATTCTTTTTTTTAATAGATTAAATTATTTTAGAGATATATATCATCGATATGACTGTATTTCAAGATGTTATATGTGCTCAAAAATGAGTAATTTTTCACATTGTGCAAATGAGCAGGGCTTTGAAATGAAATGCTTAAAATGCAAGAGAACATATTATAATAGGCAATGTTATGAAAATCATCAGAAACAAATGTGCAATCTATACAAAAAATGTGAATTATGCTATAAAGTTTATCAGACTGTACAAAATAAGGAACATGTTTGCGGCGAAAAATTCTGCAGAAGATGGTAAATAATATTATAAAATTAAACTTAATTTATTTAGTCGCGTTTATCATAATCCAAAAAATTCTTGTTATGTTTTGCCCCGAAAAAAATTGGCATCGAAACCATATAGAATTATCGCTTATGATTTTGGTAAATTATATTTTTATTTTACCTAATTATGTTTTATATTAAAGAAACTACGCAAAATTTTAAAAATTATGCCGGCATTTTCGAACATTATGTAAATTTCTGTTCGGCAAGGTAATAACTTTATTTAATTATATATTATAATTATAATACTTATTTAGAATAATCTGCACTCTATGTATTGAAAAATTTAACGAAAATTGTGAAATATGTGGTCCCGAAAAGCATAAAACATGGGATGATATGCAGGAACATGATCCTCTGGAAGAATTTATGAGATGGCTTTTGAAAGGATATACAAAGAAATATAAAACACTTGTATATGCCCATTATGGAGGTAGAGATAATTAAATAATCAAAATAAAATTTTTAAGGAAAATTTGATCATCATTTTGTACTTCAACGACTGTACCAATTAAAAATAGTTCCCAGAGATTTGCGGATGTCCGGCAATAAAATTTACGAATTCACTGTCAAAGCCGGAAAGGATTTTTCCTCACTGATCTTCAGAGATTCTTATTTGCTTATGAATGTCAAATTAAAGGACTTGAAAAGCACATTTAATTTAAAAGCTGAAAATAAATTGTTTTTTCCATATTTGTATGTTAACATTATAATAATCAAAAAGGATTTTTTAGATTCAATAAAAAGGAAAATTATCATGTAAAATTGGATCATTTACCACCATTAGATGATTATTTACCAAATGGGATGAATATAGCTGATAGGAAGGAATTTATAGAATGGTATTTGAAAAATCAAAAAAAACCATTTTATCTACCTGAAAAACTACATGAATATGGGTCCAATGATACTGAAATATTGCTAGAAGCAATTATTGAAATGAGAAAAATATTACTCCATGTAACAGGTGGATACGATGTATTCGAAAATAGTGCTACAATCGCAGGAATTTCGATGAATATATTTAAATCGAAATTTTTACTTGATAATACCATAGCCATTGTACCTGAAGGTTTTTAAAATTTAAAATATTTTCTTATTAAATTATTCAGGAGGTTATGAGAGACATGATCGGGCCAGTGATATTTCATTGAAATATTTTAAATGGATTTCAAAGAAGCATAATTTGGATATAATTACTGCAGCAAATGGTGGAGAAAAACGTATTGGAAAATATACATAAATTAGATGGGTATGTCGAGAATGAAAATCGAGCTATTGAATTTTTGGGGTAAGAGATTTATTATTATTATTTATAATATTTTAGATGTAATTTCCACGGGTGCCTAAGATGCTATAAACCAGGAGATGAGAGTCGAAACGGAAAAACTATGAAAGAAAATAATGAAAATACATGGATGCGGATCAACGAAATTTCTAAAGAGCTTAAAGTAGATGTAAAATGGGAATGTGAAGTACGAGATGAAATGAAAAAAGATAAAGAGATGAAAGAATTTATGGAGGATATTGGGAATGATATGGGCCCAATAAATCCTAGAGATGCATATTTTGGAGGGAGAACGGGGTATGATATGAATTACTAAACTATTTAAATTATATATTTTAAAATTTAGACCACTTTGTCTTTACAAAAAAGCTGATGAAAATACAAAAATATCAATGTTTGATATAATTAGTTTATACCCATTTATTAATTATGATACAAGGTAATACCTATTTTACTAAAAATTTAAAGATTTTAATTTAAGTTATCCTATCGGAATTCCGGAAGTTATAATACCAAAAAATGAAGATGTTTTATGGAATAAGCCAGAGGATATTCCCCATAAAGGCCTGCTAAAAGTCAAAATATTACCTCCAAAAAATCTTTTGGTGCCCGTAATATCCATCCGTTGTGACCAAAGAATGCTTTTCGCTCTTTGTTATCGTTGCGCCAAAGATTTTGAAACTAAAAATACAAAAATAAATCATAAATGCCAACACACGGATAAAGAACGCGAATTTACGACAACTATTACTAGCATGGAATTAGAGGAAGCTCTTAGAAAAAAATACGTTGTTAAGAAATTTTATCGGGCGTGGCATTATAAAAGATTTTCGAATGATCTATTTAAAGAGTATGTCAGGTAAATTGAATTTTTAAATAATAAAAAATAATTTATGAAATTTTAGACTTTTTTTGAAAATAAAAATTGAAGCCAGCGGTTTTCCAGAAAATGTTAAAACAGATGAAGATAAAATAAAATTTAAAATGGAATACAAAGAAAAATATGGAATAGATATCGATTTGGATAATGTAAAAAAAAATCCGGGTTTACGCCATATTGCCAAATTATGTTTAAATTCATTATGGGGAAAATTTTCGATGCGTAATACTCTGGCAAAAAGCGAAATTATAACTAAACCATCCGAATATTTTAAAATAATATTTGATCATAAGAAAGAAGTCAATATGATACTGCCAATGTCAGAAACAACTATGAGACTAGTTTATAAAGATAGTAAAGAATACTGCGAAGAACATAATTCGAGTAATATAGTACGTTAAAAATTATCGCATTTAATCGACTTTTTATATTAATAAACATATTAGATTATCTCTTTATGGACAACAAGTGCAGCACGTTTGGTATTATTTAAATATATGGAAGAAGTTATCAATACGCCTGGATGTAAAATTTTATATACCGGTAATTATTTTTAATTTCATAAATTATAAAAAATATTATAGATACTGACTCAATTGTATTTTCTCATCCGAAAGATGTCGAGCCAATTAAAAATGGAAATTATCTTGGCGAAATGATGAGGGAATATAAAGATTTTGAAATTCAAGAATTTTGTAGCGGAGGAGTAAGTAAAATAGGTAAATAAAAATATTCTTTTATAATATAGGCGAAACAACTTGCATTACAATTGAAAAATCTCAAAAATGGTGAAATAAAAAATGTTTTAAAAATGAGAGGTAAAAAAGATTTGAATTAAAATTCTAAGATAAATTTAGGAATTACTCTGGATTATCAAAGCTGCAAAAAATTTCAATACGAGGAATTCAAAAGTATGGTATTAAATTTTGGAACAGATCAGGAGCCTGTTAAATTTGAATATTTAAAAATTAATCCCCAGAGAGATTCAAAAATAGTTAGCAGGAATGTTGAAAAGAAATACATACCAAGATGTCAAAAGGGGATTATTACAGATAATTATGATGTATTACCGTTTGGCTATGAATAAATTTTAATGTATAAATCTTATTTTTTTTAAATATTTTTATTGAATCGCTCTATCTTTGGGTCAATAAATCCCAGTTTATTTCATAATAATTTTAAATAATTTATATCTTAGGCTTTAGGATCCAATGAATAGGGAAAATAAAAATTCCTCCTTGAAAACTAAGTAAGAATTTCCTTTAATTTTCATAATTAAATATTATTAAGATGGGTTGAAGCATTATTGGAACATGAACGCCGGGTCATAAAGCGGCAAAATTGGTTGAAGGAATTTGAAAAAAGCTGGCAACGAAATACAATTCGTAATCTGACGGCGAAAATCCAAAAGAAAATGCTGAAGGAAATGAATAAAAATAGAAATAAATGAAAATAAAGGAAAGAAGGATGCTATGGCATGCAAAAAAATAACATTATTTTATTAATAAGCTAACAAAGAATTTTAGCATTAAATCAATTGTATTTTTCGAATTTAATAAATTTTTAACTATTTCCTTAAAACCTAATCCTATACATCTATTAAAAATAAAGTATACACAAAAATGCCCACAGCTATCAGAAAATGGTGACTGAATTGTATGATTATTCATTTTTATTTCTAAAAAATTAGACAAATATATAGTTATATCTTCATTAGGCTTTTCGGCATATGAGTCAAAATATTCAATATTTTTTTCATTCTTTACAAAAAAGGCTACCCAATGTTCGCCTCTTGTTCCTTTTTTATCTGTGTTAGCAATGAAACAATGGGGATACTTCGCCAATAAAGGTATATTATTCGAGGAATATACTCCTTTAAAATATTCTTTAGTATGACAATTCCTTTTAAGAATTGAATCAATTTGAATCGAATTCATCTTTATCTGATTAATTATTATTTAATATTCTTTTTATACCTGGCCATCAGATGTTATGATTCGATCTTTGTCAATCGAAATTATGCCATCAAATTCGCCCATAACTATCATTTCATATCCTTCATCCTTAACGGGCTCGTTGAATTGTACCTTGATCGTAGTGGTTGAATTTTTTATTGTTTCGAAGCCAGGTGAATCCTCTAAGGTTGAAGTCATTGGGATTACAAAGAAGCAATGGCTAGTCATGAACTTGGGCATACCAATTGAGATGGTTCGATCGATATTATCCATCCCTAATCCGGAATACAAATCGGTGAAGGCTCTAATAAATTTATTATCACTAAAATCTAAATTATATGCAACATTAGGGTATGTATTCCCATTGGCTTCCGCGCAAATACTTCTTACATTTGCATGTTCAAATTTGAAAGGAGAAAGTGATTTTCTTCCACTGTAAGCATCGTTCGAGACAAATCCAATGATTAAACGTCTAGGTACAATACTTGTGAAGCAATTCCATGCAAGATCTGTTCTTCCTTTACCGACATACAAGCTTCTCATTTCGATTCGTCTAATCGGATATTTGGCCATATTTGTTTCCAAATGTCGACTAATTGCATTGTTTAATGATTGGGTAACCTCCACAGTTTTTACATACAATTTCATATCCATAACTTTAAGACGATAATTTGCATGATTTGCTGCCGACACTATTTGCTCCGCCCCGTTAACTTCTTTCTTATAATATGGGCATAAAAGTAAGAAATCATCACTATTCCTATGTATGTTTATTATAATATCAGAATTTGAAAGCATTAATAGCTCTTGATTTCCTAGATCAAAATTTAATCTAACTAATGTCTCACAAGTCTGACCATTAGCAAATCTCGCTGCCCTTGCCACAAATCCTTTATTTGTTTCTTTATTTTGGTCAATATCATCCGGGTAATAGCAGCCGGCTTCATGTAAGGCTCTTCTGGTTTCATGAGATAGTCCAAGTTCATGTAAAATATATGAACGATAGGCATAATGAATTCCGCTATTGAACACTTCAACATTTGAAATATTCATAGTCATTTGTCGGATAAATGATTGTCCAAAATTTTGAATAACTCCAACATGCTTATCATCTTCGTTAGCTGGTACAGCTGGAATAGCAGGAACGGCTGGTTGATTCCCTTGAGCAGGTATAGCTGGTACCGCTGGTATTTCAGGTGTTACTTCTATTGGGACCCAATTTTCACCAACCTTTTTCTCAATTCTTGTAGCTAGATAAAGCCAAGTACGGGAAAGATCTGGAAATTGATTATCCGCAAAAAGTCTAAAGGTATAAGGACCAGAGTCATTTAAGGCGGCAAGTGGAAGTAATTCTCTCGTGCTTGTCTTATTTATCGCAACATTTGTAGGAGGTAATTCGAATATAGCTAAGGAATTTTCAATTCCTTCACTGCTTAATCTATCAATTTTTTTGAGAGTTGTCATAATGATTGTATGAATTTATTTATTTTCTAAACTATTTATACTTTTTTCAAGGAAAGGACAACTGATCAATATATTTTCGTTTTTTGTTAACTGGTAGGCTTTTTATAGTCCGGCGATTTTTGATTTTACCTTTGCCACACTGTTGTAATTTCGTTGCAATATTCTGTAAGCTTTGTTTAGAATGTTCTGCTAGCGATTCTTTTATATTCTTTCCTTCAGAAATATCTCCCAAAATTTTTGTTCCAGCAGCTATCCCTTCTTGACCTGCTGTACTAGCAATATTCTTGGCGATTGGCATCAAGAATCTGGCAATACCAGGCAAAATAGTATTCGTGAATACTCCAAAACCTCTTTGATATTTAGTGCCAACAAAATATTTACCCGTTCCCTCCTGTGATGAGAGAAATCCACTCCAATCAAGTTTATCTGGGTCTATGTATACGTGAGTCATTTAGAAAAATGAACGTTTCCAATGTAATGTTATAATTATATTTCCCCAGTGAAAGTTGACTAATTCGCCTGAAGATGTTCTAACTTCGATATTGATTTCAGTAATTCGTTTGGATTGTAATCTATGATGAAATTCAGCGCTATATATAGACTCTACGATCTCACCAGGTTTTCCTTGAACATTAACTACTCGCAATAATGGGACTAACTCATCTCCGACCATGGTATTTTCAATGAGCTTTGGTGCATAGATATATAATTGTTTTACCCCTCCAGACAGATCTGGCATATATTCTGCTATATCTCCACCTACTATGTTTACATTCGTCCGGAAACCCAGGATATATGCAAGTTGTTTAGAAATCTGTATTGATTTAATATTTTTTTGCATTAAAACAGTAAATTTTTGATAAACACTATCATATCTGAATTGGACTTTTTGTGTCGAATCTGATGGAATTTTAGCCATTTTTCCAATCTTTTTAAGCCTATTCATCAAGCTGCGATGGACTTGTTCAGGTATATTTAATTCTCTTCCCGATTCATCTAAATGACTGGTACTATTTACCAAGGTTTGTGGCTTTGGTAATTCTGGTAATGATGATAAATCTTCTTCATTCTCGGTCTCATCTGGTATGAAAAAGCCTTTTATTCTTATTGGCTCTGGCTTTTTATTAACATTTTCAGTAATCTTTTTTTGTGGAAATAATTCAATTTCTTCTGCACTTTGGCTTATAACCCAATTATTTTGGCTACTTTTTTCTATTTTCTTTTCTTCTTTAATAACCGTTGTTTTTGGCTTTAGCCATTCATATTCTTCATCACTTGATTCAATAACGGGTAATAGTGGTTTTGGTACATCCACCTTAGCTTTTGGAGGAAATAAAGGAGCAACAGGCAAATGAATTGAACTTTTCTCTTGTTCCTTCCTTTCCTTAAATTTATTAACTTTGTCAATTATTTCTTTTGGCTCTTCAATTTTTTGAAAGGTATCAATCGCAGTACTAGAATCATCTTGAGATATAATTCTAGCAGGTTGCTGAGATGTGACGGGAGCTTTAGGCTGAAAGGATTCGGTGGTCCCTTCTTTTCTTTTTCTTTCTTCTTCTTTTCTTTTCTTGAATTCTTCGACTGCCGCAATTATTTCTGGACTCTCCTCTATTCTCGTTAGAGTTTTTAATTCACCTTCATTTGTAGTCTGTATCTGCTCTTTACCTTCATTATTAGTATTCTGTATCTGTCCATCACTTTCATTATTTATATAAGTCTCTGCTTGCCCTTCAATTTTCCCTTGATTTTGTATTTTTGGATGATCTGGCGGATATTGAGGAACTGGCATAGGTTGTTCTATCACTGTTGATTCACTTTGATCATTATCCGACTGCCCCGTAACTGAATTGATAAGAAATTCAATCTTATTCGTTATTTGCTCTACTCCATCTTGGAAATTTCTTTCTGGCGTTCCGGCAAATAATCTACCTGCTTCATTACCTAATTTTCTAGCATTTTGCTCGGCTTTTTTGGCAATGTCTGCAACTTTTCTTGCTTCTCTGACATTTTTGCTTTCTTTAAATTCTATGACTTTATTTTTAGCATTGGCAGCAATTTTGGCTTCTTCTGCTATTAGGACAGCCTTGTCTTGAATGGTATTAGCTATTGACAATAGATCATTATACAATTCTTGCCCAACATCTGGAAATTTCCTTCTGAGCCTTTCACTTTTTTGTCTTTTTGCTCTTGCTAATTGGGCCCAAGTTTCGACTTGCGATGCCAAAGCTACGCATTGATTATATGCTTTTTCTCTTGCCCTCTGTGCCGCTAATAATTTCTTTTGTTCTTCTAAATTAATAGCTGCTTGAGCTAAATCATTAGACTGATTTGTATTCTCTTGTGTAACATTTCCTTCTCCTGCTTTCCGTCTTTGAAATTCTTGAACAGCTGCAATTATTTCAGGCGTTTCTTGTATTCTTTCCGGTGTTTTTAATTCATCCTCATTTTCCAAAATTGACCTAGTAAACCTAGGTTTAGAATCTTTTTCATATGCCATTATTGCATCATTTAAACCCTTTTCCAAATTTGAAATAGAAAGAAAATTCATCGCAGGAATTGGAATTTTTTCATCATCTCCTACCTCATTATTTATTGTAATAAATTGGTCTTCTTGTGTTCCTAGTGATGTAAATGATATAGGATAAATTATTGAAGAGAGAGCGACAGACCAATTTGAATCTAAATTTAATGGTTCAGGTAACCTGATTGTATAATTTGATGTTTTATTACCTTCAATAGCAGTATTTGAGGGTAAAACTGTATAAAAATTATCCATCTTAATTTACTAAATCCGATTCTTTTATCCAAGAATTATGTTTTCAGAATAGCCTACCCACCTAACAAATAGTTCTTTTATACCTTTTCTTTTGCGTGTTTTTATGACTTCGGCAATTCGATAGGTTGTATCTTTTGTGGTCAATACTAATTCTTATTCATAAAATACGCTTTCAATTTTATTATCTTCCAGATCAGCTATTCTATAGGATGGAGGATCAGTTAAACTCACTTTTACGATCTTAAATAATTCGTCAGTGAAATTTGGCAAATAGCCTTTATCAAATTTAGTTTTTTCTTTTGATATTCTTACAATATCGTCAATTTTAAACTTTGGATTAGCATTTTCATCCCTGTTTGATTTATATACTCGCTCTAATAGCTCATGCGCATTATCATAATTTACAGAATTCGGCTTTATTCCTATTGTCCGGTTTATACTATTATTTATTCCATTGACAATTTTATCAATTATTTCAATCCATCTTGTCGTATTCTTCTCACTAAAATATTTGTATAATCTTCCTTTAATCGTCCTATTTGCCCTCTCAACTACTCCTGCATGTAAATTTGGCGAATACATTACATGCTTTATAATATTTTTCTCCTTAAAATAATTTAACATTTTTTTGGCTTGGAACTCGACCCCAGCATCACTGTAAAGTTTATTCGGTAATATTTTTGACTTAACAAATATTATATCAAAAGCCTTAATCATGTCTTCACTTTTTTTGGTTCTAGCAGGAGCAACATATATTTTCCGACTTAATACATCAATGCAAACTAGTAAATAAGCATTATTATCATTTTCTTTTTTAATACTATCAAATATACATAGATCATTGCCAATCGGTATTCAATCCTGTTGGAATAGTTCTAAGTCTTTTGAATCTAATTCTTCGTGGCTTAAATAATGTATATGTTCTTTCTTTCGAGAGAAAATCTGTTACATCTTTTATGGAAATGTTTTTATTTTTCTTTTTGGCTTCAACTAGAATTTTATTTATTCCCGCATAACTAGCAGGAGAATTTAAATTATAATAAATATCTTGGAGAATTTTTTCTTTTACAGTCTTGCCCATAATTTCGGTTTAAATGAAATAATTTTATTTCGTTTAAGTCCTGGAGTTTTTATAGGATTTAATTTGACCATTACTAATTTTTTATTTTTCTTTCCTCTACCTATTTGACCAAAGATTCTTATAAATTCGGGATCTTTTGAAAGCTTCCCTTTTAGAAAAGTATAACCTTTCGGTGGTGTATTCAGTTGACCTGACATATATTTTAGGGCATCAACATAATTGCTTCCTCTCACTGACTTGTTAAAATTTGTTAAGATACTTCCATCGCTATTTATTCCCAAATTTTCTTTATTTTTCCCTACATAATTCATTAATTTTGTAAAAATCCTAGGTGTAATTGGTGAGAGTGGTTTTGTATATGTAGATGCAGTTGCTGTAGGTGAAGGGGTATTTGTTTGACTTTTAGCTGTTTGTTTTGGCGTGTCATAATCGGATGAATAGATTTCCGAATCATCTGAAAGAGATTCACTTTCACGAGTTACACTCTGGCTCGTTTTAATACTTTCATTTAAATTTCGACGAGTTTTCCCTCTTCTTCTTGGAGTTTCCTCTTGGATTTCTATATTATTTTTCTGTTCCTGATTAATTCCCATATATGGAGGTATATTTGGAGGTGGAGGTAAATTTTCAATAATGACTTTTTGTGGTTTTCCTTCTATCAATTCTCGTAATTTTCTTTTTTGTTTTAAAAGCCACTCATACTTCTTAGCCTTGATATCTTCGGATATATTTTTATTTGAAAAATTTTGATGTATCTTTGCATCGATTAAAGCCTTTTCTTTTCTCAGAGGATCATCACCTCTCATCATAGACAATAAAGCTAAATATTCCACTTCGGGAATCATAATCATTTTCTTTGCATGTTTCATTTTAATTTACAATTTTTTGTACTAAATGAGCTGCGAGTTCGGCTAAAACAGGGACTAATATAGCACCCAATGCAATGCCACTACCTTGTTGTATTCGATTTCTGGCACCTTTTTCAGTTTTTGAACGAGCAATTGATCTGTAAAAATCGGCGTATCGGGCTAGTTTTCTTTTTTGGGGTTTAGTAAGAGCAAAATTAAATTTAAGAATATTTGCACAAATTTCTACAATGGCTAATATTTGTTCGGCACTCGCGTTTAAAAGTAGAGCGTTTTTCTTTTTCTCGGATTTTGTAGAAGCAAGCTTCTGAAGAAATTCTACGTTTTCTTTAATATAAGGACTGAATTCATACATTTTATATTTAAAATATTTTCAATTGTATTTATATACTTCTACTCCACAGGTAAGTAAATTGTAGTAATTTCATTAGGAAAAATATTTGTAGATAATCTAAGGCTCTCAGGAGCATTAGGATGCATATTTATAAGCAAATAAGTGAAGGGTTCTTTCGTTGCATCGTTATATGAATCCATAAAATAATTTAAGCGACGAGGGAAAAGTTGACTTCCTAAGGTTCTCACATGCAATTGAGCAGATGGATTCCTCATTAAAACTAGATAATGAGAGTTTGCACGAGCAGTCTTAATATCTCGACCATAAAGACTTTGTGTAACAAAAATCACACTAGTATTCCAGTTATGGGATCCTCTTGTAAAGAGTAAATCGATAAAATCATTTTTCATATTAAGCATAAGATCGTCTAAAATTAAAAGTAAAGGCTTCTCTTGACTCTTTATAAGTTCAATATCGGGGAGTCCATTATGAGTTTCGATCCCTTTATTTTTCAAAGCGATTATAGATTCATTCATTTCTCCATAACAATATAATATTTTTACTGGTGGAGGTTTTATCAGCTCTTCAGTATGATTTAAAAATTTTAGGAGCCATTTTGTCTTACCACTGCCTGTGGCGCCACATAAAATTAAGGTAAAAGGAGCGTTAAACATTTTTGTTTTTAATTAATATATAATCAGAGCATTTTGGACATTTTATATAGTCTTCCAGGTTTTCAAATGACGATAAAATTGTAAAATGCTGAAGCATTTTTTTACATTTCGAGCAATAATGATAGTGGCATGGGCAGAAATTACAGCACTTAATCGAATGGAGACAATTCTCCATTGTAAATTAGTTTATTCATGATTCATGAATATAATTTTCTTTTATATAGCCCTTATTCCGATTGACTTCTGATCGCATTGGCCCACCACATTTTGGACAATTGACTTCATTTTTATAATAATTGAAATGCATTAATCCCTTTTTATTGCAATATTTGCAATTGAGATAATGGCACAAACAAAAATTACAACATTTATATTCACACATTTTGAATAAAATTTTATGATAGAATATCTTTTTCTTCCATTTATATAGCCCCATTTTTCTAGAATTGATAAAGAATATTCCAGATTTCCCTCCCTTCTCCTTTGATTTATATCATAATTCCTTCCCCTCTCCCCTTATCCATTTCCCTTCCCTTTTCCCTATTTCTTAATTCTTTCCCCTCTCTCCTCATCCTTTTCCCCTCCCTTTTCCCTATTTCTTAATTCTTTCCCTTCTCCCCTCATCCTTTCCCCCCCCCCCCTTTCCCTATTTCTTAATTCTTTCCCCTCTCCCCTCATCATTTTCCCCTCCCTTTTCCCTATTTCATAATTCCTTCCCCTCTCCCCTTATCCATTTCACTTCCCTTTTCCCTATTTCTTAATTCTTTCCCCTCTCTCCTCATCCTTTTCCCCTCCCTTTTCCCTATTTCTTAATTCTTTCCCCTCTCCCCTCATCCTTTTCCCCTCTTTTCCCCTCCCTTTTCCCTATTTCATAATTCCTTCCCCTCTTCCCTCATCCTTTTCCTCTCCCTTTCTCAATTTCATAATTTCTTCTCCCCCTCTAATCTATTTCATTGAATAAAATTCATTGATCTTTTTATTCAAATTTATAAAAACATTCTTTACCTGGAGGGCAGATGATAATGTTCTCTAAATGTAAATAAAAAAATTCGTCGTAAATTGTCCCATCTTGGAATAATGATTCGTTATAAAACGAATTATCAATTTTATTTGGAGTACATAAACAAATCAAATGTTCCGAGTTAGAAGGAACAATATCGAGAATTTTTATTTCTTTAATATGGTTGAAAATTTTTCCAGTTGGGTGGGCACATCGATGGGGAGGAAGTTGAAAATTTGAACCATATTCCTCTATAATATGATTCAATTCTCCTCTCGAGGAACAATTTTTAAAGTCCAAAAAATAATCTAAGGCATTCATTTTCGATTTTTCGATTAGAAACAATTGATTTTTTCTACTTATATAGGCCCCGAATTTCTTATGATTGCATTATGGCCAAAACCTTTGGGCTTTAAACAAAAATTTTTAATTTTCCTAATCATTCCGGGGAGGGGGCCAAAAAAGTAGTCAAGATTTTAGGGTCTTTAAAAATGATTGTAATTTTTCTAGCTCCTTTGGGGGGGGGGGGGGGGGGGGCAAAAAAGTAGCCAAAACCTTTGGGCTTGACAAGCATTTTTTGAGGGAATCAGAATCGGGAATGAAGTGGAAATCTTTGGATTTAAAAACTTATCGGGGACTTTTTGTACATCAGATCGGGGACGGGGGACAAAATGGACTTAACACTACTTACCTTCATTAATTCAATCACTCATTTTTTCACTGAGCTACCAAAAATTAATATTTTTAAATTCAGTAAAACATTTAGATTATTTCTTAATATCTAAAAACTATTTCTAGCCTAACAATTTAATTTTTTGGACCGAAAAATCGAATACCTTCATTAATTCAATCATTAATTTTTTCACTGAGCTACCCAAAATTAATATTTTTAAATTCAATAAAATATTTTAGACTATTTCTTAGTATCTAAAAACTATTTCTAGCCTAACAATTTTTTTTAAAATCCAATAAAAATATATTTTTGGACCGAAAAATCGAAGACCTTCATTAATTCAATCATTAATTTTTTCACTGAGCTACCCAAAATTAATATTTTTAAATTCAATAAAATATTTTAGACTATTTCTTAGTATCTAAAAACTATTTCTAGCCTAACAATTTTTTTTAAAATCCAATAAAAATATATTTTTGGACCGAAAAATCGAATACCTTCATTAATTCAATCATTAATTTTTTCACTGAGCTACCCAAAATTAATATTTTTAAATTCAATAAAATATTTTAGACTATTTCTTAGTATCTAAAAACTATTTCTAGCCTAACAATTTTTTTTAAAATCCAATAAAAATATATTTTTGGACCGAAAAATCGAAGACCTTCATTAATTCAATCATTAATTTTTTCACTGAGCTACCCAAAATTAATATTTTTAAATTCAATAAAATATTTTAGACTATTTCTTAGTATCTAAAAACTATTTCTAGCCTAACAATTTTTTTTAAAATCCAATAAAAATATATTTTTGGACCGAAAAATCGAATACCTTCATTAATTCAATCATTAATTTTTTCACTGAGCTACCCAAAATTAATATTTTTAAATTCAATAAAATATTTTAGACTATTTCTTAGTATCTAAAAACTATTTCTAGCTTAACAATTTTTTTTAAAATCCAATAAAAATATATTTTTGGACCGAAAAATCGAAGACCTTCATTAATTCAATCATTAATTTTTTCACTGAGCTACCCAAAATTAATATTTTTAAATTCAATAAAATATTTTAGACTATTTCTTAGTATCTAAAAACTATTTCTAGCCTAACAATTTTTTTTAAAATCCAATAAAAATATATTTTTGGACCGAAAAATCGAATACCTTCATTAATTCAATCATTAATTTTTTCACTGAGCTACCCAAAATTAATATTTTTAAATTCAATAAAATATTTTAGACTATTTCTTAGTATCTAAAAACTATTTCTAGCCTAACAATTTTTTTTAAAATCCAATAAAAATATATTTTTGGACCGAAAAATCGAATACCTTCATTAATTCAATCATTAATTTTTTCACTGAGCTACCCAAAATTAATATTTTTAAATTCAATAAAATATTTTAGACTATTTCTTAGTATCTAAAAACTATTTCTAGCCTAACAATTTTTTTAAAATCCAATAAAAATATATTTTTTGGACCGAAAAATCGAATACCTTCATTAATTCAATCATTAATTTTTTCACTGAGCTACCCAAAATTAATATTTTTAAATTCAATAAAATATTTTAGACTATTTCTTAGTATCTAAAAACTATTTCTAGCCTAACAATTTTTTTAAAAATCCAATAAAAATATATTTTTGGACCGAAAAATCGAATACCTTCATTAATTCAATCATTAATTTTTTCACTGAGCTACCCAAAATTAATATTTTTAAATTCAGTAAAATATTTTAGACTATTTCTTAATATCTAAAAACTATTTCTAGCCTAACAATTTTTTTTAAAATCCAATAAAAATATATTTTTTTTTGACCGAAAAATCGAATACCTTCATTAATTCAATCATTAATTTTTTCACTGAGCTACCCAAAATTAATATTTTTAAATTCAATAAAATATTTTAGACTATTTCTTAGTATCTAAAAACTATTTCTAGCCTAACAATTTTTTTTAAAATCCAATAAAAATATATTTTTGGACCGAAAAATCGAATACCTTCATTAATTCAATCATTAATTTTTTCACTGAGCTACCCAAAATTAATATTTTTAAATTCAATAAAATATTTTAGACTATTTCTTAATATCTAAAAACTATTTCTAGCCTAACAATTTTTTTTAAAATCCAATAAAAATATATTTTTGGACCGAAAAATCGAATACCTTCATTAATTCAATCATTAATTTTTTCACTGAGCTACCCAAAATTAATATTTTTAAATTCAATAAAATATTTTAGACTATTTCTTAGTATCTAAAAACTATTTCTAGCCTAACAATTTTTTTTAAAATCCAATAAAAATATATTTTTGGACCGAAAAATCGAAGACCTTCATTAATTCAATCATTAATTTTTTCACTGAGCTACCCAAAATTAATATTTTTAAATTCAGTAAAATATTTTAGACTATTTCTTAATATCTAAAAACTATTTCTAGCCTAACAATTTTTTTTAAAATCCAATAAAAATATATTTTTTTTTGACCGAAAAATCGAATACCTTCATTAATTCAATCATTAATTTTTTCACTGAGCTACCCAAAATTAATATTTTTAAATTCAATAAAATATTTTAGACAATTTCTTAGTATCTAAAAACTATTTCTAGCCTAACAATTTTTTTTAAAATCCAATAAAAATATATTTTTGGACCGAAAAATCGAATACCTTCATTAATTCAATCATTAATTTTTTCACTGAGCTACCCAAAATTAATATTTTTAAATTCAGTAAAATATTTTAGACTATTTCTTAATATCTAAAAACTATTTCTAGCCTAACAATTTTTTTTAAAATCCAATAAAAATATTTTTTTTTTGACCGAAAAATCGAATACCTTCATTAATTCAATCATTAATTTTTTCACTGAGCTACCCAAAATTAATATTTTTAAATTCAATAAAATATTTTAGACAATTTCTTAGTATCTAAAAACTATTTCTAGCCTAACAATTTTTTTTAAAATCCAATAAAAATATATTTTTGGACCGAAAAATCGAATACCTTCATTAATTCAATCATTAATTTTTTCACTGAGCTACCCAAAATTAATATTTTTAAATTCAATAAAATATTTTAGACTATTTCTTAGTATCTAAAAACTATTTCTAGCCTAACAATTTTTTTTAAAATCCAATAAAAATATATTTTTGGACCGAAAAATCGAATACCTTCATTAATTCAATCATTAATTTTTTCACTGAGCTACCCAAAATTAATATTTTTAAATTCAATAAAATATTTTAGACTATTTCTTAGTATCTAAAAACTATTTCTAGCCTAACAATTTTTTTTAAAATCCAATAAAAATATATTTTTGGACCGAAAAATCGAATACCTTCATTAATTCAATCATTAATTTTTTCACTGAGCTACCCAAAATTAATATTTTTAAATTCAATAAAATATTTTAGACTATTTCTTAGTATCTAAAAACTATTTCTAGCCTAACAATTTTTTTTAAAATCCAATAAAAATATATTTTTGGACCGAAAAATCGAATACCTTCATTAATTCAATCATTAATTTTTTCACTGAGCTACCCAAAATTAATATTTTTAAATTCAATAAAATATTTTAGACTATTTCTTAGTATCTAAAAACTATTTCTAGCCTAACAATTTTTTTAAAAATCCAATAAAAATATATTTTTGGACCGAAAAATCGAATACCTTCATTAATTCAATCACTCATTTTTTCACTGAGCTACCCAAAATTAATATTTTTAAATTCAGTAAAATTAGAATCTAAAAACTATTTCTAACCTAAAATTTTTTTTAAAATCCAATAAAAATATATTTTTTTTTGACCGAAAATTCGAATACCTTCATTAATTCAATCATTAATTTTTTCACTGAGCTACCCAAAATTAATATTTTTAAATTCAATAAAATATTTTAGACTATTTCTTAATATCTAAAAACTATTTCTAGCCTAACAATTTTTTTAAAAATCCAATAAAAATATATTTTTGGACCGAAAAATCGAATACCTTCATTAATTCAATCACTCATTTTTTCACTGAGCTACCCAAAATTAATATTTTTAAATTCAGTAAAATATTTTAGACTATTTCTTAGAATCTAAAAACTATTTCTAGCCTAAAATTTTTTTTAAAATCCAATAAAAATATATTTTTTTTTGACCGAAAATTCGAATACCTTCATTAATTCAATCATTAATTTTTTCACTGAGCTACCCAAAATTAATATTTTTAAATTCAATAAAATATTTTAGACTATTTCTTAGTATCTAAAAACTGTTTCTAGCCTAACAATTTTTTAAAAATCCAATAAAAACATATTTTTTGGACCGAAAAATCGAATACCTTCATTAATTCAATCACTCATTTTTTCACTGAGCTCCCAAAATTAATATTTTTAAATTCAGTAAAATATTTTAGACTATTTCTTAGTATCTAAAAACTGTTTCTAGCCTAACAATTTTTTTTAAAATCCAATAAAAATATATTTTTTGGACCGAAAAATCGAATATCTTCATTAATTCAATCACTCATTTTTTCACTGAGCTACACAAAATTAATATTTTTAAATTCAGTAAAATATTTTAGACTATTTCTTAGTATCTAAAAACTGTTTCTAGCCTAACAATTTTTTAAAAATCCAATAAAAACATATTTTTTGGACCGAAAAATCGAATACCTTCATTAATTCAATCACTCATTTTTTCACTGAGCTACACAAAATTAATATTTTTAAATTCAGTAAAATATTTTAGACTATTTCTTAGTATCTAAAAACTGTTTCTAGCCTAACAATTTTTTAAAAATCCAATAAAAATATATTTTTTGGACCGAAAAATCGAATAAGTTACCCTCTAATTCACTTATTTTTTCACTGAGCTACACAAAATTAATATTTTTAAATTCAGTAAAATATTTTAGACTATTTCTTAGTATCTAAAAACTGTTTCTAGCCTAACAATTTTTTAAAAATCCAATAAAAATATATTTTTTGGACCGAAAAATCGAATAAGTTACCCTCTAATTCACTTATTTTTTCACTGAGCTACACAAAATTAATATTTTTAAATTCAGTAAAATATTTTAGACTATTTCTTAGTATCTAAAAACTGTTTCTAGCCTAACAATTTTTTTTAAAATCCAATAAAAATATATTTTTTGGACCGAAAAATCGAATATCTTCATTAATTCAATCACTCATTTTTTCACTGAGCTACACAAAATTAATATTTTTAAATTCAATAAAATATTTTAGACTATTTCTTAGTATCTAAAAACTGTTTCTAGCCTAACAATTTTTTAAAAATCCAATAAAAACATATTTTTTGGACCGAAAAATCGAATACCTTCATTAATTCAATCACTCATTTTTTCACTGAGCTACACAAAATTAATATTTTTAAATTCAGTAAAATATTTTAGACTATTTCTAAGTATCTAAAAACTGTTTCTAGCCTAACAATTTTTTAAAAATCCAATAAAAATATATTTTTTGGACCGAAAAATCGAATAAGTTACCCTCTAATTCACTTATTTTTTCACTGAGCTACACAAAATTAATATTTTTAAATTCAGTAAAATATTTTAGACTATTTCTTAGTATCTAAAAACTGTTTCTAGCCTAACAATTTTTTAAAAATCCAATAAAAATATATTTTTTGGACCGAAAAATCGAATAAGTTACCCTCTAATTCACTTATTTTTTCACTGAGCTACACAAAATTAATATTTTTAAATTCAGTAAAATATTTTAGACTATTTCTTAGTATCTAAAAACTGTTTCTAGCCTAACAATTTTTTTTAAAATCCAATAAAAATATATTTTTTGGACCGAAAAATCGAATATCTTCATTAATTCAATCACTCATTTTTTCACTGAGCTACACAAAATTAATATTTTTAAATTCAGTAAAATATTTTAGACTATTTCTTAGTATCTAAAAACTGTTTCTAGCCTAACAATTTTTTAAAAATCCAATAAAAACATATTTTTTGGACCGAAAAATCGAATACCTTCATTAATTCAATCACTCATTTTTTCACTGAGCTACACAAAATTAATATTTTTAAATTCAGTAAAATATTTTAGACTATTTCTTAGTATCTAAAAACTGTTTCTAGCCTAACAATTTTTTAAAAATCCAATAAAAACATATTTTTTGGACCGAAAAATCGAATACCTTCATTAATTCAATCACTCATTTTTTCACTGAGCTACACAAAATTAATATTTTTAAATTCAGTAAAATATTTTAGACTATTTCTTAGTATCTAAAAACTGTTTCTAGCCTAACAATTTTTTAAAAATCCAATAAAAATATATTTTTTGGACCGAAAAATCGAATAAGTTACCCTCTAATTCACTTATTTTTTCACTGAGCTACACAAAATTAATATTTTTAAATTCAGTAAAATATTTTAGACTATTTCTTAGTATCTAAAAACTGTTTCTAGCCTAACAATTTTTTAAAAATCCAATAAAAATATATTTTTTGGACCGAAAAATCGAATAAGTTACCCTCTAATTCACTTATTTTTTCACTGAGCTACACAAAATTAATATTTTTAAATTCAGTAAAATATTTTAGACTATTTCTTAGTATCTAAAAACTGTTTCTAGCCTAACAATTTTTTAAAAATCCAATAAAAATATATTTTTTGGACCGAAAAATCGAATAAGTTACCCTCTAATTCACTTATTTTTTCACTGAGCTACACAAAATTAATATTTTTAAATTCAGTAAAATATTTTAGACTATTTCTTAGTATCTAAAAACTGTTTCTAGCCTAACAATTTTTTTTAAAATCCAATAAAAATATATTTTTTGGACCGAAAAATCGAATATCTTCATTAATTCAATCACTCATTTTTTCACTGAGCTACACAAAATTAATATTTTTAAATTCAATAAAATATTTTAGACTATTTCTTAGTATCTAAAAACTGTTTCTAGCCTAACAATTTTTTTTAAAATCCAATAAAAATATATTTTTGGACCGAAAAATCGAATACCTTCATTAATTCAATCATTAATTTTTTCACTGAGCTACCCAAAATTAATATTTTTAAATTCAATAAAATATTTTAGACTATTTCTTAGTATCTAAAAACTATTTCTAGCCTAACAATTTTTTTTAAAATCCAATAAAAATATATTTTTGGACCGAAAAATCGAATACCTTCATTAATTCAATCATTAATTTTTTCACTGAGCTACCCAAAATTAATATTTTTAAATTCAATAAAATATTTTAGACTATTTCTTAGTATCTAAAAACTATTTCTAGCCTAACAATTTTTTTAAAAATCCAATAAAAATATATTTTTGGACCGAAAAATCGAATACCTTCATTAATTCAATCACTCATTTTTTCACTGAGCTACCCAAAATTAATATTTTTAAATTCAGTAAAATTAGAATCTAAAAACTATTTCTAACCTAAAATTTTTTTTAAAATCCAATAAAAATATATTTTTTTTTGACCGAAAATTCGAATACCTTCATTAATTCAATCATTAATTTTTTCACTGAGCTACCCAAAATTAATATTTTTAAATTCAATAAAATATTTTAGACTATTTCTTAATATCTAAAAACTATTTCTAGCCTAACAATTTTTTTAAAAATCCAATAAAAATATATTTTTGGACCGAAAAATCGAATACCTTCATTAATTCAATCACTCATTTTTTCACTGAGCTACCCAAAATTAATATTTTTAAATTCAGTAAAATATTTTAGACTATTTCTTAGAATCTAAAAACTATTTCTAGCCTAAAATTTTTTTTAAAATCCAATAAAAATATATTTTTTTTTGACCGAAAATTCGAATACCTTCATTAATTCAATCATTAATTTTTTCACTGAGCTACCCAAAATTAATATTTTTAAATTCAATAAAATATTTTAGACTATTTCTTAGTATCTAAAAACTGTTTCTAGCCTAACAATTTTTTAAAAATCCAATAAAAACATATTTTTTGGACCGAAAAATCGAATACCTTCATTAATTCAATCACTCATTTTTTCACTGAGCTCCCAAAATTAATATTTTTAAATTCAGTAAAATATTTTAGACTATTTCTTAGTATCTAAAAACTGTTTCTAGCCTAACAATTTTTTTTAAAATCCAATAAAAATATATTTTTTGGACCGAAAAATCGAATATCTTCATTAATTCAATCACTCATTTTTTCACTGAGCTACACAAAATTAATATTTTTAAATTCAGTAAAATATTTTAGACTATTTCTTAGTATCTAAAAACTGTTTCTAGCCTAACAATTTTTTAAAAATCCAATAAAAACATATTTTTTGGACCGAAAAATCGAATACCTTCATTAATTCAATCACTCATTTTTTCACTGAGCTACACAAAATTAATATTTTTAAATTCAGTAAAATATTTTAGACTATTTCTTAGTATCTAAAAACTGTTTCTAGCCTAACAATTTTTTAAAAATCCAATAAAAATATATTTTTTGGACCGAAAAATCGAATAAGTTACCCTCTAATTCACTTATTTTTTCACTGAGCTACACAAAATTAATATTTTTAAATTCAGTAAAATATTTTAGACTATTTCTTAGTATCTAAAAACTGTTTCTAGCCTAACAATTTTTTAAAAATCCAATAAAAATATATTTTTTGGACCGAAAAATCGAATAAGTTACCCTCTAATTCACTTATTTTTTCACTGAGCTACACAAAATTAATATTTTTAAATTCAGTAAAATATTTTAGACTATTTCTTAGTATCTAAAAACTGTTTCTAGCCTAACAATTTTTTTTAAAATCCAATAAAAATATATTTTTTGGACCGAAAAATCGAATATCTTCATTAATTCAATCACTCATTTTTTCACTGAGCTACACAAAATTAATATTTTTAAATTCAATAAAATATTTTAGACTATTTCTTAGTATCTAAAAACTGTTTCTAGCCTAACAATTTTTTAAAAATCCAATAAAAACATATTTTTTGGACCGAAAAATCGAATACCTTCATTAATTCAATCACTCATTTTTTCACTGAGCTACACAAAATTAATATTTTTAAATTCAGTAAAATATTTTAGACTATTTCTAAGTATCTAAAAACTGTTTCTAGCCTAACAATTTTTTAAAAATCCAATAAAAATATATTTTTTGGACCGAAAAATCGAATAAGTTACCCTCTAATTCACTTATTTTTTCACTGAGCTACACAAAATTAATATTTTTAAATTCAGTAAAATATTTTAGACTATTTCTTAGTATCTAAAAACTGTTTCTAGCCTAACAATTTTTTAAAAATCCAATAAAAATATATTTTTTGGACCGAAAAATCGAATAAGTTACCCTCTAATTCACTTATTTTTTCACTGAGCTACACAAAATTAATATTTTTAAATTCAGTAAAATATTTTAGACTATTTCTTAGTATCTAAAAACTGTTTCTAGCCTAACAATTTTTTTTAAAATCCAATAAAAATATATTTTTTGGACCGAAAAATCGAATATCTTCATTAATTCAATCACTCATTTTTTCACTGAGCTACACAAAATTAATATTTTTAAATTCAGTAAAATATTTTAGACTATTTCTTAGTATCTAAAAACTGTTTCTAGCCTAACAATTTTTTAAAAATCCAATAAAAACATATTTTTTGGACCGAAAAATCGAATACCTTCATTAATTCAATCACTCATTTTTTCACTGAGCTACACAAAATTAATATTTTTAAATTCAGTAAAATATTTTAGACTATTTCTTAGTATCTAAAAACTGTTTCTAGCCTAACAATTTTTTAAAAATCCAATAAAAACATATTTTTTGGACCGAAAAATCGAATACCTTCATTAATTCAATCACTCATTTTTTCACTGAGCTACACAAAATTAATATTTTTAAATTCAGTAAAATATTTTAGACTATTTCTTAGTATCTAAAAACTGTTTCTAGCCTAACAATTTTTTAAAAATCCAATAAAAATATATTTTTTGGACCGAAAAATCGAATAAGTTACCCTCTAATTCACTTATTTTTTCACTGAGCTACACAAAATTAATATTTTTAAATTCAGTAAAATATTTTAGACTATTTCTTAGTATCTAAAAACTGTTTCTAGCCTAACAATTTTTTAAAAATCCAATAAAAATATATTTTTTGGACCGAAAAATCGAATAAGTTACCCTCTAATTCACTTATTTTTTCACTGAGCTACACAAAATTAATATTTTTAAATTCAGTAAAATATTTTAGACTATTTCTTAGTATCTAAAAACTGTTTCTAGCCTAACAATTTTTTAAAAATCCAATAAAAATATATTTTTTGGACCGAAAAATCGAATAAGTTACCCTCTAATTCACTTATTTTTTCACTGAGCTACACAAAATTAATATTTTTAAATTCAGTAAAATATTTTAGACTATTTCTTAGTATCTAAAAACTGTTTCTAGCCTAACAATTTTTTTTAAAATCCAATAAAAATATATTTTTTGGACCGAAAAATCGAATATCTTCATTAATTCAATCACTCATTTTTTCACTGAGCTACACAAAATTAATATTTTTAAATTCAGTAAAATATTTTAGACTATTTCTTAGTATCTAAAAACTGTTTCTAGCCTAACAATTTTTTAAAAATCCAATAAAAACATATTTTTTGGACCGAAAAATCGAATACCTTCATTAATTCAATCACTCATTTTTTCACTGAGCTACACAAAATTAATATTTTTAAATTCAGTAAAATATTTTAGACTATTTCTTAGTATCTAAAAACTGTTTCTAGCCTAACAATTTTTTAAAAATCCAATAAAAATATATTTTTTGGACCGAAAAATCGAATAAGTTACCCTCTAATTCACTTATTTTTTCACTGAGCTACACAAAATTAATATTTTTAAATTCAGTAAAATATTTTAGACTATTTCTTAGTATCTAAAAACTGTTTTTAGCCTTACAATTTTTTAAAAATCCAATAAAAATATATTTTTTGGACCGAAAAATCGAATAAGTTACCCTCTAATTCACTTATTTTTTCACTGAGCTATTATTTTATCGTCTTTTCGGAAAATAATATTTATCTTTCTAAAGGTTTATATATTCTTAATTATTTTTCTTATTAAATTAATCTATAATAAACTGATTTTAAAACAATCTCGTGAATAAAATATTATTTCTCATTATTATTAAAATTTTAATATTTATCAATTTCCTGTCATGGGAAAATTATTTTTTTAATAGGAATAACAGATCGCTATAATTGATAAGTTAAATTATTTATTTAATTACTACTTGTTGGCGATTTATTACATAAGAACGACCATTTTCTGAACAAACAGCAGCTATACATCCAAAGTAGGGCCTGGAAGGTATTATAGTAAAATCTTATACATATCAGATATATTGTATTTCACAATTGAATCTGATGCGAAATTAGTTTTAATATTTTATTATTTAATAAAAAATTTTATTTATTATTTTTCATTATATTAATAAATTATCAAGTTTAAGTTTAATTTAATTTCGGTAGTCTGTCTTTGCGCTTCAGTCCGGGTAATTATGTCCATTTTGCGCTATTATGAAAGGAAGAATGGGGAAAAGAATAAATTTTGCAAATAATTTTTTACAATTTTAACACATTTTTATGTGGATGAATTTAAAAAATTTAGTATAATAATAATAAATCATTTAATTTTTCATAAATCTGAATTGCTTTCAAGAATTTAAATATAATAAATGAATTATATATATTTATTTAACAATTTCAATTCTTTTAGAATTTTCCTTCTATTTTCAGCAAATAATTTTCTTATTCAGATATTTTATCACTAATTTTATTATGATACGATTTTTTTAAATTCTTTTTTTAGATCACAATTTTATAAAATAAGCTAAAGCAAAATTAAAATATTTTATTTTGGGAAAAAAGCGGAATAGCTTGTCAGATTATTTATGAAATAATGTATTTGATTAAGATTAATATGAATTAAATTTTTAAATAATTATAAATTTTTTATTTTTACTTTAAATTCTCTTAAATATATATAATTTTATAAATATTATTTATATTTATTTTTTCAAATCAATTTATTTTTAATTTTGCACTTTTATTTCTATTTTTAAATATTTTATTTAATTAAAAATTAAATAATATTAAATTATTTTTTCGAATTGAAAAAAATTATACCCCAATGCATGCATTTCAATTGCTTGTTTCGTCCGACAAAAGTACGTTTTAATCAGAACATCGATAAAGAAAATTTATTTAATCTTTATTTGTTTATTTTCAATTATATATTTTCAATTTAAAATTTTCAAAAAATTTTATTTTTGATTTTGAATTCTTGGAATTTTAGCAATATTATCGGCGATGATTTTTATGATGTGAAATCAATGCTAGGAGAAAAATGAATTAGGCCTCTTTCTAAGGCCAAATCCATTCGTCGGGATTTCTTTTTTTTCTGAAATTTTCACACGATAATTAACATATAAAAATATTGATTTTATTAAAATTTTTCATTATTTTTGAATTCAATGTAATATTATATGATTATTTTCCTTTTTTATTTCAAGAATATATTTATTTCTAATTGATAATTTGAAAAATGTTATATTTTATCAGTCAATCCTATATTATGAAATATGTTTTTTTTTAATTTTTTAAATAACCATTGTATCAGCGTATTTCACCGTTAAAGAATAGCAGGCAATTCAAATTCTCAAATAAATTTCAAAGTGAGAATACCATCATAACCTAAGCATTTCATTAGCTTTGTCTTTCAATGCTTCAATAAATAAACCTTCAGCTTAAATTCTAAAATCTTTTTTTTTCTCAATTTATCATATTCTTCTCTTCGGTATGATATATAATTTATATTTTTTAAAATTAAACTTTTTCCAATTCCCCTTTTTTCTATCTGTAAATATTTTCCAAAAATATTCAATTTAATTCTTTTTTTTTAATAATTTATTAAAATACTCAAATGAATTATTGTAGATAGATCTGATATATAATTTTGTTCCCGTTAAAAAATGCCATTTCTTATTTTTTTTTGAATTAAATACGAGATTAGAATTCCATGTGAAATATACATTCTTATTAAAATGAAGATATTTTGTAATATTATTATCTTTATCAATTAGAAAACTTTTCTGCTTTATATTATTGATCAATTGCCTCATTTGTCATTGTTTTTTGTAAGTATTTAAGACTTCTTCGATTTCAAAAGAATAATTTAGAAAATTATAAAAATTATTCTCAACACTTCTATTGCTTAGGATATGGATCTCTTCCGCCCGTTTAATTAATTAGAATATTTGTTTTTTCAGCATTTATTAATCCAATTTATTGTTCTTTTTTGGTAGGTCAAATGATTTTTAATGAATACTAAAATTCGATGCAAATAAAATCTCTTTTAACCATATAGTAGTCCTATATATATCACAGTCCATTAATTAATATTTATAAATAAAATTTCATCAGCAGAACAGCATTTTCCAAGCAAAATTTAATTTTTATAGATTTATTTTTGTTGGGAATGGACCTTTCACATTACCATTTCTATTGATTTAAATTTATTTTGTCATTATGCCAATCCTCTCTAAATTCTCTTTCTCTGTCCCTTTTCGCAAGCATAATTCGATTCCCAGCCAAATCCCCACATCATTCGTACGAATTGTAAAATTCCCAATTTTATTCATTCGACCTACTTTATTATTTATTTGATTCGCATTTTTAAATTAAATTGAATAAAAACATTTTATTATTATTTCTTGATTGTTGTAAAATACACAACAACTTTTGGCGCAGTCAGCAAACAAAATTATTATATTTGGACACGACTTTATTTTATTTGGACAAGAAAAGTTTTTATCGTCAAAGGCTGCAATTAAAATTCGTCAAATCGGCAATAAAATTACGTCAAAAATCGGCATCAAAAATCAATAAAATTCGACGCCTATTATTTTCTGTGTGAATCTAATTGAATCTGCTGTGTGCAGATCGGGCAAATCTTCAATAAATTAGTCACATTTTCGTCAATTTTATTACATCAATTAAATATCAAAAATGGCAAATTTATCGGCTGAACAATTCCAACAATTATTGGCAGCAATTACAAAAAATTTGGCTCCAGCTCAAAATATTGGGACTAATGACGCTGCTCTCGCTGCATCACTGAGTTTGAGGATCAACACTTTCAATTATGATCCGGAAGCAGGTTCAACATTTGAAAAATGGCACCAAAGATTTGGAAACCACATCGAAGTGGATGGTGAACAACTGGAAGAGTCAGCCAGAGTTCGATTATTGATCGGCAAACTCGGGGACTCAGAATATGCCAAATTTGCGGACAGCATTTTGCCAACAAAACCCGATGAACTGGAATATAAAGATGCCATCGCAAAGCTTAAGGCTTTGTTCGCCGATGATCGATCGCTGTTTGTCAGGAGGTTTGAATGTTTTAAAATCAAACAGCTGGCAGGAGAAGATATTGCCACTTTCATTTCCAAAGTAAATGCGGCCTGTGAAAATGCAAATTTAACATTGACAAAAGAAACATTGAAGTGTATGATAATGGTGGTTGGCTTGAGAGATGAACACCATGATTTACGTCAAAAATGCTTACAATTATTGGAAGAAGCAAACAAGAAAGGCGAAGAGCTGAAATTGGAAAAGCTTGGTGAAGAATGCCGAGCATTTCAGCTATTGCGGGATAGTGCCAAATCCCTGTCATCAAGCCACCACCCATCAGTCAATACAATTCACAATAAACCACAACAATACAAAGAAAAGTTCAAAGGCAAGATAAAACCCAAAGAAGGGAAGGCCGAGAACAAAAATGAGAAGAATACAAAACCATCTTGTTTTGCTTGTGGAAAGCCTGGCCATTGGCGCCAGCAGTGCAAATTCAAAGATGCGACGTGCAATTGTTGTGGCAAGAAAGGTCATATTGCAACTATTTGTCGCCAGAGAACTCAGAAAACTGGGACAAATGAAGTGCAGGTTGGTTCAATTGAAGTAAATATGGCCGCCAACAATGCAGAATATTATGGATGGTTTATTGTGCCAGTCAAAATAAATGGAAAGAATATTGATATGAAACTGGACACAGGTTCTCAAATTGCAATACTCACTTCAGCCACGTGGGCAAAACTTGGAAAGCCTAAACTGGTGAAGTCAGAAATCAAGGCAAGTAATTGCAATGGTATCCAATTCAATATTATGGGAAAAATTGAATGTTTTGTCAATTTCAATGGAAATGAGAAGAAATTGATTGGATATGTGACAGATCAAGTGGCACATGATTTACTTGGCATTCCTTGGATAGTGCATTTGAAAATTCTTCCAGAGGAACTCTTGGCCATATTGTGCTCACCGGAAAGTCCAATAATTTCAACAATTCAAAAATCATTCAACAATGGAAAATTGGCACATGAAGATGCAAAATCATTGGCATCGACTCTTGAACAAAAATTCCCTGAAATTTTTAGCCCTGGTCTGGGTGTGTGCACAAAAATGAAGGCACATTTGCACTTGAAAGAAGATGCACGGCCAATATTTTGCAAGGCTCGACCGGTCCCATTCAGCGCAAAGGAAACAGTGGAGGCTTAATTGAAGAGACTCGTGTCAATTGGTGCTATCAAACCAGTGCAATTCAGCAAATGGGCCGCGCCAATTCTCAGTGTTCAAAAGAAAAATGGCAAAACACGGGTCTGCATGGATTTTTCAACAGGATTGAACAATGCAATCGAACTCAATCGCCACCCATTGCCAAGACCAGATGAGATTTTCCACAAATTGAACGGTGCAAAGGTCATTTCTCAAATTGACTTGCGTGATGCTTATTTACAAATTGAATTGGATGAACAATCAAAACAGTTATGTGGAATAAATACATATTTGGGGCTATTCCAATGCGAGAGGCTGCCATTTGGTGTCAAATCCGCGCCAAGCATTTTTCAAGAATTAATGGATCAATTAACATCCGGAATTGATGGCGCAGGATCCTATTTGGATGATCTTTATATCGGAAGCGCCAATACAAATGAACACAAGAAAACCCTATTCAAATTGTTCGAAAGGATCAATGAATATGGGCTGAAAATTCAATCGGAAAAATGTCATTTTATGCAAAAAGAAGTTCACTTATTGGGTCATATTGTGGATTCAAATGGCATTCGACCAGATCCAGCGCGATCAGAGGCAATCAAGAAAATGCCAGCGCCAACGGATGTGTCGATTTTGCGATCTTTTCTCGGTGCACTGAATTATTATGGAAGATTCATCAAGCAAATGAGAGAATTGCGAGCACCACTGGATGAATTATTGAGAAAAGATGTGAAATTTGAATGGACTGAACGGCAGCAAACGGCATTCGAGAAAGCCAAAGAAATTTTGCAGTCAGATTTGATGCTTACGCACTATGATCCAAAATTGCCAATCATAGTGGCGGCCGATGCTTCCAAAGATGGAATCGGAGCGACCATCAGTCATTTGTTTCCAGACAAAACTGAGAAGGTCATTGAGCATGCATCAATCACATTTTCACCGGCCCAACGAAACTATAGTCAAATTGAAAAAGAAGCACTTGGCCTAGTTTTTGCCGTCAAGAAATTTCACAAAATGATATTTGGTCGCCAATTTACTCTTCAAACAGACCACAAACCATTATTGGCAATATTTGGCTCCAAAAATGGCATTCCAATTTATGCAGCAAGCAGACTGCAGAGATGGGCCATAATTCTATCAAATTACCACTTTAAAATTGAATACGTCAATACAAGTTCATTTGGAAAAGTGGACGTCCTTTCGCGGCTTATTGCAAATTATCCAAAGCCGGAAGAGGAAGTTTTGATTGCCAATATTTGCACGGAAACGGAGAAATTCATTGAAGAATTTTTTGTTTCTTCAGTTGAGGCATTACCAATTACAGTGAAGGAAATTGCCGAAGAAACACAAAAAGATGAAATTTTACAAAAATTGGCAAAATTCTGCAATGATGGTTGGCCAAATAAATGTGAAGACCAAGATTTGGGTCCATATTTTCCAAAAAGAAATGACATCAATGAAATTAATGGATGTTTCGTTTATGGCCATCGAACAATTATTCCAGAAACACTTCGCTCAAAAGTTCTCAAGGCGATGCATTTGGCTCATCCAGGAATAGTGAAGATGAAAGCCATTGCAAGAGAACATGTCTATTGGCCAAAAATCGATTCGGACATTGAAAATTTGGTCCGAACGTGCACTCAATGTCAAGAAGCGGCAAAATCGCCTATAAAAACCACATTGAAACCATGGCCATTGACTGGTGAAGTTTATGAGCGAGTGCATATAGATTTTGCGGGACCATGCAAAGATGGAAATACTTATTTATTGGTCACCGATGCATTTTCAAAATGGCCAGATGTGTTCAGAATGAAAACAATTTCGGCAAAGGACACTGTGGATACAATGCGCATATTGGTCAATCGATATGGCATTCCAAAAGAAATAGTTTCGGACAATGGAACGCAGCTGAAATCGAAAGAATTCAGGGATTTCTGCAGTGAATTTGGCATTAAACACACATTTACGCCACCGTTCCATCCTCAATCGAATGGTCAAATCGAATGATTTGTCGATACATTTAAAAGAGCCATGCAAAAATGCAAAGAAGATGGTCCAAAATGGGCAGAGAAAATGCTTCTGGCCTATCGGACTACACCACATTCGGCATTGGATGGGCATTCACCGGATCAAATATTCCTTGGTCGGCGGATTCGCACAAAATTATCATTGCTTCATCCAATTTCCAACAATAAAAATGAATGCGTCATTGAAAATGATCGCCAGAAGTACACCAATAAAATGGCACAACAATTTGATTTGAAAAATGGGGCAAAATTGGTCGAATTTACTCCAGGAGAAAGCATCTTTTTGCTTAATTATCGATTTGGGAAAACTCAATGGATTCCTGGAACAATTTTGGAGCGTGTAGGAAATTCTCCAACCTACAGGGTTGAGGTTCCAATGCTGAAAAGAGTAGTTCATCGGCATGCAAATCAAATGCGCCGACGTTTACCAATGGAATTTGCCGAAAATCGGGAAGAAACAACCCCGGAAAATCCATTGAATCCGCCGCAGAATTGTTCTCCTCACCGCCGTTATCCAATTCGCCATCGAACAAAAACCAAAGTGCTCCAAATTGATCCATCGAAAAGCCGATACGAAGAACAATAGAGGGATTAAAGAATTTAAAGGGGGAGATGTTGGGAATGGACCTTTCACATTACCATTTCTATTGATTTAAATTTATTTTGTCATTATACCAATCCTCTCTAAATTCTCTTTCTCTGTCCCTTTTCGCAAGCATAATTCGATTCCCAGCCAAATCCCCACATCATTCGTACGAATTGTAAAATTCCCAATTTTATTCATTCGACCTACTTTATTATTTATTTGATTCGCATTTTTAAATTAAATTGAATAAAAACATTTTATTATTATTTCTTGATTGTTGTAAAATACACAACAACTTTAAAAGATTATATTTTTTCTATATTAATATTTTTAAATTATTATTACACTTTTTAGTGAAATCTTTTTTCCTTTTGATATTTTATTCTTATTATTAATTTTTCAATGTCATAAAAAATTATACTATTTTATTTTCAAATAAATTATATTTTCAGTAAAACTTCCTTCTATTATATTTTATGCGCCCAATGAAGATTCGGTCGTTTATTTTATCGAATTTCTTTCTCTATTAAGCCGAGAATTAATAATATAATTATTTTTTGATAAAATTTTTCTATTCATATAATTTTATTTTTTGCTCAAATTATATTTACAAAATATATAAAAAATTTTGAAAATTTTAACACTCATATTACTTTATAATTGTCATATTTCTCCTTTCTTTCTCTATAATTTTTATTTAATTCACTGTTTTATATTTTGATTTAATAAAAGAAATTTTAATATTTATAATAAAAAAATATTACTTGATTTGGAAATTTTGTTCAAATAAAATTATATAATCAATCATATCAATTAAACAAAGATTTTTATTAAATATAATATTTCTAATATTTTTTATTTCAAAGATTATTTGAATTCAATTATTTTTATTAATTAATCAATAATTTCCAATAAAATCAGTATAAATTCCAAGCCGTAGCCTTTAAATAAATAAGATTTCCTCATTTATTTATTTTTTTATGTTTATTTTTCCCCTCATATTCTCTTTAACGTAAATATAATATTAACATATATAATTTAATTATCGTTTTTTGATATCTTATATGATAAAATATTTTAATTTATTTGTAATGCTATTCGTTTTCCTGGTAATTTATTTTTTCAAAAATATTAATCAAGGTATTAAAATTTTCTTTTTTATAGTATAAAATATATGAAGATTTTTTAAGTATATTTATTCATTTTCCGTTTTTGAAATTGTTTGGCATTTATGTGAATATTGATCTCCATCACAAAAAAGAACACTGAGTCAAAAATTTTACTAAATTTACAAAAGAGAGTGGGACATAATTTCCACATTAAAGTAATAAATTCCAACATTGTTTTAGATAATTTATAAAATTAAATACAAAGTACCATTCCCAAAATTTTGTCTTTCATTCATTAAAAATATTTTATATTTAATTGATATGTAATTAATTTTAACTTAAATTTTTATTTACTACCATAATATGCTGTGATTTGATGTTTGGAAATTATTTTCTTAGCAATCACTTATTTTCCATGGATTTTGAACATTTCATTGTTAAATTAATTTAATATTTCTAAAAGCTTAAATTTATTTTGCTTAAAAAAATAATTTATTTAGAGAAAGATTTTTTAATTATTTCTGATTACATTTACTTGGAAATAAAATATTTTAATCCACTTCACGCTTTTAATAACATTCATATGCATTAAATTTCCCAATTCATTATTATTTTTTTGATTTTTAAATATAATGTTATAATTATACATTTTTGAATTAAAAATTATTTTAAAATAAATATTTTCCACATTTTTATTTCCAATATTTTTAATTTTATTCAATAATTCATTGAGTCTCTACAAATAGTTTTTAAGAATTTTCTTGCCAAATTTTATTTTCATTCAACAATACACTCCTTTTTTATTCCAGTTTATAATAATAATAATAATAATGACTCATTAAGGAACAGATTATCAATTTATAAAAAATTTCTTCTAACTATCTAATATAAAATAAAATTAAAGATTGATTTGTATTTGGTAATATTTTTCCCATTCAGAAAAATAGCATTTAAATTTGAATCAAAAAACTTTTTAATTAAATTGTTCAATATCAATAATATTCATATCTAATGTTTGTCTTCCAATCAATAAATTAATTTTATTACTTTTAATAAATAAATTTGATTTTTAATATTTTATATATCTTTTAAAATTTTCTTCTCTTTTTGATTTTGAAATATGCGATTTATTATAGGGATTTGGCATGCGAATAAATTGAAATGAATAAGCTATTGATTCCACAAATACTGGGTTGAAAAATGTGTACTCGAATATTTTATTTTTTTTTTAATTATATATTGATTTCTCTTACTGATTGAAAGGATGGTATTTAATTTTGCGAAAAAAACATTGAAAATTGCGAAAAAAACATTGAAAATTGCAAAAAGAGAATTGAAAATTGCGAAAATTTTATAACGGTTTAGTGGTTTGTTCTAGACCCTCAAACCTTAAATCCAATCGATAGATCTCGTCAAGACGCGTCGATTGGTATATATTTTGTCGTGGCTTGATGAAAAATTAAGGGTTTTAAACCACTTAAAACCGCTTAATGGGATTTAGTTCAAAACCAATTAAACCATAACAAATTATATACCACTCGATGCGTCTTGATGAGCTCTATCCAATGGTATATAGTTTGTGAATTTTGGACAAACCAATAAACCGTTATAAACTTTTCGCAATTTTCAATACTCTTTTCGCAATTTTCAATTTTTTTTTCGCAATTTTAAATATTTCCCCTAATTGAAATAAATTAACAAATTTTAAAATTGTAAACATTTTTTAATAATAATATTATATTTTAAATAATTATGGTCGTTATAAAATTTAGCATAATCATTGAATGAATTTATTTTTTATTATTATCCTCTTCACAATTATTTTCTGGTTAAAAATTTTAAATTCTATTTTTTTTTAATATATTGTTTTATAATTTTACTTATAATTATTTTTAATTTTGAATTAACATTTTATAACCTTCTTTTCTATTTTAAATACATTAATTATATATGAATATATATTAATTTTTATTAATTAGAATTTTAATTTTATTACAATTCTTACTAAAATTTTTTATATTTTTTTTATTTATTATTTCAATGATTTTTATTTTATTTCAGAAAATAAATTAAATAAATATTCTTCATTCCTAAAAATAATATTTTTGTCACAAATATTTCGTCGTTTCTTATTTTTTAAATTTAAAATTTTATTAATTAATTTATTTAAAATGTTTTAGAATTTTACTTATTTCATTACAAAATTTTATTTTTTAAAAAATAATTTAATAAATAAAATTTAAAAATTTCATCATTGTTTTTAAAATTAAAGATTTCTAAATAAAAATTTCATTTATTTTTATAATAAAAAATTGAATTTTATTTAATGTTTAATTAAATTTACAAAGTCATTGAGGCCTTCAGAATCAAGATATAGACATGTTTATATTTTTCATTTTTATACAAATATCCGAGAACCGAGTGCATATTTTGTATTACAATAAGTGAAAAATTTTTCTTTTTTATCAAAATTTGAATAGATTTTTCTGGAAAAAAATATATTTAATTAAATATTTTAAATTATTTAAATTATGAATAAATTTTTCTATTATAATAATTAAAATTTTATTAATCATTATTATTTAAAAGAACATTAAAAATTATATTTATTCAATAGATTGTATAAAAATAAAATTATTGTATAAAATAATTTGCCGCAAAGTGCAAATGTTCTCTCATATTTATGAGAAATTGGGCTTTTTATAGTCATATCTTTCTCCAAATTATCCCAAATATCTTCGTAATTTCATTATTAAGTTCTTCACTTGGCGGTTTTCAAGGATGAAAAATTTCTCGTAATATAAGTTTCGATTTTTCGCGTTCCTAAATTTGCTCACCCTAGTTTTATCCGAAATGATTATTTAATATATTGTAATCATTTATCAAGGTATAGATAATTATTTTTATAATTTAAATTTGTTTTATTCGAAATGATTATTTAATATATTGCAATTATTTATTAAGGTATAAATAATTAATTTTATATTCATTTCTTTAATCCATTTTCTTGTTCCTTGACGCAATGGTATAAAATTATTTTTGAAAAATTCAATATTTTTCGTATATAAAATAAATTCTAATAAGTAATTCTAAATAATTTTGTTTTTTTTTTAAATTTATTTCATTTAAAAATTTTATATAAAAATTCAATTAATAAATTTTATATAGAAATTCTTTTGAAGATAAAAATTTAAGTTTAATTAGTATTTCGATATAATTTCTTCATTAAAAATTATATCCTCACTTCGTGACAGATATCTTGCGTACATTTCGATATAAACTCCGTAATCCAAACTGCTTTTTGGCTGTTGAGGAATAACTTCGTAATCCCATATTTGCCATTCTATTATTTTTGATTATTCATTATAATTATTTGTCCCGCCGAATAAATAAATTAATTTATCAAAAAAAAATTTTTAAGATTCTTAATATAATTGATAAATTCTGTCTTGACAATGGCTCATATTTTTATATTTAAATATTAATTTTTTTAAAAATCAGAAAATTATTATTTTAATTTTTAAATATTAATAATTAAGATTTTATATTCACAATATTCTGAAAATTTGAATATTTTTAATAAATAATCGTCTTCTATTCAATAATTTTCTTTTCTTTAAAAAATATTAATAAAATTTTTATATAAAGACTATTAAATCACATATATTTTTTGCTTTTAATAGATTAAAAATTTCAAATTTTAATAAAAAATTTATTTCGATTCATTTATTTTAATTTATCATATCTTTGTTATTTGTAAAAGAATTTAACTTATATTTCTATTATTCATTATCTTTTGTTATTATTTACCTAGCCTATCACTTTGTCTACACGAATATTTTTTGCAGGATATAACGTGGTCGACACCAGCATGCATTGTCATCTATAAATTGAAGAAATTCAAAATTCTTTATTATTTCAAAGTTGACATTTCCTATCAACATAAAATTCAAAATTGATTCCTTAATAAATTTAGTCAATCACGCAGACATTATTTTGATATTTTCTTAATCTCTATTACAAGTAAATATTTTTTTTTAATTTTTCATCACTTTAATTTACTCTTTATTTAAAATTTTATTTAGGAATAAATCATTATTTCACATAAAATAGCAATGAAAAATTTATTTTTTTATATTCATCTATTTGATAAAAAATTTTTTGTTGATTTCATCTCATGTCCTTGATTTAATTTTTTTTCTATTTTTTTGATATCTAATTTGTTAATCAATAAAATTTTAATTTGGTTTGATTCATAAAAATATAATTTTGTTCCCTTTAGAATATTTTAAGCAATAATATTTAATTTTCAATAACTTTACGGTTATTAAATTTTAATTGAATCAAATTAGAATATATAAAAAATATTACATAATTATTTCTATAATTAGAATATTTATCTTTTTATTTATTTTAAATAATTTTATATTATAATCAAAAGAGAAGGAAAAGTTTATTCACCATATATATACGCATCAGTGAGCTCCATTTCATTCACGATCAATTTTGTCCTTTCCGTGATGAATTTTGTTCGTTGTTTAATTTGCTTAAAATATTTATAAAAAATATTTAGTAATTAATAAATTAATTTTTAAAATAATATTATAATTTTAGATATTTAATGCAAATAAATTATTATTGCGGTTTATTTTTATTTATTAAAACATTTTTTATTTCAAGTTTAATTTTTAGAACTTTTCTTTTCTTGTATAAATTTTTTTTAAATATTTAATAATAATTGATAAATTTTAAAATATAAAAGCTTCAATTTTTATTATTTGTTTTTTTTAATTAAAAAAAATTTTTTACACTTTATTTGATGTGAAAAGTAATAAATAATTGCTAATTACAATAATATGTTTGTCTTTGCTCTAATGGCACTTGTGCAAATTGAGTCTGTATTAGTTTTCAGCCATACCAGGATTATTTTGCAATATTTGTCATAAAATTAAAATTTAATTTTTAACAATATAAAATAAAAATAGGAGGCAAACAAATCGAAAAGAAGAATACAAAACAAACCAATCTCACAAAATCAAATCTTTTTAAGTCTCTATAAGTATTTATTTTTTTTTCAGCGATAAACAAAACTTAAATTTTATGAAAAATACGTGGTTCATGCGTTAGTTTTTTTAAATTTTTTAATTAATTTTTAATAATCATATTAATTATTATCTCATTAATTTAATTTTATTTATAAAAATTACTTTTTTAAAATAATTAATTTATAACAATTTTTCTTAGTTCCATATATTTTATATTTTTATAGATATTCTATTTGAAAATTTTTCTACTAATAATTGTAAATCATCAATTATTTTTTCGTAAATTGGGTCGTATATTTTAATGATTGCATCTATCTACTGCTCATCATTCTCTTTGATTATGGCAAGAGGGTATTTATATAATACGAAAAACTACAATTTAAAATTTTACTTTAAAAATTTTTCAAGAATAATTTAAATTTCACATCACAGGCATTGTTCTACGGAGATGGAAAGAAGCATTCTACTAAAAGTCTATTTTTCTTGAATTTATTTTTAATTCGATCTAACAGATTTTAATTATTAAATTTTATTTTTTTATAAGTTTTATCATTAATAAAAGAATGTTAAATTTTTTTTGCAAAATTAAACGGTTGATCAGTTCATGGTCAGAAATTCATAGGTTAAATTCTAAAATATTTAGGACATTGTCTTAGCATCTAAAAAGCAAAGAATTTTTTTTCATTCCCTATGAATTCCAACTCTTTTGTGTTAAATTTCCATTGGGCCATATATAGGCCAATAAATGATGTAAAAATAATTTGTATACCATTAATAAATATAATTCGAACAACAAGTGAAGGTCCCGGAATAATTTTACTAGAAATTTTAATTTTTTTAATTCTGATTTTCTAAATTCTGGTTTTTTATGAATACTGTTTTCTTAAATTTTTTAATTCTTTTTTTTTAATTTATGAATATTTTTTAGTTTTTCTTTAAAATTAGGATTTTTTACTCTGATTCTTTAAATTCTGATTTTTTTTAGATTATGATAATTTGATGATATTTTTGCCATTGTGCTGGCCAAAATCGATGAAAAGGCGCCCCTACAAAGAAGGACGATCATATTTCTTGGCAGAGAGCATTTTTATTTCATCTTCATTCGGCTTCAATTCCAGATAAATTCACACAGAAAATTTAAATTATATTGAGTCTTGGTAAAATAATTATTAATTATAATACAATGAATTTAATATTTTCCAAAATATATTTTTCCTTGTTTTCTTTTTCATTCATTTCAATCTAAAATCATAAATTCAAAATGAATATGCAATTTTTCTTTGATTATGATAATTTTATAATTATATATTTATCGTAATATTTTTTCCCATTTCTTAAAAATTCAGATATTTAAAATTTAAATGTATTGCTTTTTGTTATTAATCAAATTAATTTGCAAATTATTTCCCTTATCATTTATTCATGTAAAATTTATTTATACCGCTAAAATTTTTTTCATTTTCTAAAAATTGCATTTTTTAATTTTTCAATAATATCCTATCCATCATCATTGAATGATATAAAATTTAATTTATGATTAATTTTTTAAATTTTATTTTATATTTAATTTAATATTTATTTATTTAATCAAAATTTGAACCTATAAAATAAATCTACAATTAAAAACAAAACAAAATCAAATTTAATTAATTTTTTGATAGCTATAATTTATTCAAATAATTTTGCTTTTTATTTAGTTTTATTTTTGTTTATTTTAAATTATACATAATTATTTTTAATTCATCATAATATTCTTATACATTTAACCATATAGAATGAAATAATATAAATTTTGCAAATAATAAATTTGATCTTATTATTTTATTTTATAATATTAAATTCTCTGCAACTTTCAATAATAAAATTAATAACTTCAACTATTTTAACCCTTAACTTTTTAAGCAGATCATGTACTCAAAATAATACATATAATATAAAACTATATTATATATTTTACAATATACACAAATTTAATGTTCGATATAATTATTCATTTTTTTCTTTTTTTCTTTTTTTAAGATGAATTATTTCAAAAATTTTTTTTATATCTATTTTAAAATAAAAATCAAAAATTTTTTAATCCAATTTAAAACTTTTACTTTTGTTTTTCTTTAATTTTTTTATTTTTAGATAATTTATAATTTAAGATTAATTTTTAATAAAAAAATCCATAGAAAAATTTTTTTTAAATATTTTTTGTTACATTCTTTACAAATGAAGTATAGCATTCAAGTTGGATTTATAATTTTTATTTACTTGTATTCACTTGATGATATTTAATTATAGAAGCTTCCTTCATTATAATGTTTTTAATTTGAATATAAATAAAAATCCTATATTAGCACATTATATGCAATTTCGACAAATTTTTTTAAATTAATTTTAATTAATTTTCAATTAAATAATAATTAATTTATCTAATAAATAAATTTCAAAATATTATTGTAGTATTTAATTTTAATAAAAAAATTTTCTATCATTATTAAGCATTGTATAAAATTTCCAACTTTTTTTTTCTATAAATTTTTTAATATAAGAGTTTTGGTATTAAATTTTTCATATTTTAAATATATTTTGTATAAAATGAAAAAATATCATAATATCTTTTTAAATTTTATGAATATTTTAATTTGTTTTTTTTTAATTTTTTTTATTATTATAATGATATATATACTAATTTAGTAAAATTTAATTATCTACTATTATATCTTGAGAAAATTAATTTTTTATTATCATAAATATTTTTTATTCTTTTATATTTATTCCATGTGATGTACTTTCGATAATTTGTTATAGGTTTTTAGTATAAAATATCAAAATCAATAAAAGTGTATTTATATTAGGCAATTTTTATTCAATATAAAAAATATATGAAATTTTTAATAAAAAATATTTTTTTTCCAATAAAATATTATGAAATTATTATTTAAAATTTTTAATTTTTATTTAGTTTGATTATGCAATAAATATTTTATCGAAATTTATATCTCTTAAAAAATTTTTAATGGAACAAAATTTAAAATTATATTTTTTCATATTTTTTTATTTCTAAATAAAAATAATAATTCAGAAATAAATTAAAAATTTTTTAATAATTAAATAAATAATTTATATAATTATATTAAATTTCTATCAATTTTATATTTATAGAATTAATTTTTATTCTATTATCTATGAAGTGAATTTTTATATTGGTTTTATAAATGAAAAATTTATTTTGACGATCGTGCATCGATCACCAATATTCTTTGCAATTAGATAAGCAACATGGGCATTAAAAAAGTAATTATTTGCTCGGTCTTATTATTGCCCTAAAAATATCTATCCTTTTAAATATATGTTATTTTATCATTTAATTATTAATAAAAATTATTTCTGGTATTTAAATATAGTCATTGTTATTTCTTTGTATTTTACGATTATATTTTTATTTTTACAAATTTTTTTAAGGCGGAATATATAATTACTTTTATTGTCGGGCAATTCCAATCTTGCTCCACGAATTGGCAATGGCAAAGGCATAGGAGACATATTTCCATTGCCATTGCATAATCGTGTATGGCATTGCTACGTTTGCTTGAAAAATTAGATCATTTTATCATTACTTTTCGTTAATTTTTTATTTAATTTACAAGAATTTATTTTTTTACATTTTTATAAAGAAATTTTTATATTTTTCTTTTTTACGTTTATTTACTAATTCCATCTTTGCTATACTATAAAACAAAAGCTAGTCGGAACCAGCAAAATTAAGCCCACCCTAACGTCTTTTGCTAAATTTTTCATTTGATTACGTAAAATAATAATTTACTAATTTTGTTTTAACAATAAAAAATTGGAAAATTTAGAATTTTTTTTTAATTCATCTATTAGTCAAGTAAAATATCCCCCTTCATGTTTAATTATATATCGAATTTCGCATTCTGCGGTTTTGCTAAAATAAAAATATTTTAAAATTACGATATTATATGTTTTTGATTATTGAAATAATTTATTTTTCGAAATTTTTAGTATCATTATTTAAATAAATTTTAAATATATTAAATTTTTTATTATTATATATTAAAATATTTATTTTCTCTTATTTTTTCAATTTTTTTTAAAATTTAATATAATTTTTCCTTAATTTTATTTATTAATTATTTTATTATCATATTTTAATTATATCATTTATAGTTAATTCTATTTCTAATTATATTTCCGAATGAATAGACATTTGAAGAAAATTGCTTTTTATCGAAAAAATATTTTAAATTATTTTAATTTTTCGATTAGTATATACATTTAACTCTTCTGATTAAATAAACTTACTTTAAAAAAAATTAAATAAAAATGAAATATTAAAATCTTTTTTTAATTTTTATTATTTATAATTGACATTTGAAATTTTATTAATTAAAAATTTAATGCATTAGAAAATGCATAATTATGAAAAATTTAATTTATATTTTTATTTACATTATTTCTATAATAAAAATAATTATAAATTGTTTATTATATGCTTGGTATCTTATTTATTAATAACTAATTAAAATTTAAATTATTAATTTTATTTATTTAATAATGAAAAATGAACTACTAAAATACCTATATTAATTATATTAATTTATAATTTTTGATTTACTTTAAATTATTGAATCAATCTATCATTTCCGAAATGAAATATGTTTATCTAAATATGAAAATATATTTTATTATAGACAAAATAGAATCATAATTAATTTGTGATTATTATTATTTTCATAATATTTCATAATATTTTGGCGCACAGTACAGCAACATATTATTGAAATTCACGCTCTTCTCGAAACTGAAAACTAAAGGCAATAAATCCTTGAATACAAACTTCCTTCAGCTTATGCATATAATTTTTAATTTAAATTTTTTATTATTTTTTATAATAATTATTTGGAATATAAAAGAATTTATATTCACAATATTTTTTAAAATAATAAAAAAATTATCTTATTAATTTTTGTACCACTCGAATATTCTTAGATGAAATATTCATTTTTATTAATTTTTGCCATTTTTTTTTTTACTTTAATAATGAATAGTTTTATTTTCAAAATAATTGCAATGGCTTCTATTTTTTTAAATTTAATAAATAATTATTCCTCTCGTTAATAAATAAAAATTTTATTACAGAGCCATTAGTACAATTTTTAATATTATCCTAAGTCCATAAAATGGAATGCAATGAAATGGAATTCTTTTAATTTATAATTAATAATAATTCAATTGTTTCCAATTAAAGGTTATAATTATAATGAAATTCTGGATTATTATTTAATTAGGAATTTTTGAAATCTATCGCCGTAAGATCGATTTTTCATATATTATTCCTTCCCCTCTTTGAATATAGGCTAGATATAGAAGTTGTTATTGTTGCTTAAAGTTGGTAAATTTTTTAAAATCTTTATAGAATCATTTGTTTATATTAAAGTAAAACCTATATTCAAATCTACCAGATTTTAAAATTCTATATGCCCCAGCTTTTTTTATAATTTTTTTGTACATTTTAAAATTTCTTGTATGTCTTTTTATAAAAAAATACAAAGAAATTACACATCCAAATGAAACAAATGGTATTATATTGTTATAGTATATAGGACTGTAAATAAAAATGAAGGTTTAATTCTTTGAAAATTTTTAAAAATATTCTTTTAATTTGTTTATTCAGAGAACAATATTCTTCAATATTTTTGGAATATTTTTAATTGATTTTTTTTCAAACAAAATTTCTTTTTTATTTTTGCCAAAAGGCTGCGGTTTTTTCATTTTGAAAAAATTTATCTTCCAATTTTCACATTTTCCAATCCACGTCGCTTCATCGGGTTGGAAAAATAATTAATTTTTTTCTATTTAAAAAATTAACTCACAATTCCTTCCAGATTTGCTATGAAAATTAAATTCCAAATATTTTAATCCATAAGTTTATAAATAGATAAAAATTTTTAAAATATTTTCACTTTTTAGTTTTTTATTTTATTTCAAAATTAAATATGATATTTTATTTTTATTTAAATTTTGCTTCATTTTCTAACTTATTCTAATCCAATTCAGCCCTTAATTATTTTTGATGTAAAAATTAATATTTGTTTTGCTATAACTGCAAATATTTAATTCTGGTGGTCTAAATTTATTCTTTAATTATATCATATTTTCACATTTTTATAATTTTATTTCAATTGATTGAATAATTTTTTTTAATGTAAATTTCTTTCTATTTTTTTTTACATTTTTATATGAGTATATCACAGTTTGGAAAATTTTTTGGGCGAAATATAACCCGAAAGAAATTGTGAGAAATTCAAACAACTCCAAATTGCAAATAAATGCTTTTAGTTGTCACTCCAAAATCATTTTCAATAAAGATTGTTCTTATAATTTATTGAATTAAGTTCTGTTTTTTTTAATTTTTTTTTCTAATAAAATATAATAAATTTTTTTATTTCATTTTGAAAATTTATTATTTATTTTGACTTATGAAATTATTAAATTTATCATATAGAATTATTCGGAATAATTTATTGAATCAAAAATTTTATTCTTTAAAAAAATTATGATTTTAAAGTTAAATTTTCATTATTTTATAATAAAAAATGCATTTATTTTTATTTATATTTATTTTTTGGCATACTTTATTTCTTATTTAATATTTATAATTTTTAATATTATAATAAAGTAAAAACAATTTAGAATGATATTTTTATATTAATTGCTTTTAAAATTGAACAATTTTTGACAATTTATTAAAATAAATTATTCCATTCCATTTCAAGCAAAATTTTAAATTTTCGAATAATTTTAATGAAAAATTCTTCTTATCATTCAATTGTTGCTTTATCAAAACAAAAATTTTTTTTAATTTTTTGAAATTTTTGATTTTTTCCAAAATTAATTTAATCAAATTTCTTTAATGTAATAAAATATTCTATGCCAATTGCCAATTCATTTATCTTGTCTAATCCCACAAAATGGTTGAAATAAAATTTATTTCTAACCAACATAAATAGCTTTAATCGCTTTTTTCTGTCATATAAAACATTATTTATTTAAGTTTTCAAAATCATGTTTTTGAATTTTAAATATATTTATAAATTATTTATTAACTAGATTTTATCATTTTTATATAGTATTATCTAGAGTACACTCATCTGAGATAGTTTCAAGTTTTGTACATTTCATCGGCAATTTTTTTAATGGCTTTATAATTATTTTCCATATTTTCATTACTTAAAGAAAATAACGCCAACGAATCCATCACACTATTAATTCAATATTTCTCTATTATTTAATTTTAGTAAAAATTGGAGCGAATCTGATATATTTTTTTATGTTTGAATATTTAAAAAATGAATCATAAGCATATAATTTTGAAAAAAATTAATAAATATTAAAGGCATTTTTTAATCCATAACATATTTAATTATAGTTCTTATTTTTCTCATTTTTATTAGCTTTAGTATTTTCTTCAATTATATCACAATGTTCATTTCATAATTGTTAGCATCATCCTTTTTGAATTTTTTTAAAGCAAATGATATTTTCTTTAATATTGATTTCATGTATTATTAATAAATTTAAAATAAAACATTATCTATTTTCTATCAATTATTATTATGTTTATATAAAATTGTTAAATATATTTATAGAATGTTTTATCATATTAATTTTAAATTTACTTGCATTTAGAAATAATAATTCTTTGGTAAATTATGATTGATAAATTATTTAATAACTTAAGTTTCCAATTATTCCATATAGTTAATATCGCTTCCAAATAGGAATTTGCACTTGGAAAATGTGAAATTCTTTATTAAATTTTTTAAAAAGAGACTATATTTTGATTAATGAGAAAGATTATTTTATATTATATAACGATTATTTATATTTTCAAATAATTCTTTTTTATAAATTTAATTTTTACAAATTTTATTTTTAATTTGTTTAACATAAGTTCATGGTACCGTAATTTTTGTTAAAATTACAATTTTAAAAAATTATTTTAATAGATGTTTCAAATTAAACAATTTAACTGTTTATATAAATCATTGATTTATTAATAATTTATTTAATAAATTAATAAACGGTTTAATTATATATTAAAGTTACTATATTTTAATAATAAGTTTTTAATTAAAAAATTATAATTATTAGCTAAAATTTTGCCATATATTTAATAAAATAAATTTATTTAAATTATTTTTACAAATACAACGTAATCTGAGCATAAAATAAATATTCTGTACGATCTTTGAGCATACATTTTTGACTTTGTACGAACATTGAGCGTACAAAACCTTGTACTTTTTTAATTAAAATAATGTCGTTTTTTACTAATAAAATTATTCAAATGATAGGAATTAATGGTACCCAAAAGCTTTGCTAGTTCTTATTGTATTCTCCATCCCAATTTGGTTTTTTTAAACGTTTTTATTTGGTGTACAATGTACAATTTCAAATGTATTTTGAGGACTGCCGCTTTTCATATGTGAATTTAAACTCTAAAAGAAATTAATTTTTATTTTATCGAATTTTAAATAACTACAAAAAAATTATAAATTCAAATAATTTAATTAATTAAAATTTTGTAATTATTATTAAAATAAAAATTATATATTTTCAGTTTATTTTTTTAATAAATTATATGGATTTAAATTGTATATTTTATTTTAAAATAAAATTTTATTTATTTCTTAAATAAATTTAATAATATTTTATATTTTATAATTCGATTTATAGAATTTTTAGAGGAATTTTTTCTATTGTCTTTGAAATGTAAGGGCGAATTTTTCATCAATATTTTTTCAAACTTGATCATAATTTTAGATATAACCAATAATTTTATGAAGTTTAAATCCAAATTAATTTTATTTAAATGTTAATGGCATGTAAATTTCCTTACAATTATCTTAGGTGCACCTTATTCAAATTTATTTGTATTCCCATAAAATTTTTGTAGTACAGAATATTTAACATTTTTAAAAAAATTTGCTCTTATCTTACCTGTTACTTCACATATGACCTACCTTTCCTCCATAATTTGCCTGATTGCTTTTAAAAAAATTGTTGTTTTTTGTATAGCATTATGGCAATCATTCATTTCATAAATTAAAAATATAACGAAGTAAATTATAAAAAATCTTATTTTTTTGAAAAAATTTTCATAATTCAGTACATTGAATTTTATGTTTTAATTTATTATATTAATAAATTTTTTGAAAACTTAATTTTTTTAATTATACCTGATGTATCTCATTTAAAATTCATTTATATATTTTCATTTTTATTCAAGAAAGAATTCTTTAAATTCCAGAATTTTTTTAAAAACAATAGCTGTTTGTATTTTATCATTTTTTTTTTTATAATTTTCCTTTTTAACCAAAGAAATTATTATTTTAATATAGAATACAAAATTATTATTAATTGCTAATTTAATTAATATTTAAAATTTAAAAAAATATGAGATATAATACAAAATTATATTAATTGCTAATTTAATTTCGATTAATTTTACTGCAATTCTCCGTCCGCTTAGGAGCGTTTTGCCGAAAAAACTTTCATTTGTTCCGGAGACAATCAATTGCAAATCTTGAACACGTAGCGCAAGTTTGACCCTCTACATATATCAGCCATAAGTATCAAATTGCTAAAAAAAGGATTCAAAACTTCTGATGAACATATTTAAAAATTATCTAATTATTATTTATTGATTTAGAATTTTTTAATTTATTATAAAATTGCATTTTATTTTTCTTATATATTTATTTTATTTTTTCATAAAATTTATTTTTAAAATTTTCTTTTGGAAAAAATTTTGTTATTGAATTACTTCATAAAAATATTTAATAATTTATTTACTTTGTAAATTTTATAAAATTCATTCACTTTTTGATAGCACTATAGTAATTAATAATATTTTATCAGTTTTTCTAGGTACTTTTGTATTAAATGGGAATAAATTACATGTTAATATGAATATTTTTAATAATAGTTTTTTTTATATTTATTATAATAATTTATAAAAAATTTTATTTTTTATTATAAAATTTTCCAACTATTGAAATTTTAATTTTTATTAATTTATTAATATAGATTTCTTTTTAAATTAATGGTCATTTGCAGGAAATTTTTGCCCACTTGCTTTTGGCATTTTTATTTTCTTTTAATCAATTATTCAAAAATTTAATTCAATTTCTTAATTTTAAAAGCATTATAGTATTTTTTGTTTTTACTTTTCACTTAAAAATGTGAATTTTTTAATTTTTAACAAATTTATTCTTTTATTTTTTCCTTCATCTTAGAAAGATTATATTAATTAATTTTAAGTCATTTCTGACTTTAATTCATACTTATTTTTTTTATTTTTATGGAAATTTTTATTAATATTATAGAAATTTATTAGAAAATATATTTTATTATATAATTCTTTAATTCACAACAGATGAATTCTTAGAGAAAATAAGTACTCATATAAGTTTTCGTCGTTTTCAGGTATGTTTCATGGCCGTGCCTCCTTTTCTTTCTCATACTTTATAATGAAGAATTTATGAAAAATATATGTTCATTTTTAATAATTTTTCTTTATATATTTTTAACAAATTCAAATAATGAAAATTTATTTTAGGATTGACTAATAAAATTTGTTCAATTCACAATATTTATATATTTGATTTTTGAACATCGAATATAGATTTCTTTTTATTTTAGAGACAAATACTTTTGAAATAAAATATTTTTAACATTTCTGATAGAATTCATTCGCTCTTATCTACTTTTGAATTTTCTCTGTTGAATTTAGGCGGCTTTTCTACATTTTCATTGGATTAATGAGATTCTAGATTAAAATTAGAAGAAAATTTTAAAAAATCTTATAACTTTTAGAAGGATTCGGAAAAAAAAACAATCATATTTTTTAATTTATTTTTTTCAAATATTAATTAATTTATTTAAATATTTCAAATTTAATTTCATTTTTTATAGAAATATATTATTAATAGTTATGGAAGATAAATAAGAACTTATATTAATTTCATTATTAATAATATCAATTGTCGTTAAACTTCCTTAGCATTCCGTATATAATATTTTTTTTTAAATTTGTTATATTTACTATTTTAGATTTCATCAAATTCTATAAAATAATTAAAATTATATTAGAATCTTTATTAATGATAAATTATGTCCGCTATTTTATTATTTTTAAAAATTTATAATATAAAAATAATTATTTAATTCTTCTAATTATACTAAAAATTACAATATTATTATTCGTTTTTATTATCACAAACAAAAATAAATTTTATGATATTTTCTTCATAAATCTTCTTGCATTCCGATTGTGATTTTGGTTCTTACAGTTTTCTCCAATTAATCCATTCCATTCATTCCAAGATTAGAATTCTATTTAACCAAATTTTATAATAATTTAATTTTTCCTCCTAAATTTTAATTCAATACAAACGAAATTTCATTTCTTAATTAAATAAATTGTTAATTTAAAATCAATAGAAAAATTATCTTTTATTATATATTTGTACGAATTGATTTTTTCGAATTAAATTGGGCTTCAAATCAAACTAGTTTCTAGTGCTCAGAATTTTTGAATATTGAAATTCTGAGTATTTAATACTCATTTTTTTTAGCTCTTATCATAATATTCCTTTCGGATCTGATCCAATCTCATTGCGATTCCAATAGCCATGATCATGACCTTCCTCCGGAATTTGAGATCATATCAACTCATCTTTAATATAGATTGGAAAATCTGAGCCCTATCTTCATGATGGACACATGATAATATTTTGAATTTATATAGATTTAGATATATTTCAGACTAAATTTTTCATCAATTAATAAAATTCTGAATATACAATGTCTTTAAAAATATAAAAAAATTAATTTTATTATTTGTATATATTTTATTAATTACAGATTCAATAAAAATTTATAATTTTCATTAATTATATAATTGTTTTGCTTTTGAATCCGTTTTCATAAAGACTTGTTGATGAATCTTTTTATTTGTTTTAATTTTAACATTCTTTAATACATTTCAATTTTTATGGAATATAATTTATTTTTATCAAGGGAGAATATTTCAATTAAACCTTTTCCTTGCTTTGTTTTAATTAACGTTTGTTATCTTGTTTTAATCATCGTCATTTTTTTGTCTTTTTATTTAAGGCCATGGCTGCTGACAATAGAACAAATACCTCTACCTAACGTTGATCTCCGTGAGAATAATTGAATTATTAAGGCCAATTATTTTTTAATAAATAATTTATTTTTAACTTATTTAAAATTTTTATTTTACTTTTTAGTCTCTTTATAACGATAATATAATTATTTTTTTTTAAATAGTTTTTAAAGAAATTCTATTTTTTAATAGATTTTAATTATGACGCCAATATAATTTAAATTCTTATCGAGATTGCTTTTTGAATTTGAGTTATATATAAAATAATTGTATTGATAAAATATAATGTTCAATTATTGATATGGGACATCCCAAATATCATTAGGAATTTAAATTTCGCTCTGACAAAATTAAAAATTTATTTGCTTTATCTCGATTTTCTTTGTTTTTTATGTTGTAGTTCATTAATTTGACTCTACACGATTTGATCCAATTCTTTAGGACTAATTCCAAATTATATTTTCTTTGCCAATTCTTTTATTTACAACATTAATTTTTAAAAACAATTAAATTTTAAATATAATTTTGATTGATTTATCCTTTTAATTATATCTTGAGGATGTAATCGATACCGCTATTACTTTCTCTTTAATTTTAAAAATTTATTATTAATTTATAAATTGTTTTAAAAGACAGATATTAAGGATTAATTAATTAATGATAAATTTAATAAAAAGATTATTTTATTGACTGCCATTTTATTTCGGTTCCTTTATGCTTATATATTTGCCGTCCATACTTCCTATAAAAGAAATTCAATTTATAAACTTAATGTTTTCGTTCGAAGACTTTCATAAAGAGTTGTCTTGTTTTGATTCCTTTCCCTTTACATTTTTAAAATTTCAATTATATGTAGTATCTAAAGATGAATTTGAATATCGAAATATTATTATAGAATTTTGTTTTTTCTTTGTTAATTATTTATGAATTGTCATAAAGTTTTATGAATTTTATTTTTTCAACTTGTTCTTTTACACAATAATTTGATTTTATATTATTTATCTTTTTAATTTATACTTAAAATAATTTTTTAGTAAAATAAATTAAATCAATTCAAAAAAATCTTTCGTAGCAATTTTATATAAATTTATAAAATATTTTTAAAATATATGAATATTTATTGCAAATTTGATAATGTAATTCTAGAAATATTTGTTTAATTTAAATATATATTGTGCAATTTATTTGTTTATTATTAATCAAACAAAATGATTTTTTCTTGGATATTACCTTTCGCGAAATTATAAAGGCAAATAAGCGAAAAATTTATCTAAATTTTATTTTTATTGAAATGTTTACAGTAAGAATTTACATAATTTTTTCTTATTTAAATAATTTAAAAATAAAATAAGTAATTCAGAATATAACAACATTTTTTCTTTTTTTACAAACTTAGATAAACAGATCAATGAATTTTCTTAATAATTTTCTTTCAAATCTTCGCTCTCTTTATTATTTATCAGCGATTGACTTTTTTATGTTTTTTAGCAAGAAAATTTTGTGACATTTAATTTAATTTTTTTATTGTTTAAATACTGATATAATCTATTTTAATAAGAACAAATTATATTATATAAATTAAAGGAATTTTACTGAAGATACTATTAAATTTATTTTATCATTTTATATTAAATAAAAACATATTTTTATTTATCTTATAAATTTATCTAATTTTTAATTTCAAAGTAAAATTAGATTACATAAAATAATGAGAAATTCCTAATATATTTTCGAAGATTTTAATAATAATTATATATTTGACCACTTTGATTTTTCGAATAAAAAATTTTTATTTTATTTAATTATGATATCAAAATATTTAAAGCATATATTTAATTAAATTTATTCTATTAAATTTTATCCATATTTTTATATAAGAACAATGATAAGCACATCCTGAACAATATCCGTGAATTTATTGCTTCAATTAGTTAAAAATAATTTTTAAATGTTCTGTCCTTTACAAAATTTAAAATATAATTTTTAGTTTGAAACTTTAGAAAATTATTTGTGAAGAAAATATATACACATCTTATACAATTTTGTTTTTTTAATTTTTAAATTTTTGGGTGATTTTTTGATTTTTTTTCAGTAATATAAAATATTACAAATTTATATATTTTTCAAATGATTTTTTTTTAAATAATTTAAAGTAATTTTTTTCTTGATCAATATTCATTTATTTTCAATAAATATCAAATATATCATATCTTCAAAGATTCTAATTTGATTTAGCGAAATTTTTTTGTAGATAAAATCATATTTTAAATTAATAATTTTTTTTTATTATTTTTAAACAAATTATCATTCAAATTAGAATAATTAAATTTGATTTAATATCATTTGATAATATATTTATATTATTTTAATGAAAACTAAATTATTTGAAATAATTTAATTGTAGATTTTTTTATTTAAATTTATCCTAAAAATTTTTCAGATAGAATTTTAGAATATATTTTCTTTTGATCAAAAATCATCTAATTTCCAAATTTTTATATCATTTTGTTAGAAATATTTTTTCAATTAATTATTTAAATAAATGGACAGGTTTAATTATTTTTAAATTTTTCATAAATTTTTATAATATTATTTGAAATATTTTTTTAAAAATATAAATTTATTTAACAGATTATTTTAACGATTTTTTTGATAAATTTTAAAAAATATATTACTTCCAAAATATATTATTTCATTTATTTCTAAGCGACAGAATAGAATTTTCTTTATTTATTGAAAATAAATTTTAAATATACCATGAAGTCATTTCATCAACTCCATTGTTAGGGCGACGGTGACTGGATTCGGCGATATATCGAGAATATTTCATTAATTGCTGACTTTATTGAGGATTGATTTATATAATTAAAATACATTTTAAAAATTTTACATATTTTTAATAATTTTTAATGAATATATAGAATTAATTATTATGATAACAATTTTAATCTAAAAATTTTTACACTTTCAATTTTATTATTCCGGCTATATCCCGCGAACTCTCAGACATTTCCACGATCTTCCACTGGCCCTCCGGACCATTTCCCATCTAATTAGGGATTTAATCCGGTTTAATCCCCCCTATATCCACCTTAATCCCCCTATATCCGGATATAACCCGCGCACTCTCTGGGCTTCTTTTACCCTTCTCTGACCTTCCAGTGGCCTTCTGGGCCATTTCCCTTCCATTTCCCTTCCATTTCGGTGCTTAATCCTCCTATATCCATTATTTAAGTTATTATCCATTTAATCCAGTTTTGGCTAGCCAAAACCAGTTTTGCCCGGCCAAAACCAGTTTTGGCTAGCCAAAACCAGTTTTGGCCGATTTTCAGCCAAAACCAGTTTTGGCCGGCCAAAACCAGTTTTGGCCGATTTCCACTTTTGGCCGTAACATATATATCCAAAAAATAAATATTACTTTTATTAATAAAAAAAATAATTTTGAATTAAGAATGATTATCTCTTTATTTTTCTTTCTCTTTCTTCATCTTTTAACACAACAGAATACTTAGTCAGCGTATAGACGATAAATTTCCGACCTAAAAATTTTTCTTATAAATAAATTTTTATTTTTATATGATTTTAATATATTGAATTTTTTTAAAATTATAATTTAATTTTAATTTTGAATGAATTTGTTCTTAATAATAATTTTTAAAATGTCAATAATGTCTTTTTTTGACGAATAAATGTTTTTAATGGGTTACATCATGATACAATGCATTGAGATTTTTAAATCTTTGTATAACTTAGATTCGATAATTGTTATATCTTCGCTAAAAAATAATATTTAATTAACTTTATAAAGATAATAAAATTTCTCTCTTTTAATTATTATTTTTAATTAATTTGATAATTCTTATTAAAAATATATTTTATTTACTGATTTTTTTTGTAACATTATTTGTTTATTTCTCATTTTAGAAATTTATTTTTCTATCAAATAATAAAATTTGATTTTCATAATTCTATATTTAAATTAATTTTTTTCTAAAATATTAAATTATTTTTTTTTAAAAAAATTTTAAAATTTTAATATTATATTTACATCAATATTTTGGCTCTATTTTATTTAGAAAGAATTTGAATGAATGATCATTCGTTTCGCATCTTGCTTCGAAACATCCTGTTATTTATCTAAAAATTTTGCATAATGTGAGCAAATTGCTTTAAAATTTTATTATATATTATTTTAAATTCATCTGAAGCAAAAATTATTTTTTCATTGTTCTTCTTTTCATATTTCATGCTTAAAGTAATAAAATGGATTTCTTAATTTATTTAATTTAATCATTGAAAAAACTTAATAATAATAAAAAAGACAATAGTTATGAGTACTAGAATTTATTTAAAATAACATTTTTTAATTTGAATAAATTTTTTAATGTTTTTTTATTTATTATTTTTTATAATAATTTGAATAAAATTCTTGATACGCAGCTTCTTTTTCTTTATATAATAAATTTATTTAAAATAAAAAGAAGAAATGAATGAATCAGAAATTATTGGTAAAATGATTTGAGGTTTTGGAATATTACAAGAAGAAGAAAGGGATGAGGAATTGAGATAAATTTTTAAAATGTCATTTTATCCTCGACTTTCTTAATAATCAATTGCCCGAGATCAAACCATGCGGCCAGGATTTCACCTTTTCGCGAAAGTCAATTACATCTATCGGCCATGAAGGTGTGCTCCAAATAGGATGCGGGGAAAAATCGCCGCTTCCTCTAGTATAAATAATATTTTTTATAATGAAATTTTTTTATAAATACAATTATTTCTTTGTTATTATTATCCTATAAACAATATAATATTTTAAAATTATTTTATAATAAATAAATTTTCTTCGATTTTTGATATTAGATTAAAATAATTGCATATAATTCTCAGCTTTGATATATATATAACAATCGCAATTGTTTATCATCATATTCTTTACTCCTCAACTTTTATTTTTTTATAAATAATATTAAATATTTTTTATTAAAATTTATATTATAAATATGTTCATAAATATTTTTAAAATAATATTTATTATACCTTCAATATAATTAAAATTTCATTATATTTTAATGATATTTTTAATCTTATCTCGGTGTCATTTTTTCTTTTATCATACAATCATTTAATTTAATATTATCCAAAACTGCTAAACATTGATTTTTCTTAGAAATTAAATTCATAATTTTTTATTAATATATTAAGTTATTTTGCCAAATATATTTCCTGTATTAATTTTTTATTTTTTATAATATATATAGTTATTTTGTTAATTATAATTTCTTTATTTGAATAGTTTTTGTTTTATATAAATATATTATAATATTTAATTAATTTTGATAATTGCGCATTTGATACTTTATTCAAAGTATATATTCTGTCACTCATTAATATAATTTCTTATTTAAAAATAATTAATTTATTTTATAAAAGTTTCATTCTAATTAGAATTCATTATATTTTAATTAAATTTATATTTAATTCAACTTTTTTGAGAAATAATTTTATATATTTTTACAATACCATTAAATTTTTTAGTTTTGTTTTAAATTCATTTATTGATATTTAAAATAAAATTTAATTTTTTTTTTAAATTAATTTCTCTCTTATTTATTGCTATAAAAATATTATTTTCATTAATTTTATAAATAAAAAATTTGTTAGGATTATAAAGGGATTTTATTAAATTGGATATATTGACTAGAATGATTTTTAAATTTATATATCCAAATTACATTTCTTCCAAGAGCAATAAAAGCTTGAAAAAGCTAGCCATACTGTAAGATAAAAATTTTTTAGGTGAAATTCACCTACACAGATTGATGTATCACTTTTGAGCTATACGAAATTTCAATTTTTTTTATAATTGCAATATTATATAAATGAATAAATATATAATTTAATTTAAAATAAATTTATATGATTTGAATTTGTATTATATTTAATTTATAATTTTATTTTTAAAATAACAGCTGAAGAAATGGGAAGAAACTTCCATCAGAAATCAGATATTTTAAATGATTTCTTAAAATTCTTTTTATATTTAACACTTTCCATTTTTAAATTATATTTTATTTTATTTAAAATTTAATCAATAATTATAAATAATTTTTAATATATATTTATTTATTTTTTTTCCTTTCATTTCCTTCCTCCTCCTTTTCTTAAAAATAATAAAATTTCAAAATTTCAAAATAAGAAAAGACAAATTTTTCCATATCCATCTTTTTTTCTCTATTTGTTTTTAACCATCCTCTTTCTGAATCTTTGACCTTTACATCATCCTCATACAATAAAATTAGGAATTATTCATTTCATTGCTTTTTTTGAATTTAATAAAAAGATATTCTTCTTTATCAAATAAATTTTTAGAATAGTTTATTTAATATTTTAAAATTTAGTTTTTAATAAAATTTTCCAATTCTTCATGGAAAGAAGGTTAATACTTTATTAAGATTTATTTTTATTCCTTAATAATTTATAGAAATAATTAAAAAATGCCACTTAATATTTTAGATTTTAACTATATTCAAATTAGTTGTTGGCTAGAATTTATCTAGTAAAATTACAATAAAAATAAATTCTATTGCTTTCGACGCAAATTCAAATTTCTCTTTTTATGGAGTCTTAAATTTAATAATTAATTAATTAATTTTATCGCGAAATTTATTTTCTTTTAAAATTTTTTCGAATAGCAAACCTGTATTCTTCTTAATTTTTCCTCTTGATGACGCCTTATAAAATATTTTTCATTATTTAATTAATAAAATTTCCTCGTAATTTTCTTCATTATTTGATATAATATTGATTCTAATTTAATAAGGTAAATATTATATTTATTGATAATGATTGACGGATAAGTTTTTATATTATTTCGTTATTATCTGTTTAGGAAATTTATCTAATTTTAAAGCATCCTGCGTAGATTCTATGAAAGTTTCATTATTAAATTTGTAAAATGAATTTTTATATTATTAAATTTATCAAAAATTGTTTTTAAATAGTTCAACTATGAAATGTTTTTAATTTGATCAAATAATTCAATAAAATATGGCCTCCATCGCGACATGAAAATTTCAGATTTTTAATAATTTAAAATTATTATTTTATATTTTTTTTAATAAAATTTGATTTTTTTCTTAAAGTTTTTATTTAACAAAATTCTAATCTACTTTTTAAATTTTTAAAATAAAAAAAATTTTATTTTCATTTAATCTTTTTAAGAAAATTTTAAAAATATTCTAAATTATAAAATTTATATTTTTATATTGATGCATAATGCTTTTAAAATTTTTTTAATCAATGTTCTACTTCACATAATTGTTATTCTTGATTATATCTTATTCTTTCATCTGCTTCCATAATATTTTTTATATATTTCTTCATAAGTTTTCCATTCTTTTTTTTTTGATTATCAGTTTAATTTAAAATTTAAAATAATGATATTATTTAAAGTAAATTTATTTTAAAATTTATTTTTTAAATAATCAATATTATTTATTGTAAATTTTTTTTATCATTTTTTTTTTTGTTTTTTTTCTTCTTTGAACGATTAGCGCTGTTGAATTTCTTTCTTTCAATTAAAAATATGTGATTATATATTTAAGAAATACCTGTCATCTGAATCAACCAACATCATTTCATCAAATCATCTTCCGTATATTTCTCCATTATAATATTCACATTTAAATTTAGAAAAAGGTAATAAATCTTAGTAATACATATATTAAAAAAATATTTGTTATTTTTCCAATAAAAAATGTCAGAGCGCAAAAGTCTAATAATCACATATTTCAAATAAAATTATGGCCTCAAAATAATGTTTATTTTAGAAAAATGGAACATAGTTATTTTTTTTGACAAATTTAGAATTTTATAATGAAATTTCAATTTATTATAATTTTTAAATAATAAATTTATTTTTGGAATGAAATAATTCCAATCAAAAAAGTAAATGATTTATATTATAATGTTTAATTTTATTTTTAAAATTCTACTAAGATTCAATATAGTTATATTTTAAAAAATAAATTTTGTAATTTATTTATTTAAATATTTTGAAAATTTTGAAAATTTTAAGATATTAAAATTTAAAAATTTATTTAAAATTTAAAATATATTTTATTCTATTGATATTAATTTGTAATTTTTAAGATTTAATTATATTTCAAAATATATGGTATTTTACTATTTTTAGCAATTGAAATATCTTATAATATTATTTTATATTCGACCATTATTTAAAATTAAAAATTTTTTTAAAGGAATTTCATAATTATTTAAAAATTCAATAAATTTTAAACTCTATATGATATTTTATAATTAATATTATATAATATATTGCCCTAATTTAATGATTTCGTTATTTAAATAGAATTACTATTAATTATATAAGTTTAAAATTATTAGAATAATTATAAAATCAATTCTAAATTAGAATAATATTATATTTTATTGATAAAATTATTAATTTTTTTTAATTATTAGTTATATTTTTCTGTATTTGCATAAAGTCTACTTTTTTCCAATTATTATCTTCGTCCTAATCATAATAGCAAAGACTCCCACCATATCCTGAATTATCCGTCGCTGTATTCCACGGAATCAATTTTGCATTCATTTTTTTAAACTTATTTTCTATTTCAGTAAAGAAATATTTTTTAATCCATTGATTAGAAAAGTATTATATTTGATAATTTTTAAATTTTATTTATCATTGTCGTTAATTATTTCCCAATTTTAATTTTTTTACAACATTGATTTTACTTGAAGAAAATGAATTTCTTTAAATTTAATTATGTAATTAAATATTTAATGTTAAGTTTGTCTAATTGTTGTTTAATTGGAACTATTTTTCTCCATTTGGAGAAATAAAATTTTCCTTTATCTTTATTAATAAAACTTTAGTAAAATAAATGAATAAATTTTTCCATATTAATTTATTACTATTTGAATAAGATGTTCTTTTATAAAAAATAGTAATTATAATTTTAATTAAAAAAATACTTGAACTGTAAAAGTATCGCAAGCAGTAGAGCGCTTACACTTCCTCTCGGTGGGGGTGGGGGGGGGGGGGGGGGTCTTCTCCCCCCTGTTTGGCAATTTAATAAAATTTTTTTTAAAAGATGTTAAATGGTGAAAAAATCATTTATAATAAATGAAATTATATTTATTTTGCATTTTAATATATCTACTTTAATTTTTCATATAAAATCACTTCTCTTATGTTGTTAACTTTTTTATAAATAAATCATAAAATATATTTAGATTTTGGTTTTATTTTAAATTTAAAAAAGTATTTCAATTATTTTATATCACATCATTTTTAATATACAAAATAAAATTCACAAAAATAATAATTGCATATCTCTCGTCATGGCTATTATATTTTTCGTTTTTATAAAATTTTTAATAAGAATGTCGTCTTTTCTCTTAAAGTTTATGAATTTTATGACTGAAAATAATTCTTTATGAAATTGTTACCGTCTTTGTATGTTTTATTATTCCTTAATTTGGTTTATATAAATTATTTAAACAATTAATTTCTAATTTTTAATCAAAAATCAATAAAGATTTTAAGATTTTTTAATAGCCCAATTGGTCACAATCGTGTAACATGTTCCAGTATTCCGCTTTAAATAATTTAAAATATAGTATAATCCAATGGCTTTATTTTCTATCTTCATTTTAATTTTCTTATTCTATAGTATAAGAAGTACATAATAAAATGTAATTTATAACATTTGATATTTCTTTATTTTTTATTAATTATTTACAAATTTTAATACTCATATACACCATCACACTTGTATTTTATAATAAATATATTCTTAATATTTATTCCTATAAAATTGAAAGAGATATTTATTTTTTCTTAACGATTTAAGAATAAATTTTATTTTAATAGATTTTATATTCACTATTTTATTTTTACTTTAAGATATAAAATATAATATAATTAAATTCGATTGATTGAATTTTGAATATAGGCCAATAATAGTACAATGTTGGAAAAGCATTAGAGAAGAATTCTGGTGTCTTCAAAATTTTTGAAATTTTTTTTTACAATTAGTTTCTTTTTTCATTCTTTATATTCCAATTAAAACATTTTTAATTTAAAAATTTACCATATTTTTTATAAATTAATTTTTTTTATTAATTTATTTGCTTTATAATTCTATAATAAAAAAACATTAAACATTGTAGATAGCAACAAATTCTGGATGACCATGATGCCCAGGATTTTGAAAATTTAAATAATTTCCAATTACTATATTTTTGGGGCCTTATCTCCAGAAGAAAATATTTTTTTCTTTAATTAATAATATTTTTATCTATTATATATATATATATATATTATATAATTTGGATTAAATATAATTTATTATCCTATTGAATATTTTATTTATATATTTTTTATTTTTGATGCTCATTATTCAAATATTTAAATTTTTTAAATTAATGATAATCATCACAAAGAAAATAAAATAATTGATTTTATTTTGATTAATTTCCCCACAATCACACCTATATTTGAACTCAGAGTTATATGATAAGTAATCGACGAATTTATCTTTTTGCCTTTTTTATGTTCAATTTTTATATCATATTCCTAGACATGTAAATTATATTTTGATTGCGTTTTTTCATTAATGAACAGGCCATGGAATTATCTGACCTAATAAGCGTTGTTTTCCCACTATATATAAGGCCGATATTCCTTAAGCGTTTAGCATTTAACATTTAATATAAATAGAACATAATATAATTTTTTAGAACATAGAACGAGATAGGATTATATTTTTAAATTTATGAAATATTATATATAAAATAATTACTTTAGTGAAAAGTATTCAGAAATAATATTTGGACTTGCGACCATTTTATCATATCTAAAATTAAAATTTAAAAATCTTTAATTGGCTAATTTATATATAAAAATTTTTAAAATATTTTTAACATTTTAAATTAATCAACACTCCACAACCTTTTCATTTTCCTCCATCATTCTATTTTTCTTTCAGCCATTTTTTTAATTTTCTAAAAAAAATTTTAATAAAATATCTTACTCAAATTTTTTATTTATTTATTATTTATATTCAAAATCTATTTTTAATTCGAATGAATAAATTTAGGAATTAATTTATTAAATATTATATTTTGTTCTGTAAAATTTAATCTTATATTTTAATAAATTAATTCTATCAAAAAATTATTTTTCTAAAAATATAAATACATTTTCATTATTTGTGGATTAGGTAAAAAATTTTTTGCTACATTTTACCATTTTCAATGTTTATTATTCATTCATATTTTTACATCCAATTTTTAAAATTATTAGGCTAATATTGATTTAAAAAAAATATTTTTTACTAAATAATTTAATCTGATTAATTCATATATAATTTCTTAAGAAGGAAATATAAATTAAGATTTTTAATTTCACTAATTTTCTGAAATAAAAATAATTTTTTTAATATTTTTTTATAAGTTAAATTTGATTGCTAATTCTATTATAAATTTATTTGTTTTATCTTCACAATGCCCCTATATTTAAATAAAATCAATTAAAGTAAATTTATTTGAAACATTTGTATTCCCTGGTTAAAATGCTATAAAAAAAATTTTATTAAAATTTTTATACACAAAATATTTATTTTAACAACATATTAATTCATTATTTTTAAATATTCACATATTTATATACTAAGTAAAAAATATTCTTTTGAAATTTAAATAAACAAGCAAATAATTTTATAATTTTTTGTATTTTTATATTTTTCCAATTTAAATTTAATTTATTGCATTTTTTCTTCCATCATTTATTATAATAAAATATTTAAAAATTTATGGATTAAATTTTAATTCTTGCATTATATATAAAATTTTCCCTAGAATTTTGCTTGAAAATTTTGGAAATTGGTTTTCTCCGAATGCTGTACAGGATATATCATTTTTGACAATAATTCAAGATGGTTAACTACTCGTTTTTTTAGTTTTATCAAAATTTACTAAATTTCACAATTTTTAAATTTTTTGATGAATGGTATTATAATTAAAAAAATTTTTTTAATTTGTAATTAATTTATTGCAAAATGATTATAAATTTAATATTTTAATTTTTTTTATAAAAAGACCATTAATTATTTTTCTTAAATAATTTTTTTAATTTTTATTATTCATCATTATTAAATAAATTGGCTTTTTGACTCTTAAATCTTTTTAAAATTTATAAATCTTTTTAATTAATAAATTTAAAATTTTTCTTTTATTTAACGAGCATAAATCGATTGCTTCAATTTTCATTATCAAAAATTTATTTCAATTTAACTATAATTCTTCACATTATTATATTGCTCTTTTTCAATTTTCTAATACACTACAAGGATATTATTTTTTATCATTTTTATAATATATTTAAAAATTTCTTTAATCGATCTCTTCCAAATCTTAATTAATTTTTCTATTTTTTTTTATTTATTCTATTTATTTTATATAAAAATTTATAAATTTTTTTACAATGTAAAATTTAATTTTTTATTAACTATATTTTTATACCGATGTTCCAGCATATCTCTAAATGCTTCGAATTGAGAAATTTCGTTGTCTTTTTTTTATTGTAATTGTATAGTTTTCTTTTTTATCATTAAGATCTCTTTCAATTTCTCTAGAGAATTTTAATTTCCGGCATATTAAATTTTTATTGATTGGTTCCATCTTAGAATTTATTGATATTTATTTATAAAAATTTATAAAAATAACCTTTTCAATTATTGTATAAACCGCATTTTCTGTGTGGTTATCGATAAAAAATAATTCTAAAAACTTGGTCGTTGTAAAATGTCAAATAATAAAAATTTGATCTTAAAATACCAATTCATTCAAGATCAAGATTTAAAATATAATTTAAATAAAAATTGAGATATTTCAAATTATCAAAAAGTTTTGCAGTATTTATTTATAATATTCTTTATTTAATGCAGAAAAAATATTTGATTTTATTTTTATTATGATTATATTTTCAATGCATATGTAAATTATTTATAGATCAATGTAAATTTAATTTTAAATTTATTAATTTTAAATTATCGGAAAAGACAATCCAACAGAATTTAAATTTTGTTTTCTTTGTTATTAAATTTGTTGTTATTAATTTTTTAAAAAAAATGACATTGAGGTATCTTATTCTACTAATTTGTTATATTTTACATATAACTAATTAATATTCAAGCATATTCTTTCCTGCCCAATTTCAAATTATATATATTAGTGTCAATAAAATATTTTATTGGTTGATACATTATAAAAAATAAAATGCTAATTTAAAAATTACTTTTTTTCATTAATTTGTTCAAAAATAAGAATAAATGTAAATTTTAAATCATAAAAATTTATAAATTAAGATTCAATTTAATGAATTGACAAAAAAATTATTTTTTTTTAAATTTTTTTAATATATTAAATTTAATTTAACTTCAAAGATTAAAGTGGAATATTAATTTTCATGACCGTCTTCTTTAAACTTTACCAATAAAACTCTATCAGCATATATAATGTCAATTTTTAATATAACTCTTTAAAATTTCAGAGAGGAAAATTTTATAATTATTTAATAATTTTCATCACAATTTTATAAGTGTTTTTTATTTCAACTAATTATTTTAATAATAATTAGTTTTAAAATAATTTTTTTTAATTCATTTTCATATTATATTTAAAAAAATTTTTAAAATAAATTTATAAATCTTGATTTTGCTTTTTATTCAAAATTTTTTTTATTAAATTATGATATAATTCTATTTATTTTTTTAAATTTACAAAAAATTTTTATTTTTTACCCTTTTATTCAGATATACGATACTTTCCTGGAATTAGCGAATTCCTCCATTGGATGATATGGTTTGCATAAAACTAACTCAGAATCTTGAATTCGTGTATTCGAAAATCTGTTTTAAATCACTTAGACAAATATTTAAATTAAATTTTTATACAATCTAATTTTATTTAGTTTTAACTTTCATTCATATTCAAGTATTATTAAAATTTTCAACAAAAATAAGTTAATAAAATTAATCAAACTTTTTGAAATATAATTTTTTTTTAAATACATATGTTTATTTTTTCCCATATTACATTTTTATATTTTGAATTTTAGTAAATTTTTACTAATAGTGATTAGTTCAATTTACAATTCAACAGAAATTATATTATAATAGCTTGTTTCAATTAGCTTTGTCATGCCTATTTCATAAAATATTTAATAATTTTTTAGTCATCATCTATTGCCATTAAATAATATATTTAAATTAATTTTTATTTTTAACTCTCATTATATTTCTAATTAAATGGAATTTTTTATATTATATTTTGCTCGAATTTATTTTAAAAATTTAATATTTTATGAATATATTTATAGTGTACCAGATTGATGTTCCATTTCATATGGCAAAATCAGTGGTTTAGGCCATCAATACTTGGGTCTAAAATATGCAAAAAGGAAAATGATGTTTTTTCCTGCAAGGGTCGCCATTTGATATGAGCTTTAAAATTTACATTTTTTAATCGATTTAATATTTTTAATTAATGTTTTATAAAATTTCTGAAGGAATATATTGATTCCAAAAAATGATAAAGAGTATGCTTTCCTCAATATTGAACCCAATCGATGAGAAAAATTTTTGCCAAAAAAATTTTAAAAAAGATTTATAATAATTAAAAAAATTTTACTCGCTTTTTGAATATCTTTATTCTCGTAATTCTGCCTTGTAATATTTTATTTATAAATATTTTCAAAATTACTTTCATTTTTCGAATTTAGTTCTTTTATTTCAAAAATATACAATCAGAAAATTAGAAAAAGACAACAGTAATAAATTTTTTAACAGATAATGGTTAACCATTAATTCAATTTTTTTCAATAGCAAATTAGCCACCGATTTTTTATTTGTTTATTCAAATTTAAAAAATATTTATATTTTTATTTTTTTTGTCTAGTAATTTTTTTAAATTTTTTAAAATATTTTTTCATAATTTAAATTGTTCCCAGGATTTTGTTAACGATTTTTACATGACTTCATTCGCCTAATTTTTTATTATTAAAAAGAAAAAAATATTTATATATTTACATATTTTTTTAATTTAAATTTTTAATTTTCTATTTATTTAAAAATTTTTTTGGGAATTCCAAATATAGTTTCCAAGTCAGTTCTAAAATTTATAATAAAAAATTTAATAGATGATAAAATAACTGTTAGAAATTTTATTTAAAAAAATTTTGCACAATACAATTATTATTCTTTATCGCGGCTATATCCTGATCTTCTTGGTGAGACCAAATACGTTATCAGCATTGCCTAAAAAAAGAGAATTAAATATTAATTATATTTATGTGCATAAATTTAAAGTTCAAATTTAATGTGGATTTTTATTATAAAATTTTATAATTTTATAATTTTTATGAGATAGTTAAATTTTTTTGCTTTTTCTTAGTTTAATATTATTTAGAAATAATTGATTAAAATTTTCTATTTATTTTTAATAATTAAAGAATTAAAAAATTGTATATTTAACTCATAAAATTTCAGTAAAAATTTAGTTTTTTAATTTAAAATTTCAGTATTTAATTAGTCATCTTCGAGAAAAGTAAATTTTTACAACATCAATTTATACATTGACAATAAATCCTTTTCCTGAAACTTAATAAAATTTAAAAATTATTTGATATTCATTTTATAATGTTTCTTAATTAAAAAGAACGAATCAAAACTAACTCGAATATTGCAAGCGAAAAAACATTTATGCTTTTTAAAAATATATTCTTTATTTTTCCTCTTTTTCTTTACTTTATCAGATTTTAAATTATTATTCTTACTTAGGAACCAATTCTAAATTAATATAACCTGATACAAATCGATCAATTCCGTTCCTGTAATGAGGAAGTAGTAATTTAAATAAAAATTCCGCTCAATTTGATCATGATATTATACAATCATATATTAATTTCCTTTGTTTCATTAATTTGAAAGAATTTTATTATTTTTTATTAAATTACTATTATTTTAATTTATTTTAAAAAATAATTTATAATTAATCTTCTTATAATAGAGAAAATTTTTTCAAATAATTTTTCCATTTTTCATAAAATTTTACATTTTATATATTTTCACAATATAATTACATTATAATTTATAGATAAATTTTATTTTTTCTTTAATCATTTTTCTCAACAAAATAATTTTTGTATTTTAAAAAATAAAAATTTTTGTTAAAATTATTTTAAGAATAAATTTATTTCTAACAAAAAAGACTAATTTAAATTATTTTAATAAACATTTTAATTAATAACATTATTTATTAACGTTTCGTCAACCAGCGCTTAAAAATTCCTTATAATAATTCTTTTATAATCCCTAAATGAAGAACATTATTAATTCGGGAAAATTTCTTTTATTTATTTAATAGGTAATCGCTGAATATTCTCTCATTAAATAATATTATATGAAAATATTTTAATTTTCTAATTTTTCATTTCATTTTTTAAAATTAATTTTTGTCTAGGACATTTAAAATTATTTATTTATTTAAATAAATATGATTAAGAATATTATAAAATTTTTAATTATTGTCATTTTTTCTATTTATTTAATATAGCAATTTTTATATTTCAATATATATTTTTTTTAATTTTTTTTTATTATTAATATAATATCTAGAAAATTTCTGCTAAAAATTTTTAGTAATTTTTTATGTATTTCTTTAAGATATGATTTAATAGAAATTTTTTAAATTCTTTTTATTTAACATATAATTAAACTATTTTAATTTTATTTATCATTAAAATTATATTTTTCTATATTCATTATTTATTATTAAAATTTCATATCTGCCTTGTTTCTTATTTTTACTTTATCGATAAATAATATAAAAAAATTTTCTGAAAAATTTTATATAATTTTTCATTTGTTGCATATTTAATCACATAAATGTATATGAATCAAAAATTATTTTCAATTTTCAACTTTACAGCGATTAACAGTGTAAACTCAATAAATAATAAATATATTATTTTTCATTTACATATATTTTTATGTTTCGCAATTTTTACGGACGAATATTATTACAAATTTTAAGATTATTCTGCATTGGAACGGCATAAATTCATCATAATTATGTCCGATGAATTTATTTTTATTAAAATATTTAAGATAAATTACGCAAAATTTTTTAATTTTCTATTATAAAATAAATTATTACATTTATATAATATTTATAATAAAATTTTAAAAATCTTTTATATCATTTATACTTGCATTCAAATATAACTAGAAAAATTATTAAATATTTTTTTTATTATTCCAAATCTAATACAAAAATTCCATCCAACAATAAATTTTTATTTTTCTCCCCTGACACCCAATAATTTGATGATTATTGTTTTTGGTCTATTTTCATAAGAAATCGCCCCTACTATTTTATTGTTCGCACCAATTGCAATACTTGTATGAAATTTTTTTATTCCTGAATACATTGATCACCATAAATCTTCAATAAATTTTTAAACAAATTTGCAATTTCAATCTCAATTATTTGTTCCTAAAAAATAATTTATTATTACATTATTTAAATTATTTTAATGAAAAGATTAGTTTGCGATATTTGTTTTTATTTATTATTTCGTATTTTTGATTTGGAAAATTTGTTAACTATTTTAAAATAACAAATTTTCATGATTTTTCCAATTAATTCATATATTTTATAATTTATCTAACCAATATTTTTTAACTAAATAAAATTTTTTAACGAAAATGAATAATAATTTATATTATCCAATTGTAAAATATTTATTTTTGAACATGGACCAAATTTTTAGGACGGACCCACGTCCGAAATTTGATAAAAACGGGTGAAAATAAATGAAAAAGAAAATGTATAACAGTGAATAAAATTCAATGAAAATAATGTAAAATGGGTGAATAGTGCCGGCCAACAGGCACATGATTTTCTCAAAAAATTTTTCATTAATTTTTTTTATTTTTTTTTATTTATGAAATTTAATTGATAATCAAATTTAAATAAAATATTCTTTTTCTTTAATTTATTTTTCTTTAAAAATATTATAAGTTAAATAATATTTTAAAAATTAAATCATTTTAAAACTCTTAAATTCAAATTATTATTTTTTATGTTAAATAATAATATCCAATTATGAAGAATTTAAATTAAATTTTTATATATTCTTATAATTATTAAAAAATGTTAATGAATTTTCTCAGATTTAAATTTTTTTTTCATCTTCCAATCTTTATGCGTATATGGCATTTTTGGATTTCTTTATATTTATTAAATTGCATAATTTTTATTCTCATTATCGGGGCAGAAAAACTAATTTTCTAGGTGTTTGATTCAAGTTTTCTCTATTCTTGTTTCTACTAAATTATTTTATAAAAATAATTGAAAATTTTTAAAATTATATATTAATGCTTTTTCATTCAATATTGACATAAATGATTTTAATTTAATTTTAAATATTTTTCTTTCTAAAACCTGCATGCTTCGCATCGCTTACCTCACATTTTTTTGACTGGAAGTTGTGGGAGACATTAACCTGACGGCCTTTCTATTTATTATTATTATGTAAGGCATATTATTTTTAAAGAAGATGACCACAATAAAATTAATAATATTTTATATATGTATTAAATTTTCTTTTCGAAAATTATAAAAATACTCCCAGCCATAATTACTTCCACAATTTATAAATTGCTCTGAAGCACTAAAATTATATCAAAATTGTATCGTTCTTTTTTTTATGGTATAACAACATGTGGGAACAAAATATCTTAAGCTTCGTCCTTTGTTTTGATGAAAAATACTTGGAAATAATTTTTTTGCAGAAATTTGTATAGATTATTTTTATAAAATTATATTGCGATGTGGACAATTGAGATTTCTGAGCTATTTTAAAATATTTTTTCATCTCAATCCATTTTATTATTTTGTCATCGATCCATTCTTTCCTGGATCTGCGATCTTCGAAACTTTTATTTTTTCTTCTTCTATTTAGCGAAAATGTATTTTATCAAATTTTTCCTACCATTTTCTTTCGTGGATTTTGTTTTTTTTTATTAGGAAATTTTTATCAGAATTTCTTCTTTTAAAAATTTAATCGTTTGGTTAAACATATTTTTAAATTGTTATTTTTTGATTATAAATTTTATTAATGATAATCGTTTGATTATTTTCAATGTACTATTTTTTTCATTGAAACAATATTTATTTGAGAGAAAAATAAATAAATTTGATCTATATGATTTATTTTTATTGTTTAAAAAAAATAAAACTTTTCCATAAAGTTTTAACCTAAAATTGAACCTAGTCGCATATCAATTTATTTATAAATTGTAATTTGGAAATTTGTAATCTTTATCTTGATATAACAAATAATTAAAATGTTATATTTAAACTTTCTAATTTCATAGGCAAATATATGATCATACATTGTATTTAATATTCCAATTCTGCAAATCTAGAAATTTTTAAGCAGATCTTATTTATAATTGAAAAATTACATTATCAATTGATCCGTTCTTATAAATTCTTTATAGAATTTTTTAGTAACATTCTATAAAATTGAGTGAGTATGTACGGTTGCCATAACTTGTCAAAATTTTAATTTAATACCATATTTTCTCTTTAGAATTGTATAATAGTATTTTAATCAAATTTGTAATGTAATTATTGATTTATTGTTAAATAAATTTTTAAAATTTATTTTCTTTATATATTATTAAATTATTTTAGTAAAATTTATTTCAAATTTTTAATTATATTTTTTTCATAATTATTTTATTAATAAAATATATATTTCCATTAAATATTAATAAAATAATTTATTCTATTGTTTTGAGTTTTAAAAATATCTCAAACTGAACATTTGTAGTTTGCTTGCTCATTATCAAAGCGTAATTTTTCTTGAAAAATTAATCATCTCACTTTGAATGATTATTTTTTTGCAATAATTTGGCACATTATATTGATATTTATATTTTTATTAAATACGAAACAAGATTTAAAATTTTTCTATGACAACTGCATGAAATATTATTATCATATATTCTTGTATAGTAATATATGCTTCATAAGCAAATATTGCTTTTAATTGAGATAAATTTGAACAACATTTTTCATTATATTCTTGGACGGTGAACATCATATATTTTATCACGTTTAAATAAGTCACATCCGTGTACAATATTCATCTCGTCTATTAATTATTTTTTTAATAAAATTATTTTCAGTTACTTTGGAAATTAAATATTTTAAAATAAATATATTATTCTAAAAAATTAATTAAACAAAGAGTATTAAAATTGCTTTTGTTATAGATTAGCAAATTATTATATATAAACAATTTTAATTAAGCCAAATTCATTTAAATAATTATTAATTTATAAAATAATTTTAAAATTTCTTTTTTAAAAAGGATTATGCGAGTTACTAATTAATTCTTTATCTAAATTAGAAAAATTTTTAACTTCTTATTTCATTTGAATATTTCATGTTTAAATTTATTTTAATTTGTTTTTTTAATATATTATAATTAAGAATTGTTATGTAAATGTCATATAATTTCGGATAAAATTTTTATATTTTTTTTTGCTTTTTATATTTAATTTTGATTATTTTATATTATTATTCCATTGCAATTATATAAATGATGATTGGATTATTAATTGATCCATCTATAGAAATGATATAAAATCTTTTATATTTTCTATATAATATAAAATATTAAATTACTTAAATTATTATCGTGCATATAGTCTATTGATCGCCTTTTATAAAAAATTTTTATAATCAAATTTTAATAGATTGATTGTTTGATATATTTTTTAAAAAATTTAATTTTATTTTATCAATAGTAATTTTGCAATATAAAATTGTTTCCCATCCTCAATTTTAAATTATTTTCTTGAATTTGACTAGAATTTTTATATTATAGTATTTTAAATCAATTATTGTTTTATCAAAATTTAATTAATTCTATTTCATGGAAAATTCGATTAAAATTTTCAAATTTCTACAAAATTAAATTGTCAATTTCAAGTTATTGAAATTTCTGAACTATTAATATAGACCAGATCACATTTAAATTAATAATCAATGTAGAAGAAAAGTGTCTTAAATGCAAATGTGTGGTATCAGTGTTATTCTCTTCGAACAATTAATTTGTCCGTATTTTTGTATTAATAATTTTAATAAATTATTTGTGTTGTTAATATTAAACTTTGTTGCGGGTCGGTTCTTAACAAGTTATAAAATATATAAACTAATTTTTTTCATTTATTATAATTATTCATCAATATAGGCATGCGATTGATTTCCTTACAATAGGATTATTTAAAATTTATTCAACCAATCATTTAAAATTTCTTATCAGATGATAATATTATTTTTATATAATATAATAACTTTAATTATTAAATTTTATTTATTTTCAAAATGTATGCCTTCTCTCTTTTCAATCTAATTTAATATATGTTGGCAAAATATAGCTATTTCAATTAGCTTAAAATAAAGGAATTTTTAGCAATTATTCCAAATTATTGTATTAATAATTTATTAATTATTCCAAATTACTGTATTATTGATTAAATAATTATTCCAAATTACTGTATTATTAATTTATTTATTATTCCAAATTATTATGGAATATATTACTGAATTATTTATTAATGGCTGCAAATAATATATTATTAATTTATTTAATAATGATTCCAAATTATTATGGAATAAATTATTAATTTATTTATTAATGATTCCAAATTATTTTGGAATTATTATTAATTTATTTATTAATGATTCCAAATTATTATGGAATATATTATTAATTTATTTAATAATGATTCCAAATTATTATGGAATATATTATTAATTTATTTATTAATGATTCCAAATTATTTTAGAATATATTATTAATTTATTTATTAATAATTCCATATTATCATTGAAAATATTATAATATTATTAATTTATTTATTAATGATTCAGATTATTATGGAATATATTATTAATGTATTTATTAATTATTCCAAATTATTATGGAATATTTATTTAATTATTAATTATTCCAAATTAATAGACATATCATTCTTTTAAATTTTTATCAAATTATTTTTAAAAATTATCATTATTTATTTTTTAATTCGCAATTAAATCTTAATTTATCAACTATTTTATTTTAATAATAAATTCATTTTTCTTTTTTATATTTATTTAAAAGTTAAGGTTTTTATTCAAAATTACTTATAGTTTATCGTTTCCTGTACATATAATACAAATAATTTTATTTATATTTAATATTAAATTTTATATAATCATTCTAATAATATTAAATTTATAATTTTTGTAGTATTTTCTTTATTTACTTAAATTTACAAATTTTAATTTAATAAAGTTATATAAATTTAAAGTAAATTTTAAAAAAATTAAAATTAATTTTCCAAAGTATTATATAATAAAATTGTTATATTACCTAATAATTTTTAAAATTTTTTTGAATTAATTCTTAATTATAAAAAGAATATAATTTTCATTTAAATATTTTCTAAAGTCTAATTTTTTAAATTATAACGTGAAAAATAGCAAAAAAATTGTAATAATAAATGAAAATTTTATTTTAATTTTAAGAAGTTTGATTTTTTATTTTAACAATTTAAAATTTATAATTAATTTAATTCTTACATAACAAAAATTAATTCAATTAATTTTTAAAATTTTTTATAAATGATTGGAACGATTTTCGATGGAATGGATGATATAGGAATATTCTAATCGTTTTGCCATATTAATTTTCTTTTTAATTCCGCTTATGTACACAAATCATTTAGGGCAGAAGGAACACTTGTAGGAATAATCTGCTTCTGGCTTGTGATTCGCTAAAATAAAAAAACTAAATATATAACTAAAGGAAGTTGAGAACTACCACGCCAACGAAGACGATGATAAGTCTTTTCAAATTCCTCTATTTAAAAAATTTTTATTTATATAAAGAGAAAATTAATTTAACTTAACAATTTAAATTTGTCTTTGTTCTCTTTTTTGATTTCTTTTATTTATGTTATTTGAGAGTTTATTTTATTTTATTAAAAATAATGAAATAATTTTTTTCACATAATTAATAAAATTAATTAATTGAATGGATTGATGAAGTTCAATGTCATCTTACAATGATTGGCATCTTTCACTATGATTTTATTGGTACCAGTTTCGAATTAAACGGACTTGGTTTTTTTATTATTTTATAATCTTTGAAATTTTTATATATCGACCCACATTCATTCTAATTCTTTTTATTTGTTAACGATATCCATCCGTAGTCTTTTTGCTCTTTTGGTGAAAAAGTTCTAATTTGGATTCGAAGTCTTCTATAATTTATTATTTTAAAAATTTTTTTTATTTAAATAATTTTATTTTTTTATATTCTTAATTTTAGATATTTATTAGCAAAAAAACAAAGCTACCTTAATGCTAATTTTCAAAGACCATTGCGATCTTATACAAAAATTTAAACCCATAATATTCGCTTTCAACATTAAAAAACTTAGAAATTTTGAATTTTTCAATTTATTTATTAATCATATTCTATAAGAAATTTTTTACAATTATTTTTTTGAATAAATTGAAACCGTCCTAGATGCATTTTGTTGGTTAATTTATTTATTTTGATTTTTTTTAAAATATTTATTCTAAATTTTTTTATTTATATTTCCCTTATCACCTTCTAAACTGACAGCCTTTTTTTTCATAAATTTATTTTTGAAAATAAATTAATAATTATATAAATAATTAATACCATATGAATTATATGGATATTTAATTAAATTTAATTGATTCATTTATTTAGAATCCATTGATTTACTTTTCTATAATTAAAGATTGATAATATAATATTATTAATTTGGATTGTTTTATGTATAAAAAACCAGTGGGGCAGAGCCCCACTGGTTTAAGGCATGCTTCCGTATCGGAAAAAGCGCGGGGCGCTTTATAAGGTACCCCAGTAGGTTTTTTTAAGTTTTGGACGGCTCGCTTCGCTCGCCCCTTTGTTTTTCACTTTTTTGAACCGGTTTAAGCTTATATCTCGAAACCGATTTGGTTTGACAGCTCGCTCAATATACCATTAGATCCGCCTCGTCGAGCTCTACAATTTTGCTTTTTATCGCGCACTTCTATCTCAACTCGCAAAAAAGTTATTGGGGAATTTTTGACTCGCGCAGCTAAAATAGAAAATTTCCCGTATTTGTTTAGGCTTCCCTGGCCACCGTAGACCCCCCAACCTATATATCATTTTGTAGCTAACATTCTAACTTAGGAGCGGTTTTTAGTTTCAAATCGATTGAGGTCCAAGGAAAAAAGTTTTACCTGGGCAAACCGTTTTTTAAACCGGTTTCGGCCCAAATCCAAACCCCTATCAAAAAACGTATAGTTTTCCTGAATGCGCGCTAAAAAGTTGCCCCTAGAATGAGCAAGTCCCAAAATCTAAAAATCCCTAGAAAAGCCGCTGAATTTTGAAATGTGAAAATGTCGAAAGCATCTTTCTAGTATATAACCCCACTGGTTTAAGGCATGCTTCCGTTGCGAAAAAAGCGCGGGGCGCTTTAAGGTACCCCAGTAGATTTTTTTATTCAAGTTTTGGACGGCTCGCTTCGTCGCCTGGTATTTTTGAATTTTTTAAACCGGTTTAAGCTTATATCTCCAAACCGGTTTGGTTTGGCAACTCGAGAAATATAACATTGGATCCGCCTCGTCGAGCTCTACAACTTTGCTCTTTATCGCGCACTTCTATCTCAACTCGCAAAAAAGTTATAGGGGAATTTCTGACTCGCGCACCTACAGTAGGAAATTTTGTGTATTTTTTTCGGTACTTAGACTTCACGGTAGGCCCCCCGACCCATATATCATTTTGTAGCTAATACTCTAACTTAGGAGCGGTTTTTAGTTTCAAGTAGATTGAGGTCCATGGAAAAAAGTTTTACCTGGACAAACCGGGTTTTAAACCGGTTTCGACCCAAACCCAAACCCCTATCAAGAAACCGACAATTTTTTGAGATGCGCGTTAAAAAGTTGCCCCTAGGATGTGCAACTCTCAAAAGCTAAAAATCCCTCGAAATCCAGATATGAATTTTTTTGTTCAAATGTCGAAAGCATCTTTATATATATAAATTTCTAAGAATAAATTTCTTTCTTTTTTATATTTATATCAATTATTTTGATTATAATAACTCTTTATAATCAACATTTATTATTCATTAGGTTTAATAAGATAAAATTAATATTGTTTTTTTTTAAATTTATCGTAATTTTGTAGATTTTTAGAATTTAAAATTTTCAAAAATTTTATTTATTATTATATTTTATTTATTATAATATAAAATTCTTTGTAAGTATATTTGATAATTAGCAGACCAATGATACATAACACCAGATAATTTTAAGCTCTCGATTATTCAAATGATGAAATTTATTTATAAATATATTATAAAATTTTAAATTATTTCTGAATTAAAAAAAATTATTTTATTATAAAAATATTATATAGCTTTTCTATTTTTAAATTTTTTAATGTTTAATTATTTTATAAAATAAAATTATTTATAATTTTATCGCATATTTCTTATAAATTATTTAGTATATTTAATTAGGTAAATAAATTATCATCATATATATCATTCTAAAATTAATTAATTTCGAAATGTCTTAATTTGATTCTTAATTTTGTATATTTTTTTAGAAATTATAGCTCTTCTTAATTTTTCTTTTTTATGAATAAATAATTCATAATTCTATTGGTTTGATCATCTCATATCCTTTGATAGATAATTTTCAAAAAATAATAATTTGATAATTTATAATAAAAATCGAAAAAATCTAGTCTCTGGTGCCCATTGCTTTATTTTTTTATTGTTTAATTTAATTCATATAAATGAAAATAAATTTTCTTTTAATTCTTTTAATATTGAATTTTGAATCATTAATTATAAGTCGTAATCTTTTAAAATCTTTGATATCTAACAAATTATCTTAAAACAAATTTATTAATATATTTGTTGAGATTTGTTATATGTATTTTATTTTATATTTTTATTTAATTTCATTTATTATTGCTTTTATTTTTTTTATCTCTCGATGTAAATGGTAGATAATAAACAAAGCCATGTTCTTCATTAATTTCTAGTGTTATTAATTTATTGTAATATTAAAATATTTAATTATATTTTTTATAATATTTTTACTTTAAGAAATTAATCAATTTATCTATTATAAATATTTTTCATCGAATTATTCATGTTAATGTTTGTCAATTAATTTATCTATCAACAAGTTGAATTTTTGATATTCAATTTGCTTATTATATTCCACTAATTTGTAGTCTATATAGAAGTCTGCAAGTTGAATTTTGTTCAAGCAAACATCACGATTTAAGAATTCAAAATAAGAATTTTGGAGTAAATATATTTTAAGGTAAGACTATTTATTATTTAAAAAATTAATATTTGATTATAATTCAATCCTTTTCTATTATATATTTTATTATGTATAATAATGTTATGTTATTTTTCTTTCTAATTTAATTCATATACAATTTTATTTTTTCATCGATTTCTTTTATCTTTTCGCTGTTCTGCAAAAACTAATATTTAATAGAAAAATTTTGGAATAATAATTTTAATATATAAAATAATTAATCAATCTCTGCTGCTATCAATTACTGAGTTAATCCCATGTTATTGGATTAGAATTAGTAGAAATTAATGCTTTCTAATAATATTTAGCAGTATTCGCTTCAAAAAATTTAATAAAATTTTTAAAAAATAAAAAATATTTTATTTTACTAAAAATATATTGATGATTTAAAAATAAATAAATTTAATATATTCCATAAATTATTACTTTCCACTACATATCTTTTGATAAGATTTGTCAGTTATCAAATTATTTTCTATATTTATTTTATTATTATTTAATTTTATTTATAAAAATTTTTTGCGTTGATTTTTAATAATAATGAAATTTTATTTTTTAAAATGATGATTGCATTAAGTATTTTCTCATAATATATATTTTTAAAATTTTAATTTGGTTAACTTTCAAATCTAAAAATCTTTTGATTTATTTATTTTCCAAAAGCATTGGCAAATCAATTCTTTAAATTTAACTAATATTTTATTTATTTTTTAATTAATATATTCCATGAATGTAATTTTATTTGGAATATTTTTTATAATTTTAATTTTAATATATACTTTCATAAAATTACTTTTATTATATTATTAAATTATTTTATCTATATATAATACTAATATTATGCTTCATTTTGATTTATTAGATTTCCTCATAAAATTTTAAGATACATTTTATTTATAATTATTTATACAAAATTATATTATATGATGTCGATTGCCTTGAATTTTTTTAAGGCAATTGCCCTCCAAAAATATTGATGTCACATTGGATTTATAGAATTTATTTGTGCAATTAAATCCTATAGCTATTCAACTATAATTTTCAATAATAGGGAATTTATTATTTTATTTCTTTAAAGGCAGTAAAAATTTTCTCTCTACAATCACATAAATATAATTAATTCATTCTACACTTTATAATATAATTGATTTTCTAAACCATTTTTTACTTGTAGTATATGTAACTGAATTACTCAGAATTCATTTTATTACAAAATATAATCGGTATCTTCAATTTTTGTAGAATTTACTTTTTCTTAAAAATTTAAAAATAAATCCATGAATAAAATTATTCAATTAAATTATATACTTGCGTAATAATAAATCAATTTTTTTCGCAAGTTAAAATTCATTATTAAAATTATGCAAGTTTAGTATATGGAAAAAAAGACAAAGAAGGTAAAATTACAATAAACTGAAAAGAAAAAGGTGTTTTTGATCTAAGGGTGGTTGATTCTTTAGTTTAAATATTGCCCAAAATATTATTTAATTATTTTATTATATCTATTCAAATATTCTGTCAATTGATATTACAAAATTTCTTAAACGTTGATTAGCATAAAATTAAAAAAATTTAAATATTTCTCATTCTCACGTAATTTTATCTTTAATTATTTCATTTCGTTTTACAAAATATATACTTCATATTCATTCATAATCTTTAACATATAATAATAAAATTATATTATAAATTTCAATTTTTTAAAATTTTTCTTTAATTTATGTTTCGATATTCCTATCATTTTGAGATTTGATTTACCTTGAATACCATCATGAGGTTTGCTAAATTCTCTCGTGTAATTATTTTTTTCAAATTTTTATATTTTTTATCCTTTTTACATAATAAATTAATCTTATATTTTATTATAATATGTTATAAAAAATTTTCATTTCTTTATCATTATCATTACTACAATAGAATATTATCAAAAATATATTATTTTTTTATTTTAATTATCAAATCTAAAAATTGATTAAAAAAATAGAATTTATTTCTACATATTTGATGTTTAATTCAATATTATTTAAAATTTTAATAAATCATTACTAAAATAATATTAAAATATTTTCTTATTTTTTAAATATATTTATAATAATATTAATATATCAGTTTTTACTATTTTATTTTTTGTTCACATTTACTTTAGGTAATTTTTTTCCTCACAGCAAAAACTGGGCCAATTGCTTACATTAAAAAATCGAGAGGATTTAGTTATTAACTCTCAAAACTGTAATATGGCATTAAAATTTTGTAAAATTTTTTATTTTTCCGCCAAATAATTTTTTCATATTCTATTTATAAATAAATTTTTTCTTAGCATGATTTTTTATAATGATAAAATTAGGATTCTCTTTATATTCAGAATAATCATATAATTAATTCAATTTAAAATAAATTTATTTATAATTTTAAATAATTTTTTTTATAATTTTTTAGAAGCCAGACGAATTTGGCTCAGGGAATATTCTGCTAAATTTAAATTCATTAAATAGCATTGCTAATTTATATTAATCGATCTATGATTAGTCAATTTCAACAATTCGTACTAAGCCGCCCAATTTTTTCAGGTATATAAATTATGGAATTTTTTAAATATAATAAAATTTTATATAATTTTTACAAGGTTATTTACTTTATTATTTTTCCCTTTATTTTTTTATTTTATTTCTTTTCAAATATACTGAAAAATTTAAAAATTTTTTGTTGTTTTTTGCGCAATTTGCACTTTACATTTAATTAATTTTCTAAAATTTTCTAATTAGAAAATTTTCAATTAAAATTTTTTATTGGTTTTTCTTAAAATTTATTTATCTTTACAAAGCTTATAATTCTTGCAAAATTTATTTACGAAATTTCGACATGGCCTCATCATTTTCTTATTTATTATTTAATTTATTTGAACAGGTAACACAATCAATTTTTGTTCCTGGGGATTCCATTGTAGAATTAAAGGCCTGATTTTGGCGACCTGGCATATTGCTTTGTCTTTGACATGATCGTCTTTCAGTCATGTTTTATTTTATTTGGCCAAAATGACATTCATTTCTATGCCTGCTGTCTTTGCTTAATGATTTTATTTATTATGCAATATCTTTTATATCTTTATATAATATTATAAAAAAAATTTTATACATAATCATATATATGAAAATAAATTTGACAAGTAAATAAATTTGATTGAATTTTTTAAAATCAAAATAATTATAAATAATTTTCTTTATTTAATTTTTGCAATAAATATAATTTTATATCTTTATGGATTTTAACTTTTATTTTATTCCATGATTGATTAGCATTATGAGTTCAGCTAATGATTTAATTGAGGCCATGAAGAATTAAAAATTCGACTGCATTTTTAATTTTGTCTCATATTCTAACAATTCTTTAATTTTTATTTTAAATATTTTTCATATTTTTAATTAATTTACAGATAGGTATATTAATTTTTATTTTCGCTAATCCTTTATTTAAATTTATCTTAGGTGAATGTATTGATATATAAATTTTAATTAAAAATAAATTAAAAATCAAAAATAATTTTCTCTGAAATCATAATTTAGAGTATTTAATTATAAGCAAATTTCGATTTTTAATGTAAATTATATAATTAAACAATCATATAATTAATTTTTCTAATTTATAACAAATAAATTTATTTTAATAAATAAATTTAAATATATAAAAGTATATATTTTTAAATAAATTTAAATTTTATAATTTTTAAATTTATTAATATTCTATGATATAATCATTATTATGTATATTAATTTTAAAAAATTTATGTCTCTTAAATTATAGCTTATATTTTTTGAAAACATTTGTAGAAATTTCATTTTTTGAAGTAAGTTTGCGAATTCCTTGTATTTTAATCTATCTATTCTTTTCGAAAAATCTCATTATATATAAATATAAATATTAATTTCATTTTTCAGATTATTAATTAGAATAATTTATCATTTTTCTATATTCTTCATCCTTTAAATCTAGGATAGAAGGCATTGAATTGGTTCCAATTTTAATATTAAATATTAATTCAAACTTAAATTTTATAAATTTAATAGGTAAATATGATCGAAAAATTGATTATGAGAGAAGTTTTTAAAATTAATTTAAAATTAATAATTTGATTTTCTTAATAAATTTTTAAACGAAGAAGTTTGTCATTTTTTTTAAGTATTTTATAGATATTTATTGAATTATTGCCAATTTTTTTAAATCAATTCTTATACACTCATTGATAGGAATTATTTAATTAATTAAATATATATAATCATGATATTATATCGGATTCAGTTTCACTGGCAATTTAACAAAATTATTAGAGGAACCATAAATGCAAATTTATATTTTATGAAGAAGAACTTTTAAGGCAGCGGCTGAAAAATTTTTCAATTATCATCATCTTTTCCTATATATATTATTTTTATTTTCGTTCAAAAATTTGAAGCAAAATTATTAATATAAAATGATACTAAATAAGTCTTAAAAGCTTTTCTTATAAGAAATTAAATTTTATTAAAATTTTAATTAAATTTATAAAATATTTAGTGATTTAATTTAGATCACTAATGAATCTTGTATAAATTTTATGTTTATATTTTATCCTTCAAGTAATTTCTTTATTTTTTATTTCTAAAGACATTATATTATTACTAGAAAATATTATATATATATATAAAAAATTTGAAATTCGTTAATTTTTTCAAACATCTAAAGTTCTACCGGGCCGTTTTTCGAGATCTTTTTTTTAAAGTTTCATATTTCGGTGGCGTATATGGAAAAAATGCGTTTTTTCCCAAAAACCCAACCGGTTTCGAGTTATTAGCCAAAAACCGGTTTCAAAAATTGTACTTTTTCGGTTTGCCCTGGTAAAACTTTTTTCCTTTTGATTTTTTCATACCCATTGTTATTCTAGGAACCTAAGTTGGAGTCTTAGCTACAAAATGATATATGGTTTATGGGGTCTATCTTCAAAACCCAGGGCTGTGGAGTCCGGCAAAAATTGGTACTTCGGCATTTTTTCCTTCATAGCCGATTGGCGAAGATGGGGGGATGAGAACGGAGGTCGCGGGTTCGAATCCCATCAAAGGCCAATAATTTTTATAGAGGTTTTCGATGATGGGGATCATGAATTTGAAGTTTATTTTGAAAATTAAACCGGTTTAATGCTTTAAACCGGTTTTGCGCGAGTTGAATTTTGAACATAAAAGTGGGGAATGGATTCTAATATGAAAAATAACCCTTCTAGGACTCTTTTAAAGCGCGATAGCGCTTTCTTTCCTACCGTCCCACGTATTTCTTCCGTCACCCCTTAAGAACCAGCGGGCTTGCCCCGCTGGTTCTTAAGGTTGTATAATATAAAAATACTTTAATAAATTTATTTATTCAAGATAAATTTTAAATAGTCAATTTATTAGATATATTATTTTTAATGTAATTTTAAATAAAAAATGCCAATATTTTTTAATTAAAAAATTAGACCCCTGATTTTATATTAATTTGTACCTGAATGAAAAGAGAATTTAAAAATAAAAATATTAAAATATAAAATAATTTTGATTTAAATACCTTCTCTTTTTCAACAATTTATATTCACAATTATTTGTTTGATTGGTTGGAAGCTATGAATATTTTGTCAATCTGATGTTGTTTGAGTTGTCAACCCATTTAGTAATTTTCACTCTAAAAGAAATAAAATTTAAAAGTTAAATATTGAGATTGAGATGGCACAGATGGCATTATAATCGGGCTGCATGCATCTATTATTATAAAAATTTTTCCAATAAAAATTCCTAACAAATTATTAAGACTTATTTAAAATATTTTATGATATATTTTTTCTTATATTAATTTTAATTTATCTTGTCTTTTGGTAATATTTTTAAAAAATATTTATTTTCCATTATCTAATTGAATTTGTATCCATCGCCTGGTACCATTACAGACTTTTACTACATTGTTTGATCCGTTCAAACCTCACATTTAAATTCTTTATTTGAATTCGGCTACCATATTCTTCATTATTTCAATCAGCTGAAGCTTTAAAATAAAAAGAATTATTTTGTAATTTAAATAATTTACAAAAGTATGCGGCACAAATACAGACGGCACATATATTATTTAATTATAAATTATTTATTCACATATAATTTTTAAATTTATCTAATTTATCTTAAATTTTTTTAAAAATTTTGATTTATGAAAATTGATTATAATATAAAAAGTATATATTTAAAAGATGAAATTTTCTTTAAATTTTACTAGAATAATTATTAAAATTTCAATTATTTAAAAATACCAATTCTTCAATCATTATTCTACAAGAAACAGAGTATAATTCTATTAATTAATAATTTTAAAGATTAGAATATATATTAAGGAAATAATTTTTATATTTTATTTTAATTGGATATTTTTTCAATTATTATTATTAATTATGTTTTATACAATAATTAAAAATTTATTTTCTTCAAGTTATTTTTGATTTTTTTATCATCGAAATAATATTTTTATCATTTTTCTATTAGATTAATTTTATAAATCAATTAATTTATTGTCCTAATTTCTTATATGAAGTATTTAACATTCATAACACAAATGATCATATTTTCCGCAGGAATAATAGTAGTTTATTTTTTTTAATTTATTTACATTCTGTGATTTATATGAAATTCTTTTCTACATTCCATTGAAATATATTTTTCTAATTCATATTTATATCTTTTTGCATCTCAATTAAGAAGCATCATTTTTTTATAATTATTTTAATTTTTTAAAATCGTTAACACACTACAAAAATGAAGAATATGCTTTCGAAAACTGTTCCATGAAGATTAGCTTTTTTTCCGTAAATTGTCATGAATGTATAGGTGATTAATAGGCTATTAAAAATTTGGCATGAATTAATATTAAAGAATTTTAAAAGAATTTATTTTAATGCAGTTTTTTATTACATATTTAATTTGAAATTAACTTTATTAAAATTAGTTCATTTATATATATTAATACATATAAATGAACTAATTAACATAAATCAGTTGTTTATTTTTATAAAAAACTTTATACAATCTATTTATTATTGTATTATAATTTTTTTATATTTTAATATATAATTTTAATAATTTGTTTAGTTTTTTAACCATTTATATATAAGAATTTTTCTTTAATTAAGAATAATATATTAAATTAATTTTATTTAAAAAAATTAGATGTAAATACGAAAAAATATGTTGAATTATATAATTTATAAATCTATTATCATATTCTATTTCAATTATGTATAATCCATCGATGAATTCTACCTTTTATTTATTCACATTTATGCCTCTATTTTATGATGACCATTTTCACTTTAGACATACCATTCATTTGGGTGGACACAACAAATTAATTTTAAAATTAAAAAATTTTATAATTATAAAATTTATTTTAAATTAATATTTTACAAAAAATGTTCAAATATAAAACAATATAAAGTTACTCTTTTTTTTAAACAATTTATGCTTTATCTAAAATAGATGATTTTTTAACGCCTTGAACACATTAAATTTAATTTAATAATAGATATGGCATACATTTTAAATTAATTTTTAAACACAAATAATTCCTTTCCTTTATTAGAAAAAATTAGATGAGTATAGAAATGAAATTTTTCAATTATTTATTATAAAATAAATTTTTTAATTTTTAATTTTTTTATAATCAAATTCCAGCCTTTTATCAATAAATATTAAAGAATATATTAATTCTTAATTCATTTTATGGTATTTTTATTTAAAAATCTAAGCTACCAATTTTTATTAGGTCAAATGAAAAATTTTTAAACTTTAAAAGTTGTAATATTTTATTTATTTATACAAAATATTTATAAAAGAATAAATTCATTGAGTGATAATAACATTAATTTTTTACTAATTATTTTTTTTAAATAACTATGCTTATTTCTCTTTTTAATTATAATTTTTACTCGATTCAATTCAAAAATATTGAATCAAGATTATATTTTTTCAAATCTATACAAATTATAATATTTTCATTTAAAATTAAATTATTGGAAATAAATTTTGTCGCGGATTCGCGATATCTTTTTTATGTTTTTTGGGCGTTGACCCAATCATTTCTTCAATAATTATTCCCAACATTGATTGGGCCAATATTCCCATTTTAGCCTTCAATATTGTCCCCTTCAATGCCCACTTTGCCCTTTGGCCCCCAACCACTGCCCATCCAATCGCCTTGGCCTTTCTCTCTTTGCCTGTCTCATTGGCGGCTTGGCCGTTCCCATCCTTTTGCCACTTTACAACACAATTATGGAATGGATGAATGAGAGGAAAAGATGATTCCCCCCAAGGACCGATAATTCATTCCATTCATATTCCATTCACAATCATCATATCGCACATCGATATAGCAATTTTTTGCTTCAACAGCCTCAAATAAATATTTTATAATATTTTTTGTCCTGTTTTCCCAAATTAGTTTAGCCAAGATCACTAAGAATTAGGGCCGTAGATTAAGCCTAAATTCTAGCTAATTTGCCCCCAATTTGGAACTGAAGATTAGTTGAATCCTAGGCTGAAGATTAAGCCTTAAATTCCCAAATTGAATCCTATAAACCCACAAATAAGTTAGCCCACGATTAGCTGAAATAAGGCCGACGATTAAGCCGAATTTCAACTTATTTGATATTCCTTTAGGCCCCCAAGATTTTGCCTTTAGGACATTAATCCCCTTAGTTCAATAAGACCGAATTTTGAGGGTAATTTGATTGAATATTTATTCAATCTAAATTTGAATATTTTCACACATTTATTTGCCTCAATCCCGGAATTAGCATTGTCTGCTATCCGAATTATACACATTGCAATCACATATTTTGGCCTGAACCGGAATTAGCATTGCCTAATTTCAACCCAATATTTCTCATTTTGCCGGATCATTTCGTCGTTCAAATAAACCCAATCAAATCCCAATAAATAACTGCATTGTCAGCTATTATTCAGCCCTAATTGAATTTGTCTTCAACGAATTGATTAATTTTGGATATTGTTGAGTGATTGGTAAGGACATTGTTCCATCCCAAAATTTATCCTAATTTAATCCTCGACATTTTCATTAAAATTGTTATTTTGGATATCATTTTGTATTTGAACTGTGGAAGAATTGCTACAGCTAAATATATTTTCAATTATTTTTAAAATTTTTTCTTAATAAATATATTCATAAAAAAATTTTCTTATAAATATAAAATTTTTACGTTTTATAAATTTTATCTTTTGAAAAAATCTTTGAAATTTTTAAAGACCTAATATTTGATCTTTCTTATAAAAATATAAAATATTTAAAAATATAAATATTTAATTTTATATGCTTTTAGAAATAGAAAAACATAAATTTAATAATAATTTAACTTTAAACTTTTATAACATTTATTTTTTTCCTTATTTTATTTAATAATTATCGATTATATTTTTATAAAATTCATGTTCCTGAATAGCAAATATGTGGGATACATGTTTACAAATCATTTCTGATAAAAATTTGCATTTTACCCATTTTAATTACAATAATGCATTTTATAATTTAATTTTATTTTTATTGTTATTTTTTTTACAAATTTCAATTAAATTTTTTACTATTTTATTTTTAATTTAGTCAATTCAATTATTTGATGAATTTTAATTATTATATAATTAAAAAAATGGATTGAATTGCGTATATGAAATTGAAATTCTTTTTTTTTTGTTTTTATTGAATATTTATTTAATACGGTTACATAGAAAAGCGTATTGCCATTTAATTGACCGTTATGAGCATCATTTTTTTGCATTAAGTTCTGTTTTAATCGTAAAAATAAAAATCCCCATTTTTTTTGTTGGAATGCAAAAACCAGTTTTCATAATTATCATAAAATTTTATATATAATTTCAAACTATTCCTTTTTTGTTTTTCCTTTCCCTTTTTCAATTTAATATGGCCATAATTTAAGACTTAATGTTTTGGGTAAATTATTTGGAACACTACAATCGCCAATCCATTCTTATTGACATTTATTTTAGCTATTTCTTACTTGATTCCAATTTGGGGAAATTCCTGCTCACAGAAAAACTAAAATATTTGAAATATTTAATTAATATATTTTATAATTATTTTCTAATATTTTTTATAAATTCTCTATTAAAGGAAATCCCTTTTAAAATATTTTACATGTGAATAATCACCCCGTCATTTTGCCCGTATCTGTATGGCAAGATAAGATCATGGTACAATTTGTTTCGAACTCATTGAAAATTTTTTCTCGTTGGCCTATTTGATTTAGAGTTAAATTAATTTCAAATTAACTATTCCATTGATAATGAATAGCAACAAATTTTTATTTAATCGATCAAATATTATAATATTTCTCAAAAATAAATTTTATTATTTTATTTTAAATAATATGCATTTAATAGAATATTATTATTATTTTTAAATCGATAATAAGAAAATTTATAAAATATTTTTACCATTATATTCATTATCAATTTTTAAAAATATATAAGAATATAAGACACTTTTTTCCAATATGCGCTTGTTTATTAATTATTTATGAGTTTTTTTATATTTAATTAAATAGAATAAAAATAAATAATTTATTTTTAAAAATATTATGCAAATATTTCAACTATGAAAATTTATGCGCTGTGATATAATTTCTTCCAATTAAAGTTTTGGTAATTTAATAATTGAGCCTCAATTGCTGGCTCGTTTTTATTCATTTATTCCTTAAAATTATTTAAATCTTAATATAATTACGATAACTACAAATTGAAATATTATTTGATCAATTTTTAATTTTTGAATTTCATTTAATCAATTTGTAAATAAATTCTCTCTGCTCAAATTTATCAAATTTAATCCAATTTTATTATTATTTTTGATGATTTTGATCGTCCTTAAATGCAAATTCAAATCTATATGTTTAAAAATTATTTTAAAATAATTTTAAAATTTGTTTCATATTTTTATGATATTTGCGAAAATGACTTCTTTTAATATTATTCTTCATCGCACGATGGCGATGGTTCATAAAAATAGAGTTTAAAGAAAAAATGGGAAAAAAATCTCCCTACACCTCCATTATTAAATAGTCTTTTGTTCGTGACCGAAAATGACCATTTACACTACTTTACTCAACTTTTTTTCATTTTTCATATAATTTTTAGTAGAAATTGTCAATAAATTTATTAAATTAAAAATAATTTAAAGTTAATTTTCTACAACAATTTTCAATTAAAGTTTTTTTTAATATTTTATTGTTTTTCCATTTATTAGTTAATTTTGTCATTTAAATTACTGTATTTTATATTAAGAGGGCATTTTTTGCCCCAATTTTATTAATTTCGACGTTATATTGACTGCTTTGACTTGAAATTTTAACCACAAATTCTGCAGTGAAATGGTCTACCATTTGGAGGATTAAGGAGAATCACTATATGGCTTTAATATATTAAATTAAATTGCTGGGAAATTCTATTTTATGGAATTAATATTAAAAATTTATACTTGAAAAATTTTTTATTTTTTAGAATTAATAATTACTATTTTCATTTTTAAATTTTTATTTTATAATTTTATTTTTCTTTCTATATTTAAATTAATTCAATATTAATTTTATATTTAAAATTATTAATTTCATTTTTCCTTTGCAAAATAATTATTTTTTTAATATAATTTCAAACAATTCCGAATTGTTGATAAAACAAAAAATAAAATATTTATTTATTAAAAATTAGTATTAAAATTTTATTTCATTTCTTGATTATTTTATTATTTATTATTATTGTCATTATCTTGCTATTTATTTTAAGCTTTTTCCTTAAATCTAATTTATTTCACATAATATTAATTTATTTCAATTTATTTTTATCTTTATATTATAAATTATTTCACAAAAATTAAATTATAGTTTTAATGGCCAGACCAATCTTGGAGAATTTTCCCATCGAATTTTTGCCTTTAAAATATGCAAACAATTTTATAATCAATAAAAAATTCAGCTTTTAATTATTTCCATTTCTAAAGATATTATTATAAAAATTATAATTATGAAATTTTAAACGATTACAAAAATTTAGATTTTTAATAAATATCAATTATTCTTTAATCATTCTACATTATTTTTATTTAAATAAAAATAATTTTATTCGTCGATTGTTTATTTTAATAAAATAATTTTTCAAATAAAGCATTTGAATTCAGAAATTTTATATTATAATTATTTTTAATACAGAAATTTAAATACATTTTTTTCTATTTCATAATTATTTTCTGTTTGCGCTAAGTTTCATGCAAGGCCACACGGAGCAATGCATGGTCCGTGCTATGTTAGAAACAGAATTCAGCTTGCTTTGTCATAATTTCCAGAGTGACTTGTGCCTTCTTCAAATGCATAGCTATTTCTTTCCATCCTTTAATTAAAACATTTTGAATTTTCAATAATATTATTTTATTTTTTTATTCGTACATAGATTTATTGGAAACATTTAATATAAAATAATGTTTCATTTTAATAATTGCCACGGATCCTAACTTTTATTTATTTAGGATCGATATTTTGTTATTGAAATTTTATAGAATTAATTTGAAATGGATATCTGTAATCAGAATATTTGCCATTTTCTAAGATGTTTTCGAACTTGTTTATTTGATATTTTTAAAAAATATTTCAATATTTTTATAATAATTTTTATGAAAAGAAGAGGAAGATTTCTTTCATTCAATTTATGATCTATTTTTAATCCTTTATTTTATTCTTAATCTAATATTTATTCAAAAATGAATATGATTTTATTTCAATTCAATTTTAAATATTTTTCGAGATTTGGGCATTAATGTATATAATTTGTTGAATACAAGTTTATTAAAAATTTTATATTCAATATAAATAAATATATTATTTTTACCTCTTGTTTTCACATTTTTATTTATTAAAGTATATAAAAAAACCGCAATTGAGTTTAATTTAAGATTTGTAATAATTTGCGAATTTTTATTTTATGATATATTTTTATTAAGTTACATGATTTCGTGATTCTTGCAAGGTTTTGTAACTAAAATAAAATTTTTTCTATAAATATTATATAATTAAAGATTTTAATAATTTTATATTTACTTTTTTGAATAGTTTAATTATTGCTCTTTTTATAAATTTTTTGAATGTTATATATATTTAGTTTCTCATATAGAATAGTAAAATATCTAAATTTATTTTATTGTATTTATTTTATCTAATAAAAGTTCCGAGGATAATGAAATTGACATACTTCGAAATTTTTTAATATTCTTAATTCTTCTATAATAATATGATGAAAAATATACTATATATTTTTTCATGATATTTTTAAAATATTTATTTTAAAAATTTTCATTTATTTTATTTATTTTGAAATTAAAAATAATTTTTAAAAATTTTTAATTTTTTTTCATATACAGACATATGTTTAAAATTGAAAATTTTTGTCTTTTATTTGATTAATTCAAGTTTATTCTAAATTTTTCACAATTACTTAAAAAATTGTTTCATTTAATTTAATATTAATTTATATTATGTCAAAAATTATTTTATGAAAATCATTTCAATTTCAATATTGTATTATTTTTAATTATTAATTTGATATTAATTATATGATTTAAAAAATAAAATAAAAAAATGTTTCTTTTAATTTAATATAAATTTATATTATGTCAAAAACTATTTTATAAAAATCATTTTAATTTCAATATTGTTTTAATTTAAAATTCAAACCGCATCTAAAATATTAATAATTAATTAATTATAAAGTTTTTTTGCTATTGAAAACACTCAATAACAAATCATGGCAAAATAAATAAATTATTTTTGAGGGTATAATCTGCTTAATAAATTATATAATAATATATTGTTTCAAATAATAATATTTTATATTTTTATATATGTTTAGTTTAATTTAAATAAAATAAAAGATCTCTTGTATGTCGTACTTTTTTATTTGCTATTTGCTTCTCTGATTCGGCTATTCCAAATGGTTTTCTGCATTTTCCCTAATTTTTCTTTCTTCTCGTTCTCATTAGATAATTTTCGCTGTTTTTGAATTTTTTATTTGTTTTAATATTGTATTTTTACATTTCAACTCAGTTCTTCGATACAAACACATTAATAAAAATTTGGAATTTTCTTTACTTAGCCATTTTAATAAAAAATTAAGCTAATCAAATTTAAATTTTAATCGTCTTGCCCATTTTTTATATTAGCTACTTAAATAGACTAAAAATTAAATTTATTATTTAATCCATATTTTTAAATTGATAATTTTAATTAAAATTCAACCATTTAATCCCTTGCTTTCTTCTCATGGATTTCATTTTCATTGTGACAGATCTTATATTATCGATCATTTATATGCTCTAAAAATATGTTTTTAAAATTATTTCCTAGATTATATTTTTGAGATAGGAATTGAATTTTCTAACACAATTCAAAATGCATTTTTTATGTATGTTTATACCCTTTTCTACCCGATTTAAAATTACTTCATTTGCAATTAAAATTTTAAACAAATTTTTTGCTTTTTTCATATTTAATTTTATTACATTTTCAATAAAACTATTATCGGAGAAAAAGAATAAAAATTTATAATTTCATATATAAACACACATCAAATTTATATTTAATTTTTATTTAAATCAGAAATTTTACTTTTATAATTTAATTTTATATATTATAAAATTAAAACCATAAATAATCCTTATATAAAAATATATTTAAAAAAATGGTAAATTGATAAAACATTTTGTTTATTTAAAAAATTTAAATATTATTAATGCCGATATTTTGTCTTGATAATATCAAGGTGCTGGCTCAAAAAAACGTTATTATTAAAAATTATATGATAAAAATTATATTTACTAGAGTATAGAATTTAAAGGTTTTTATAAATCCAAGATTTTCCAGTAAACATTATTTAATTATAAAAATAATATTTTTTAGAGTAAAATACATAATAATTTTCTTAAATTTTATTTTTTAATAAAATAAATATTTTTATAAATTTTTAAAATTTTTTATAATTTTTCATCGTATAAAAAATAAAATAAATTCTTGAAAATTATTTATATTATATTTTTTAATTTATATTAAAATTATTTTTTTAAATTTATAATCGTCCATCAAGCTACAATAATTCAGTCTACTTTATTTCATTGAGCTTATACAGTTACTTCATTCTATAATTGGCCAAAATAAGCTATTCAATATTAATTTTTACAATTTTATCATGATTAAAAATTTTTTTGTTCAATATTGTTGATATTTTTACCAATTTTTATAATCTTATGCCATCATACGTTCAATTTGTGGATTGTTCACAAATTTTTCATACTTAAAATACATTGCTAAATAATTAAATTTTTTAATCTAGGTTATCTAATTTTGATCTTATAAAGTACAAAATGGAAATTTTGAAGTTCCTTGATGAACAGCTGCGGCGGATGAAGATATTTAATTTGAAATACCTTTTTTCTTAAGAATTAATCAATTATTTTAGCATATTATTAGTCAAAATTCAAATAGATTAAATAATTATTTCCATTTTTTAATAATTTTTATTATAAATGCAATTCATTGAATTAATTTTTATGGATAAAATTTGATTTTATTTTCTTTTTGTTTAAATTGAATATTTTATTTAAGAATTTAAAACATGCAAATAATTAATTAAAAATTCTAACTTCTCAAAGGTTGTTGAATCTTTATTTTTTAAAAATTATGTATTCATAATTTTATACAATATTTTTCAAATTTTTCTATAAATTTATATATAAAATATTCGTTTATTTCCGCTTATCCTTTTTTTTTAATAAATTAGAACTGTCAATCACGCCTATTGCGATCTTGCTTATCACGGGCAACTAATTTCATATTAATTCATTATCATTATTAAAATCAATTTATATTTTCGGTTTTCCGATTCTTTAAGGAAAATAAATTTTCTTCAATTTAAATTATTTTACACTATTATTATTCTTTCTCCTATATAGTTTTTATATTGTTTTTATTTATTTTAGTTTTATATTTATTAATCTAAATTTATAAATAAATCTTATTTAAATTTATTATATAATTTTATATTTTTTAAAGAAAAACTTAAATTGCCATATAAATTTATTTAATAAATATTATATAAATTTTATTTTATTCAAAATTCTACATCAGTTTCATTTTTTAATGAAATATTTATTATTAAATTATATTTTTTTATTTTAAGAAATTCGACTACCAAATATATCGCGACAAAGTTTTGACGAATATTATTTGTACATAAAAAGAAAGAGAAGCTAAAATTTTTTATAAATATAAATTTGTCACACATTTTTAATAATTTTCGAAATAATGCATTACTAAATTCATTTTCAATTGCCTTCTCAATCAGGTTAATTTTTAATTCTAATTGACTTTTAAAATTATATTATATATTTTTTTAAAGATAATTAAATTTTTTAATTGTGAATAATTTATTATTTATAATTAAATAATTCGTTTACTTCATTTTATTTTATTTAAATTATATGCTTCCGCAACTTTTCCAATTAATTTTTTATTAGGCAAATATGGCACTTAAATTATTATTTTGATGATAATATTATTTAAAAAAAATTATTTACAATTGTTTTGTTGGAATTTTTATAAAAATTGATTTTTAAATTTATTAGATAAAGCGAATTTTTTTCTTTCAATAAAATGAAATATAATTATTTTAATATAAAATTAATTTTTTACTCATGAAAGGGTAAAAAATTTTTTTAAGATTTTTAATTTAAATCTTTTTAAATTTTGCAATAAATTTTTACAATACATTGATTTCTTCTCCTCTGAACTCGATATAAATTCCAAATTTTTCAACTCATATTCTTTAGGATTTAAAAAAATATTTCATTATTATTAAATTTTGATATATATTTCTTTCTTTTTATAATTTCTGTTCATATATTTTAAATAATTGATAAAAATAATTATCTAATTTATTAATTTAAATTTTTTCTTAAAATTCAATAATTTTATGAATCAATTCAACAATGAGTAACTAATTAAATTACTCTTCAATTTAATTATATATTATATCAAATAATGTTTTCTATCAATAATCCAGATTTTTATTTTAAAATTTTGAAATAGTATAACTTTTTTATAATTATCTTTATTCAATTTAATTTTAGCTTTTTTACTTGAATATTAATCGTCAATCATGGACAGAAAAATTGGGTTTATGGGAATACATAGAAAGCAATACTCTTTTTGTAATATTATTTTAATAATATGTTATGTATATCAAAATAAAATTATTCATTTATAATTTTTATCGAAATTAACTCAACCATTATAAAATATTTTTTATGAAAGTATTTTATAGAAATATATAGTTAAATATTTTTTTAATTTAATTTATGATGAATTTCTTTATTGTTTGTTGAGAATTTTTAGAATATGATAAATATTTAATAGAAAAATTCTTTGTTTTAAATATTCTTTCTTTTCATTTAATCCAAAATAAAATTTTAAAAACAAATCATTATATTCATGTTCGTCAAGTAATCTAGGCCATATAATTTTAAATTCTCTTTTCCATTAAAATATGGACAATAACATATGAAAAAATTTATTTTATCAAAATATAAAATAATATTATAAAAGTGCTCCTACTAAATTATATAACAATAATTTAATTAAAATATTCATATGTTGATGAAGGTTATTTTGAAGATTCAATTCAATCTAATTTTATATATTTATGATTAACTTCAAAGCACGTTTTCCAGTATCGAATCTCGTCGTCTTTTCAAGATCCCTCTTCTCCTTCTTTTTTTTATTTGATTTATTTTTATAAATCACCTTTTTCAATATATGTTCCTTTATTTATTTTTCATCGCATGATATCCATTGTGGAATATTTTTTCTAAATGTTTAAATATATCATAACAAATTTAAAATTAAATTAAATTAAAAATAATTTTTTAATATTTCTTTTTAGCAAATTTATTTTTATTTTAATTCTAAATTTTTTTTCTTTTTTTAGTTTATTCATTCCTGATTTTGCTTCCTTCAATAATCATTTATTTTATTTGTAAAACAATTTTTTCTAAAATAAAATATTTTAATTTTATTTGAATTTATTAGATTTCAATTATAACATAGATTTTATAAGATCCTTATTTATAAATTTTTTATTAAGATTTTTAAATCCTTTAATGTCATTTCCGGATGTTGATTTTAGATTTTATTTATTTGTCTTTTAAATATTGAATAATTATTATAATTTATGCCTTAATTTTAATTTGGAATTTATGCAAAAAACAATTAATAATTTTTTTTCTAGGGATTATATGATTTAATGAATAGAATTATTTATTTCGATGAAAATAATATATTTTTATTTCGTCTTCGCATTAATTTTATTTTACCTAGAATAATCGATTCTTAAAAAGAAACTATAATTAATTTAGAAATATTTAAAATTATAAATCTTAATTATTATAATTTTATTTTTAGTCTTCTTAATATAAATTTTTTTCTATGTTTTTAATATATAATTATAAGATATTAATTTATTATTATTTAAAAAATATTTTTTTGTGTTTAAATATTACAAAAATTTTTTTGTGTATTTTTTAGAAATATTTAATTCTTCATTTTTGGCCTTGTAAGAATTGATTATAGTATATGAATTTTTCGCCAAATTTCTTATAGCAGAAAACGATTATGTTAATACCAATATAGAAATTTATAATTTTTTAAATAATAAAATTAATTTAAGACATTTAATTTAGGAATAATTCCGATGATTATAAAAATACGTAAACCCATTGCATTTTCATAAGTTAAGGCCCATTTAATTTCGGCCGCAATCAAATCCGTTGGTTCCGATGTTTCAGTATATTTGGAAAATGAATAATATTTATCAATTTTTAATATCCAAAATTTTTTATAATAATTAATTTATTTAAAAAACTCATTTTTTTTCATCATTTAATTGGAAATATATATAGATTGTGTATTCATTTATTATTTTGATTAAATTCAAATTTTAAATTATTAATTTCTTTTAAAATTATATTAAGATTTTTTCTTAAAGGGCATTCAAATTTCAAAATTTATTATAATAAATAAGATGATTTATTTTTTTATATTCTTTAGAATCACAGAATTAAAATATAAATAAAAAAAACAATAAAAACATACTTATTCACAAGATTAAGAACATTACCAAAACATTCAAAACATATTCAAAATATATACAAAACATGCACAAAACATTTTCAAAAATGATAATATTTATTATATAGTATGCTATATCAAAATTCAAATTAATAATTAAGAATAATATGATTTTAATTTTTAACTTCTTCAAATAATTTTTTATCTTGAAAATTTTTTTGAAAAAATGAATCTCTTTGTACTTCTTTTAATAATCTACTATAATATTAATATAAAAAATATGCATTTCCGCTTTAATTGTAAATCTCCCAGCATCATAGGAATGCTTTCGTTTAGTATTTTCATCAAAATTGAAATGGTTCTCCTTCATGACATATTTTCCAGTCAATACTTAAATATTAAATTTATTTTAAAAACATGGGCATTGTTAAACGAGATAATAACTAATAAGAGTATCAATAGATTACATTTTTAAAGACTTTTATTTTTATTTGTAAAATATTTTGATATAATGGGAAAATGATTAATTAGCAATATGTTTTTTTCATTAAAAATTTCTACAAAAATTTTTTGAATTTTAAAGAAATATAAAAAATCGAATTCGTTTTTAATTAATATACCAATTTATATTTTTATTTTTATTTTTTAAAAATATTTTATTGTGATGCCAAATTTAGATATTTAAAATATTTTTAAAATAAATTTAATAGGATATTTCTTAATTAAAAAAAATTAACTAATTTTTATTTATTGTATCATTTTTTAATAAGAAATGGTTTTTTTTTTATTTTTTAAGCTAATTAAAAATTTTCAAAGACTTATTTATTAAAAATTGTATAAAATTAGTCTTGATTCCATATTCAAAAATAATGAAAACTAAGAATAACAATTACGAAAATAAAATTCACTTTTTTGATTTTTCTCTTTTATTTTAGAACTATTTTATGAAATCTTCAGAATTTTTTAAATTGATATTTTTATCCTTAAATTTAAAAACACTTTTTAATATTTATTATATTAGCAAAGAAAAATGCTTTTTATAAAATAAATTACCATTTCCATAATTTAAATAATAAAATTTTTTATATGATATATATTTTAATTATATATTAAAAAAATTTTCTTATGGAGTATATTATATTTAATTTTTATATAGATTATAAATATAAATATTTTATCAATTCATTATTTTTTTAAATGATTTAGTTTATTTTAAAATAAAATATTTTTTTTAAATTTTTTACTTTTTCACCATATTTGTGCGAAGAGTTTTATTAGTCGTAATTTTTATTATTGTTGATTTTTGGCTATTTGCAATTTAATTTTTGTGCCTTTTTAATTGCATTTTTGGATGATGAATTTTTGGATAAATTAAAATTGAAATTTTTTATAGAATTTAAATAAATCTATCATTTTTTCTATTAAACAAATTTTTGAAATTCAATTTATGCCGACAAATTTTTACTTACATATTTCCATATTTGATGACATCTGCATTCGATTTGGGTACATTAGACACAATTTTTTCCATATTTTTCATTAGTATTGAAATTTTTAGTGTAAAATGAAAAATTCTAATATTTTGATTCAAAAAGTGAAAATCACATTCGCATGAATTTTTTTAAATTTTTATAATAAAAAAATTCAATAAAATTTCAAATATTTATTAAAATATATATTTTTTAATTTTTGGATATTTGAAACGGTTGTTGCGTCTGAGAATTTTTTCAAATGTCAAATTTGAGTGTTTGCCTATAGCTTTGTTTTCTAGGCTGTATATTTTCTCATATTTTTATAATTTTATAAAATTTTTCTGTTGCTAATTTACTAGATTATAATTTACAAAATAATTATATTTGTTTATTTTATTTGGAAGATGGTAGAGTAAATGTTAAATGTATAGGCATAAAATAGAATTGACTTTTTTGATATTTTAGAGCATAAATTATTAAAATTCAAATTAACTTTATTTTAAATTATTATAAATATTTTAATATTTATGAAATGATTATAATTATTTTTTAAATAACTTATAATTTTATTTGAAAAACTATTTTTACGAAATTTAATTTTTCCTTCCTTTTTCTATCTGCTATTTCTCCTAATCTTTTCCTATTGCGTATAAATATTACTTTCTTAAAATTTTTTTGATATATTTTTTTATTTCCAATTAGAATATTCATTATCCATTGTATTTAAAGGACAGGAAAATTTCGACAAAATAATAAATATTATATTTTTTAAATATACAATTAGCTTTGTAATAAATTTTTAATATGGATATTTTATTAAAATTTTAATAATTTTTAATTTTAACTTTTTTTGTATATTTAAAATTTTATATAAGATAATGTATTTATTTTTTATAGAAAATATTTTCTTTATTTTATTTCTCTAACTGATTAAACAAAGCATTTTTTAATTTATCTTTTTATTCTTAATTATTTTTAAAATTATGATAATTCTAATTATTTACGCGTTTATTCCCTTTCCAGACAAAATAAATATTTTAAAAATTAAAATAATTTATTTATAAATACTTTTTTTTCAATTTTAACGTGAAAAATGTATATTTAAATTTGTCGTCTTCCAAATGGAAATATTCTTTAGCTCATATTTCTTATTACTACTGATAAGTTTTTTTTATTAAATACTTAAAAAGTATTTTTTTAAATAAAAAATAAAATTATTTTTTATTTTATTCATCATATTCATCTATAATTTTATTTCATATTGGAATATTTCAATAAAAAATAATTGAAATTTTTAATATATAATTTAATTACTCACTTTAAGATAATGTATTTATTTCTTTTAGAAAATTTCTTCTTTTTATATTATAAATTATCTTTTCTATTTTTAATCTAAAATTGATTTCAAAAATTCATTTTTATAAGGATTTTATTAATAAATTTTTTTAATTTTAAAATTTTTAATAATTATTCAATTAGAAAATGTTTAATACTTTATAATAATGCATTAAAAATTTAAAAGATTTACAAATATCAATATATATAATTGCAAATCTTGCTTTAAGGACTTTATCTTATTTATTAATCCTTTATGCAACTTTCTTGGTGACTTTTTCTCCTTTGTCTTTTATTACGCTTTTACTTACCAGAACACTTCTCAGTGTTCATATCTTTTGTGGATGATTTATTTCGAAGCCTTAAAAATTTGTGATGGTACCCACTGACATTAAATTATTTTGTTTTGTATTTTAGATATATGCTAGAGAGCTTCCAACTCTTCCATTAGCACTTTATTTTCCATCATTCTTAATAATAATTTTAAAAAATAAAAAAAAACATTGATAAAATCCAATGGATCAACCAACACTTTCACTTTGGACCAATTTCCATGATTCTTTTTCTATTTTACTCACATTAGTGACGTTTAAGCCATTCTAAATACAATGTGTGCCTTTGTTTTTTTCAAAAGGAGGAATATTTGTTGACAATTTCCGCTAATCTTGTAAAATTTCATAGTTTTATTTTAAATCCATATTATTTATTTTTAAATTGACAATAAATTTTCAAAAATAAATTAAAATAAAATTTTCCATTTGTATTATATATAAATTTTACTATGACATTTACCATTTCTAGAGAACCTTCGAAGCTTTCTATCCGACGAAATGCGTACTGAACGAGTCGTGATAAATATCCAATTGATGATTGAACAAATGCATCCGTTCATCCATTTCATCGACGCGACTTCCATTTGAAATCTCAAGAACATTTATTAAATTAAAATAAATTTAAATATTTTTTTTGTTTTTATTCTCATAAGAATTATTTCTCTGAAAATTTATTCTATTATTACAAGAAACAAACTGTTTTGTAATATTTTTACATATATAGCATTTGTCCAAGATTTAATTTATTTATTATTTTTAAAATATAAATTCCAATATTTTTTCTAACGGAATAAATTTATTTTCATATTGGCAGATAATAAAATAAAAAGATAATATTTGAGAAATTTTAATTGTATCATATTTTAGTTATAAATATGTTTTTGTTGCTTATAATAAAACGTGAGTATGATATATGAAATATGATTAAATTTTTAATATTTTATAGAATTATTTATTTAATGATATAAAAAATGTTTTATCTATTGGCTGACTTTATTTTTTTTCTAAATAAATAAATTAAATTTTTAAAAAATTTAAAATAAATTTTTATCATCTTCTTTTGTGATTCAATTAAAAGAGCGATTTCTAAATCGAGAATGAGAATATTTTATTTCGTTATTAATTCTATTATTTAAGTAATTTATCTTTTCAATTTAATTTCATAGATTAAATTTATTTCTAAAAATTATTATCTTTTTCTTAAAAAATATAAAATATCTATTTTAGGTTTTTAGTTAATGAATTTTTCTTCGAAAACATTGCTTATTATTTTATTCATCTATTTGCATTACTGTGAATAATAAATTATGCATTAACAAATTTTTTATCTATTCAACAAATATGTTAATCAATAAATTGCACACATTTTACTAAATATTATTTAGCTATTTTTTAATTTATTTTTTTTATTTTCTGTTACCCTTATACTATAATTTCTTAAATTTTTTTTTGATAATATTTTTCTCTATTCTTTATTTCATAGAATTAATTTTCAAATTTTTGTTATTATTTTAGCATAAAAAATTAAAATTTTTTATCCCAAATTGTTATATAAAATTTTTTATGTTTAAGATATTTTGAATATATCTAAAGTTGACATTACAAATAAATATTGAAAAAAGCAAATTATTATTTTCAGATTTAATCTTTGATAAATTTAAAATTTTTTATCTTTCTGAGCTTCATAAATTTAAAAGATAAAATCAAATTTCAAAGTTTTTTCTTACTTCTCATATAATGTTTTGTTCATAATTTATGATTCGCATTAGAGGAGATTGTCCTTCAACTAATAATCAATTACTTTTATTCATTTTGAATATCATTTTAAATTACAATAATTTTTATTTAGGTATATTATTTTATTTTATATAAAATCTTATTAATATTTTTATTATTGATGGATTATTTATATATTTCACATAATCTAAATCATTACACATTTTTTTACATTTTTATTTGACAAAGAATTTCAATTTAAAAAAAAATTGGATTTTTCTCTTTATTTTACATTTTTTCTCGATTATTGATCATTAGAATTTTATTTTCAATATTTTATATTTAAATTATCAATATAATAAAATGTTTTATTAATTTGATTTTTGAAATTTGACAATAATCTTTATTCTATTATATTATCATTCATAATTATAAAACTATTATAATAAACAAATATTTTTATCTTTTCTCGAATGAAAAATAAAATTTTTAAAATAAATCATTTATATTAATTGTTTTTAAAATTTATTATTTTTATATCGAATTTATACTTTTTTCTCATGTTTATCTTACTAAATATTTCAATAAAAATTAAAACTATTTTATTTATATTATTACGTCATTGAAATTTAGGTCTGATAAGAAATCCGATCTAGGACGCATTTCAATTCTGTTGATTAATTGAAAATTTTTTGTTAATAAGATATCAGTTAATTTCAATTATAAAAGAAATATAGTAAGAATTAATCGAATTTCAATATTTTAATGATAATTTTAATAAATTCCTGTTGCTGAATAATGCTTCCATTCTGATCACTGCATTTCTTTTTATATAAATGCATTTATTTTTTAAGCAGTAATAAAATATTCCTATATTTTACGAAGCTTATTTTTATAATAATAATTAAATCAATTTTTTTTAATTTTTCATTAATTGTAAATCTTTTTAAATTTTCATCAAATTAATCATATTTATAAAATATTAATTTCTTTTTTATTAAGCAATATAAAAAATTATATTTTTAAATTTTTAGGAACTATAAATTTTTAAAATGCCATGATAATTCAATCGTGGTTATGTCGGTTGCAATTCATTTTATTTTATTCTGGGCTTTAAAATAATATGGGATACTGATGGGATTGAGTTTTATTTCGTATATTTAAATTGAGTACTCATATTTAAACTTCGTAATACACTCCGTTGGTCTTCTTGATACCTCCCTTCTTTTCTTCAATTTCCTTGACCATCTTTATAAGAATTTGAATTGGCATCATAATTTTTTATAATTCCTCATTTTATTATACAAATTATTTTTTCTTTTAATTTTAATTTTCTTGAATTTACTATTAATTTATTATTTTATATAAATTTTAAAGTATTTTTTAATTTTTTAATCGTTATTATTATATAAAAATTTTTATTTAATTTATTTTCATAATCAAATTTAAAATTATTAGTTGATGATTGAATAAGAAAAGTATTGAAAAATCAGTATTTTTATTTTGCATTGCAGTTCTTGATTTTTTTAGTATTTATTTAAATAAACTTCATTATTTTAAAAAAAATTATAAAGAAAATTGAAATTTACTTGAAAAAAATTGAATATAAATTAAATCTAGAAATATTATTAGGTTCTTTATGAATTATGACTATTCTTCAGTGTGAACCAATATGAACATCACCATACCTAACTCTTATTCTGGGCGATTTTAACACTTTTATCTTAGTAATTATTTCTAATTAAAATTTCTAATTTTTTTTTTATTTATTTTGAAGATATGAAAACCTTCATTACAATATTTTTCACTCATCCTTTTTAATAGCAATGGTAAATTTCTATTGATTTTTTGTTGTTTTTAAAATTTTTATTTTAAATTGACATAAACGATGAAGATGATGAATAATGATATAAGCTAAATTTTTTGCATGACAATCGAACAGCAACTATTCTTTCTGCATTCCAATTTCCTCTTGTTGTTTACAAAGTTGGCGACATTTTTGAAAGCATTATTTAAATATTTTGATGTAAATTATATTATTTATTTCAATTCTTACTATCATTTATGAAAATGCTTATGTGATATATTTAGATTGTTATTAAAATTCTACTGAAAATCCATATTGAATTATGATTAATCCAAATTTAAACAAATCATTGTAGAATGTTTTTTAATATTCTTGCTGGCATAGTGAAATGATGTTTTTAAATATAATATTTGTTTTTCTTATAAAAACGTTTAAAAGTTTTATTTTTTATGATAATTTTATTCCATAATGACTTATGAAACTAATGAAATAATTTAATTCATTTTTCATTTTAAAAAAAATATTTATTATTTTTAAAATTTTTGATATTGAGAAAATATATTATTTTATTTTTCTAAATTATCTTTTAATAATATTACTTCAATTTATTAATTCAAATTTTTAGACTTATATTATATTTTAATTTTTAAGCTATATCGAGAGAATTTAATTTTTGCGATGTGTGACAAATAATAAATTATTTGGTATTTTAAAAGAATATTTTTTTTAATGCTTTCCATTATTATAAATTTATATCCAAGTCAAATTTTTTTCTATCTCTAAAATGTTTTGATTATTGGCTTATATTTAGAATTAATTTATTATTATTATTAATTTTCAAAAATTAATTTTTTTCGATTTTTAGATAATTTTAAAATTGCGAAAATTATTTGAAAGGAACAAAATAATTTTTAATATTTAATTAAAATTATATAAAAAATTATGGCAATTGTAATTAAATGAATTTAATGTATACATATTATGTTATTATACATCAATCAATAAAATTCTCAATAATTCATTACACTCCAAATATTTTAAATTTTTTACCAGATTTTTTTTAACATTTATTTTTCCAAAATTCATTAACTTCTAAAAGTCAACAAAAATCATTAACTATTGAAAGTAAAAAATAATTTCGAATGCCCCATCGGTTCTAATTTTGGATTTTTATTTATTTCATATTTTTTTTGTTCTGTTTTTTGTTCTGAATTCTGATTTTTGTGTTCTTCGAATATTTTTAAAAGATTCTTAGCTCTCTCTGATTTCTCTATTTAAGGCAAGAAAATAATATGTCAAAAAATGAAATAAGTCGAAATATAATAAAAACTCAAAAATTAACCACTCAGAGAATAATTAAAATTTGTAAATTTATATAGAATAATTTTTAAAAATTTTTAGAAATTGATAAATAAGAAACTATATTCCTTCAGTTCAAACGCCGCTAAAGTTTAGGCACAGTTAAGGCGGCATGATTGAACTAAATTTAAATATTAATTAATTTTGATGGTATGGTTTTTTGATATTAGAATGAAGTCAGGTTTATTCTTATTATTTTGTTTTAACAACTTTAAATATAATTGAAAATAGCTGAAATAATTTTTCTAATTCATTACAAAAAAAGAAAAATTTTAAATATGAATAATAATTTAAATTATTTTTGCTTTTCATGTCTAGAGATATCAAACCTCTAATAAAGTAAATTTCTAATTTTAAATTTATAATATATATTTAATTTTTAATCAATTTTAAAGCAAATAATCCAATTCCTTTATTTTTATAAAAAATAAATTATAAAATTATAAAAATAATAATAATAAAAACTTTAAATAAACTTTAAATTTTAATTTATTTTTACTTTTTATAATGGAATATTTTTAAATGTTAACTAAGTAATTTTTATTTAAAATTTCTAATTTCTTATATGGTAATTTTATTATTATATTCCTTATTTTATATTTTTTTAATAAAAAAAATTATATTCGCTTTGATTATAAAAAATGAATTTAATTTTTTATAGTTAGATTAATTAAATTATTTAATTTTTAGTAAAATAATAAAAAATTAACAGATCTAATAATATTTATGTTTATCGAATATTTTTTTGTAAATTTTTTTTAAATTTTTAAATAAATTTCTATAGTTTTATAATATTTTTTCTATTTTAGCCTAAAGGTTCCTCACTTAAAAAATAAATTTAAAAAATTTACTCCATTTTCATTTCTCAAAGAAATTTTGTTGAAAGAAATTTTTGAGCATCATTTTACTTATTCCATAGTTTTATCTTAGATCATCACATTTACGTGTTTAAAATAAAACTAATATTGACTGCATTGTATTGATCAGCTAAATCATTACACATTGCTGCTTAAGATACTGCATTATCTGATTCTGATCAACATAATAATATTAGAATAGCAGTTTTCCTTTAAATTAAAAATATTTTTAAAATGAACATAATTATTTTATTTAATATTAAGTCCCGTAAAAATATTTTTTGATAAACTATAAATTATATTCTTTTTCATGTTTTTTAATGTTTTTTAAATATATTAAATTTATTTTAAATAATATTATACTAAAACAATACTATTCACTTTTAATTATGAAAATTATTAATATTATTATCAAATTAGGATTGACTATAAAATAATTCGTTTCATGTTGAAGATCAAGAATCGCTTTAGATTCCTTAATTAATGATATTAAATTTATTTTGGGATGATGGATTGATTGGATCAACTATCCCTTTGTTGTCAAGCCCTAATCCTTCCCCTTCTTTTCAGCCCATCATTCCAAATGTTGTCGAGGAATCGACGTCCAAATTGGATGGAGGCGGAAGTTAATTAAAAAGAAATTTAATTTTATGATGATTTTTTTAAATGATGTCAAGAAATAGATTGATTTATATAATATATAAAATTTAAATTAAAATATTTTATTCATTATCCTTTATTAGAATAAATAATTTTTATTTTTATGATAAATTTTTTGATAAAATAATTTCATTATAAATTATTTTTCATAAATATATGGTTAAAATTAAATAAATTTAATCATGGATTTATTTTATTAATAAGAATGTTATATTAAATTTTGAATAAATTAATTATTTATCCATTGATATTTATTTATTTTTTATTTAATTATTTAGCAATGGCGAGTCCGATGGAATACGTGGATCTTTGAATTCTTCTCGTATTTGTTCCATGCATTTATCTATATAAAACTCTTCAGCAATATTAATTTCAGTGCCAGAAATTTTTATACTTCTTTTCTTTTAAAAAAAATCTATTATAAATTTTTCCCGCGAAAATTCAATAATTGAATTTTATTTTAATTAAATTCAAATTATTTTAAAATTATTTTTAATACTTTATTTATTGCCATAATTAAAATGAAAATTTTTTGTAATAGGTAAATAATTTACTAAATTTTTATGAAAAATTACATTTCTCTTTTATTATTTATCTGCCGGGATAGCTGAAATTAAAAATTTGGAAACAACAAAAATGACTAAATTTTAGGGACTCCAAAAGGAAATCCATTGGTCATCAATCCCAGAGGTCAAATCAAAAAGCCTAGATGAATTGTTTCAATATTATTTCTTTTATTGAATTTAAATTTTTTTAAATATTTTAAATGAAATTTGGTTTATAAACATTTGTATTATAATTACCTTTATTTTTTTAAAAATATGTATAATCTTTATTCATTTTCCTATAAATATAAAATTTTTTCATTAAATTTTTGAATAAATAGTAATAAATTTTTTCTTCTCATATAATTTCCTCTCTTTATTTTTTAAAATATTAATTTTAATTAATTTTAATTTTTCAAACAAATTCCTCTTTATTTTAAAAATTAAATTTTAAGTCGAAATATTTATTCTAGACTTAATTTTAATTCTCATCAAAATTTTATTTTAAAAATTTTTCTATATAATTTTTTAAAATTTCTTTAATTTAATTTAATTTTTAAATCATATTAAGCCCGAAATTGAATTGGAATAGGTGAAAATTTCGGCTTCAAGTATTTCAGTTCCAATCTTTTAACGATACCCGAGTTTAGCTTGGCCCGCACGAGAACAGACATGGACAACAGGTATAGCCGTAGCAGGAATTCCCAGAAATTTGAAGAAGTTCAAACCAAAGGCGCCGTTTTTAATTTGAATATGATTTTTTTTATATTAGAACAAAAAAATTATTAAAATTATATATAATTGCCTTCATTTAAAATATTTGTTAATTTGATAGATAACCATAATTAAAATTTTAATATTCTTAATTAGCCACTGTTTAAACAAATTTTATTTTATAGTGAAAATTTATTAGTTTTTTTAGCACAAAAACATTTTTTTTTGGATTTATGACCTAAAATTTATTTTTTTTATTTTTATGATTTATTTATTTGGATATGGAAATGTATATAACTTCAAATTTTTTATTTATTAATTAAAAAAAAATAATGGTTTTAACTAACTTTGTAATTCAATTAGCCATTTGCCGAGTATTTTTTTTTTTAATTTTTCTGCGTCCTTTCATCTTATTCCATCTATTTATGTTTCATTTTGAGGCTTATGCAATTTTTATTCGTAATTTTATTTTAGTTCTCAATCTCTCTTCTTTTAATGCTGTAATTATTTTATAAAAAACTTCAATGAATGAATCAAATGAATTGTTAAATACATTTAGATGACATTTATAAAATTAATTGTTTTTAAAAATAAAAAAAGAATTTAAAATTGAGAAGTAAATATCATTTAAATTACTTCTTAATTATAAATTAACTAATTTTAATATTAATTTTACATTAGAATGCAAAATTTAATTTAAATCACTTAAAATTATAGCAAATTAATTAATTTTATTTTTGTAAATTTTTACATTATCATGATAAAAAGAATCGAATCTATTTAAATCAAAAATTTTTAAATAATTTCAAGCGGAAATTAAATATTTGAAGAAATCCAAGTATATTATTGAGTTATTTTTTCTTTTCAAAATTAAAAATATTTATTATTAAAATTTTTTAGATTTTTTATATTAAAGATAATGTCATGATAGAACTATTGTTGCTCCTTTAATTGTTGGTCGATAATCTACAAAATGATGAAATTGAATGGGAATAATTTTGTGAAATAAAATTTACGCCTTGGGTAAATTCATTATCACATAACGATTTGTGTGTTGCTGCGTAAAATTTATATAAGAAAATTTTTTAACCTAGTTGTTAAATAATTTTATTTTTGTTTTATTTCTTAATTTAGTAATACATTATTGATAATAATTTGATGTAGCTTTTTTAATAGAATGACTGTTATAATTAAATCAGACAGTTTAAAAGGATATTGAGATAATATTTTTTCTTCATTCAATTTTTCCATTTATTTTCTAATTTTCAAAATCTTTTGCTAACGATACAAATATTATTCAAAATTCATTCAATTATCATTCATCAATTTATATTTTTATATTAATTCTTTTTTTTATGTAGATGACAATTGATCATCATCTAGCTATACGAAAATATTATTTGATGGTTTTTTTTAACAATTATTCAAAATTTTTAAATAAACATTCATGATTTATTAGCCTTATATAATAACCTTAAAAAATACAATTAGTTTTTTTTCATTATTCATCAGTAAAAAGAATAATTAACAATAAATTAAATCAAGAAATTCTTAAAGAGCGAAAATTCATTTATATAAAAAGAAAAACATATTATTTCTTAGAAAATAATTTTATTTTTTGAATAAATTTTTTTAGATTCGATACAAAGTGTAAAAAAAATATTTATCCATGTAATTTTTATTTATTGAATTATTCCTTATTAAAATAAAATATAATTGTGTTGAATAAGAGAGCTGAAAAACAATATAAAATTTGATATTATTTTTAAAATAATTTTTTCTAATGTATATCATGATAAATTACATTTGTATTATTTTTTAAAGTGTATTAGCAAATTTTTATTTCTCTAATTGTTATTTTTTCTAACTTTGATTTTTTGCATATGACGCCGGTTCATCCAATTTGAAATCTATGATTTCCACATGGCTATTTGGAATAAAATATTAAATAATCTTCATATTTTTATTTATTTAGAAATTTTCTTATAACTTTTTTTTTTATTTCTCTTTCCTCAAATTACATATTTTATTTTCATATATTTTTTAATTTTAAGTCAAATTTTTGGCGAAAAATTTGTAGAAATCAATAATTGTATTTTAAAAATTATTATTTTTTTCTTATGTAAATTTATATTATTTTTCTATAGGTTTAATTATTTTATCTTTCAATTTTAGAAATTTTTATTATTGCACATTTTAATAGCTTTTAATAGAAAATTTTAAATTTTTTATAAAAAACTAAATTTCTAAGCTATATTTAAAATCTTATTTATTTTAATCGAATCAATTTTGATATTATCTTTCATAATATTAATTAATTACAAAAACAAATCCCTGTCTTATTTTTAACTTGCAATAATTGGTGCTGTAAATAATAATTTTCAACTTAATTTAATTAAAATAATTATACTTTAATATTTTATTATTACATTTTTTCTAATTCATATTTTTAACTTTAAAAAAAATTTTAAAAAAAATAATTGACTCAAAAAAATTTTGCAACATTTTTAATTATTTTTTTATTACGTGTTTCAGCTTATCCAAATTTTCTGCACCAGAATTCTTTAGTCTCATTCTATATATTTCATCGGAAAAATTTTGAGGTTCATTCGAATCATAAATTACATTCTTGTTAATACACTAAATTTCAGCTTAATGAAAAATAGAAAGAAGAATAAAATTTTATATTTTATTACGAATATTATTTTTTTTTTAAAAAAATTGAAAATTCCAATAAAATTATAATTTAATAAAATAATTTTAAAATAAATTTTTTCTAAATTTTCATTTAAAATTATGTCATTTCATCACTATTTATATCTTTATCATTTTAATATATTTTTTGGAATAAGAAATTATATTATTATTGCATACATTTATTATTTTTTAAATTTTTATTTTATGTTTTTCTGATTATCCTTATAAGATTATGAAAAATTTACTTCAGCCCAATAAAGAATTTTTTATTTTAATTCATCATTTACTTCAAAGATGACCACCAAAATGACAAATCCTTTTCTCATCAGAAGCAGCTGGTTTCTCCACAAATAGACAAAATAAAATTTTTTTAGAAATTCAATGTGTATTCCTACAATAGTGTTTTTCAACCATAATTATTTTAGATAAATTTATTAGAATCAATTAATAACATTATATAATAATTTTTTAAATTATTTATATTTGGAAAAATATTCAATTTCAATTTATTATTCTAGCATTTTTCTGTTTTCTCTATTTGTAATATAATTTCCTATGCAATTCTAAGTTTCATCGTTTTGATATCGTACAATGTCATTACAATGTATTAATTGAAATTTTTCATTTAAACTATTGACAACTCTGAGAGCTTTGATTAATTTACTTTGCAATTTTATAAATTTAGATAAATTATTAAATAAATTTATAAATCTTTTAAAAGAATTCAATTATAAGTATTTTCATATATTTCTTGGAATTATTGTAGGTTTATTGGATTTATAAAAGTCGATATTTTTTAAATCCTATGTATTTATTTGTCAATTGCGTTTCTCTCCATATTACCTTTTCTGACAAATTATCTTATGAATTTTTCTTTTTGATTAAAATTTATCTTTTAGTAATTTAAATTCAAAATTTAATCTTTTTATAATTGCATAATTTTTAAATTTATTTAGATTTTATAAATTTCATTATTTTATTAATTTAATATAGGAAACATTAACATATAATTGTTCATTTTGAATGCAATAATTTTTAGTTATAAAAGGCAGCTTTCTCTGTCTTTTGAATTTTCTCAATCACTTGGAGAGATATATATTTTTCCTTTTTTATCATAAATAATTAATATAATTTTTAATATATCTTAAAGAATTAAATAAATTTAAATTTTTTTAAGAGCTTAGAACTCTGTTAATTTTTTGTTTCAGTCTAATTTCTATTTTATAATCTAGAGGGACTTTTTTGAAAGAAATATTTCTTGATTTCTTTTATTTAAATATTAAAAATTATGTTTAATTCATAGTTTTCCATTAATTATAAATATTTGCAATTTTAAATATGATTATTATTAACGGATAAGTCTTTTCTTTCTTTACAAAATTTAAAAACAATAAATTAATTTTTTTTTAAATTTTACATTTTTATAATAATATGTTTCCTCTATTTATTATTAAAATAATAAATAATTTTATTTTTACTTCATTTGTTTCTTAAAAGAATTTATGTTTTTTTATAAAAAATTTTTTCATTTATCCGTTAATTCGATCAACAAATTTTTCATCAAAAATTTCAACAATTTTAAAATTTACATTATAGCCATTTTTTGAAGAATCATAATTATTAAAATTAAAATGCTTTTAAAATAAAATAACTATTTTAAATATTTATTTTTAAATTAAAATCAAAAGAGTCAATTTTTATTTTTTTTATTAAAATATTTTTATTTAAATCCATTATATTTTCATTATAAATATTTATTATCGCAAACATATGTCGTAATTCTTCCAGAAATCCAGCGGTCAAAAACTATGAGCTTCACAAGGCGTAAAAATTTATTTATTTGTGCATTTACAAAAAATTGTTCTTTTTTGAAGATGCTATATATAGAATAAATAAAGATTATTGAATATTATAAGGATTTTTGAATCATAAATTCTGGATATTTTTTTTCTCCATTTAAATCATAGAATATTTTATTGTCAAACATCGCTAAATTTTTCTATATCGAATCAAGTTTTTTTTTAAAAATTTATTGATAAAAAATAAATATGCAATTTAATCTTGAGTAAATTTAAATTTTTAGATGCTTCATATAAATTTATTTGGCAATCATCATATAGCATCAACAATAGTGGCGATTGGGATTTTTAAATTTTTATAAATATAACAATTTTAAAAGCAAAAAAACCGCGTTTATCTCGTTCGTATATAACAAGGAAACATGCCAATTGATTGATATGGGTCAAATCTTCATTTGAAAGCTTTTTAAAAATAATTTACTCTGAAATTGAAAAAGGCTATATTTCCGCAAAAAAATTTGTTCGATCAAATTAAATTTTATTTATTTTTAATTTTTTGCTTAAGATATGTTCAATTCAGCAGAATCGCAATTGTTGCATAAATTTGAATTGTAAATTTGATGATAATTTTAGAATATATTTTTTAATGCTCTTACTAATGTTAGGAGATGATTACACATATATTACCTTTAAATTAAATTTTTTATAAATTATTTTTTTAATTGATTATAAAAACAAGAATAAATTATTCTCTAATCACCTAGTTTAATTATATTTAAAAAGAAATGATTAAAATAATTTTAAGATTTGGCGGGCATTTTTAATTTTTTTTATTGAATTTTAATATTTCTTTATTAATTGTTATAATTTTTTAGAATTTAAACCGATAATTATATTTTTTTTACTAATTTTAATTTTTTGAGATAGTTAGCTTTTTATTTTATAGATTTTTATTTCTTGTTGATAAATTTTTATTAATAAATAATGATTACAATTCATTTAAATAATTTTTGTAGAAAGATCGATAATCATATATAAGACTTTTCTTTGCTGAACATGATGTTTGACGTTGTCACATCTATCATAGAGATGACATCGTCCACATCTCGAGCCACGATTTTTTTATAAAATTTCTTATGCTGAATTTAATATTATATCTGATTAATACATTTGTCTAATGATTCCCAATTGTCATCTTCTGAAACATAAACAGTCAATTTTGTCCAATTATTTGATGGCCATTTTAATTTTTTAATATATCTTTTTGCATTATAAAATTGATATTTCTAATTTTCATGGGAATTATAAAAAAATTTTATATATGTATTTTTGATTTTTTTTGGTTCTTTTAAATTTTATAAATTATAAATCAGTATTCTTTAGAGAATCTACATTAATTGATCATTTCATTTGTTATAATTATTTCTTTTAATATTTTTCACCTTCCCATTTTCTTACTATGTTTTTCACGGCTGATACTAATTTCGAAAATATCTTTTTGTATATATGTCAATTAATATTCAACTTATTTATAAAAAATTGAACCTTCAAAAAATTAAAATTATATTATTTTTAGATCAAATAATTTTAATCTTTTATCAATATAGTTTCGATTTAATCAAGCATTAATCTTATATAAATTATCCAAAATAATCATAATCAATTTGTTAAACAGTTTCGATAGGAGTTTTAATTGGCTCTTCAGTTCGCCGTCGCAAAGAATCATCTCATATCGGAGAATATTCGATATCAGAATTAATAATCATTGAATTATAAATTTTTTTGTTTTTTCCTTATTTTCTTTACATTATTCAGTATTATTATTATTATGTCTCCTAATTAATTAAATTTTTATTGATAATATTTAATGATTTAATTTCTTGATTTATTTAAAAAATAGATGAGCAATTTTTTAGCATTCCTTAATTTACTATAAAATGGAATATTTTCTTAAAATGAAATATATTCGCTATTTCTTTAAGGAGGTTTTATGTTGAATTGGATGAGGTTTCACCTTTCAACCAACCATTTTCCTTGCTGAATTCATTATTTTTTTTCTTCTTATCTTTCTTGATTTATCCAATCTATTTTTCTCTTTATTTTATTAAAAATTCTTTTAAAGCTATTGATTATATAAATTATTTCAATAATTTCTATGTTAATTTAAGATCGACTTAATTTTTAAAATACAAGATTAATAAAAATTTATTAATCTAAATTAATTAAATTTTCATAAAAATAATTTAATTTTATTTCGATAATCTAAATAACATTCAATGGAAATTATTTTTTAATTAAAAAAAATATTGTTTATTTAACATTTTTAAATTTAAGCTAAATTTTAATTACTTTTAAAATTAAAATATTTTTTATTTTCTGGGTTTATATTAAAACAATAATTTATTCATTTATTTGTAAATAATTTGTTATTATTTATTAAATTTATAAAGATTTTAAAAATATATAATAATTTTTTAATTTATTATCTTTATAATATTTTTTATTATTTATAAATATTATTACTACTTGGAGAATCTTTAAGATTTGTCCAAATGTGTAATGAACAAAAAATTTGATTTATTTTATTAAAATAAAAAAATATTTTAGCAAATTCAATAATATTAACATATAATATAACATAAAAATTTAATTAAATTCAAATTTTTGAAAATTATATTACTTTAAATAAGTTGTTGAAAATATAAAAATAAATTATTATTAATTTTTTGATTGATATTTTTTATTTTTTTTTATATTTTATAAAATTTTATCAATTTAAAAAATGTTTACGAATATTTGTAACATAATGAAGAATATTTAAAAATATATAAAAATATATAAATTAATTATATTACTCTTTGCAGAATAGCAATATGTTAAGTTGGTTGAAAATATTTAATTTTTTTTCGGAAAAAATAAATATTTATTTTAATTTTTTCAAGATATTGCCCTTGATCAATAATCCTAACTTGGTTAGACGACTTCTGAAAATAATTAGCCTAGCAGAATTGTTATTATTATTATTTTTTTTTTGAATTTCTATGACTTTAAATTTTTGTATTCTATTTCTTTGTAAGGATTGAAATATTTTTTTTTACTAAATTTTATTTAAATTATAAAAAAAATTTTTTATTCAAATTTTAAATTTATTTTCAACTTAATAATATGGCGCTATTATATATTAAAAAAGAAAATATTAATTAAATGAAATAATTCTTTCAAATATTTATATTGACTTTTTGTTCGAAAATGGATATTTAGATTGGTTTTCGACGCAAACATCTTTTAGAATATATACATCTAATCAAAATATAATTTAATTTATTACAGATATCTATTAATCTCTTTCTTTTGTATAGATTCATAGAATTTTTATGTTATATTATTTAAAAATCTATTCATTTGAAACATTATTAGCATACGTTTTATTTATTAATTTTAATTTTTGCTCTTACATTAGCTAAATTTTTAATAATCTAATGAAAATTGGATCGATGCAATTCTTTTTAAAATTTTATTAATTATATTGATTCCAATTTATTAGGATGATAAAATTAATTTATAGATTGAAGAAAAAATTATAAATTTCCATTCATTCACATTATGATTGTATTTTTATTAATTTTTTTATTCAAAAATTTTAATTTTTTATAATAAATTGATTGATTTTTGTTATTTTTATTAACTTTTTTTGATGTAGATATTTAATGCAGCATGGTATTATTCAAAACGATGATTCTGTGCTGGTCGCTTTAAAGAAAAGTTTCTTTAAAAATTTTTCATTTTCAATATAAAATAATCTTATTCTTTAAACATATTATTCATTTAATTTTTTTATAAATTTTAATTTTAATTTATTAATTCAACAATACCAATTTTAATTTGGACTCTCTACGACAACCATGTGCTTGAGGAATTAGTTTTGCTTTCCCTTGAAAATTAAATTTAAAAAAATTAAAAAATATTAAAATATTTTGATATCCATATATAATATAGAAGCTTTTCTATATACGATATTGATAAACACATTCGCAAATTTTCGATGACTTTTAGGAGATTATTGATTTTAAAAGCATTTGCAAATGTTCATTTTTATAAATTTATTTTTTAATAAAATTCCTTTATTTACTAATTTTTTATCAAAAATAAAAATGATATAATTTTCACAATATTGCGAAAATCATTGTGTAAATTCCGCAATCGTAATTTAAATTTTTTTATGGAACATTCAATTCGATTACTTGTATCTTATTAATTGTAATGTTCTATTTGAAATTAAAAATTTCTTTTCTGATTTATTTCGTTGTGCTTATTTTTCCCTCCAGCCGGCATATATATTTATTCCCGTTTCTTGGTTTAAAAAATAATGTTTAAATTTCAATAAAATATATTGTTTTATTTTTTTCTAATTAATAATATCAGATAATAATCCATAAGAATTTTTGATCATAGATGTTATTAAATTTTTCGATTATTTCAGCTTGGCTAAACAAGTTGAATTCTATTTGCTTTAATTGAAAATATTAGCGAACCAAATCATTGAAATAGTTGACGTTATAGACATCCACCATACACATTGTTGATTATCTTTTATGTAAACAACATCTATATTGCATACTGAAGTAATTATTTCGATTAAAAAAATTTTAATTATTTAATTTTTATAATCTTTTTTAAATAAATATTTATTTTTATTATTTTTCGGCTTTTTATTTTTTTTAAATTTTTATTTTTTTCAGTATATGACAATAATTTTTGCGATATATTTAAAAAGGGACTAAATTTTTTATGCTTAGTTAAAGCATTGCTCAAAATGAAAGTGTCTTTTTATTAATATACAAAATATTCAAAAAATATCGATTAAACTTTTTTGTTATTTGCCTAAAAATAATCTTTTGGTTTTTTATATATTAATGATTGTATTATTATATATAAAATTTAATTCTCAAATTTGTATTTTCATAAAAGTTTCGGAATAAATTAATATTAGTTCTTTGCTTAAAATTAATACTATTTTTTAAAATTAAAAATAAATGTCAACGATTATTATTTTTCGGAAAATTGTTGCTAGTTTCCATGGATATTCAAATTTCAGTTTTAATTTAATTAAAAAAAAGCAGAATAATTCATTAACATTATCAATTTTATGTTGAAATTTAATTTTTCATAATTTTTATATATTTTATAAAATTTCAATTTTTTAATTGTTTCATAAAAAAATAATTTTTAAAGAAAATATATGTATTTTAAATTGTAAATTTAAAATTAAAATTATAATTTTTATTAAAATTTTATTAATTATTTTTTTAGCAAATTTTCTTTCAATATATGAGAATAATTGCTCATGTAGTCATGTCCGATAGCAAAATCTGCTGTCGGCTTTCATCGGTTACCAATTTATCCATAAATTTATAACCTTTTTCTTGAAACTTCCCATTATCAATACGACATATATGGCCGTCTTACAATAAAATAATTGATTTCTCTATTTTTTAATTTATTTTATTCTAAATAATTTTTAAATAAATAAATTTTTTTAAATATAAAATATTTCTCTTTTAATTGAAATTATTTTTTAAATAAATTTTTATTCATTCTTCTTTAATAAAAATATATATTTATTATCTTAGAATTTATAATTTATTTATATATATATATAATTATTAAAATCTGTCTTTTATGCTATTAATATTTATTTTTTTAAAAAAATTCCATCAAATTTACTTAAAATTTAAATTTTTATAATCATAGTAAGACTTGAACGGTTGCCAAATTCCAGGTGTTATTTTGACTGGCGATGGAGATCGAATTTTATTATTTTTGGATTTATATTAAAATGTATTTATTATGTTTTAAAATTCTAGATTTTTTTAAAATATTCATACCATTTATTTTGGTAGATGTATTGATCAATAAATTCATAGCAATCAGTAACTGTATCAGCTTCATAAATTTTAAAAATATTTTATGGATTGTATCAATATATGATTGTTAACCTTTCAACAATTAATTTCATTTTTTATCAATTTTGATGAAAAAATTTTTCATTTTTATTTTTATTTTCTGTCGAATAATAAAACTCGATACTATAAGAAATATTTTTGAATATTTTTATCAAAATAATTTAAAAATAATTTATTTTAGAATTATTTAAATTTCATTTAGAAATGAAAATTTATTTTATAATAATATTTTAATAAATTTCTATATTGATATTTATATTGATCTTAGGTCATTAATATGTTTATAAGTTGAAAATTTTGTCTAGCATTTTCCGAAACATATGTGATCTTTCTTGCTTTCTGGATAAGCGTTGGTCTTATTGTTATTGAAATGATTATAATTGGCCATTGATCCGAAGAAATTTAATTTACTAAATTTATTTTATTTTCTGATTAATTCGTACTCATTCCTTGTTGTCCAAATTATTATTTTTGTTTCATTATATTTATTTCTTAATATTTTTTTATTAAATTATGAATTAATTATTAATTTCTTTTATTTTTTTTTACAAATATCAGGATCATAATATCTAGCCTCTAGAAAATAACCGAAAGCTAATTGCTTTAGGAGAATTCATTCTGAAATTAATAATGAGCCAAATACCAATAAAAATATGTTAAGATTTTTGCTGAAATTGATTAAAATTATTGAAAAGTTATTAATGATAAAATTTTTAACAAAAAAAATAAATTTATTATTTGCTAAGGTATGTGTGTATCTTTATTTTAATAAAATACGAAGTTTTTTAAAATTATACTGATGCTATAGACTCTGAATTCAATGAAATATAAACATTGAATTTTTGTAGGAGGTGATTGATTTTTGGCATTTGATTGGCATAAAATTTTTTTGTTTAAATAAAATTTTTGAATTTTACCATAAATATGGCAAAAAAATCGATAATTTTTTCACTTTTTTATGGGAAAAATGAAATAAAATTTGGAGTAGAATATAACTCAAATATGTCAAAAAAATTCTTTAAAATTATTTTTAATTAAAGTTTTTTTGGTAAGATCCTATTAGATAATATCAATTCAAATTTCATATTAATTAATTATTTTTAAATTTATTTCCATGTATAAATATAATATTTTTATGACTATAATTTATGCGTATCATTTATTTTTATTAATTGTTGTTTCGAGAGAATTTGAAGAATATTCCTTCAAATTTGAGATTATAATTGAATTATATTGTGAAATATTCCATTTTATGATTTTTTAATTATTTGTTTCGTACCTTATTTCAATTAAATACGATTTAGATTACAAATTAATTTTATAAAAATTTTATAAATAATTTATTTAAAATTTTTTTAATATATATTATTAGTTATTTAATTTTTATTTTCATTTGTATATTTTATTTTTAAGAAATTTTAATTATAGTAGAATAAAGAAATAAATAATAAAAAAGAAATATCCAAAACAGTTAGAATAATATCTAAAAATTTTAGAAAATATATATAAATTAATTTTTATTTTTTTAGAAAAAATATCATAAAAAATAAGTAGAAATTGAATTATAATCATTAATTCTAATAGAAAACTTGATTTTAATCACAAATTGGAATAAATTTATTTGTCAAACTTAAGATATTAAAAATTTTATGAAAATTAATTTGATTTTAAAATTTTATTTAATTTTTCATGTATTTTTATTTATAAATAAATAAAATATTTAACCAATAAAATTCTTTTATTTATTTTTTAAAAAAATATATTAAATTTCTTTAAAATGAAATATTATAAAATATTATATTAATAAAATTATAAAGTTATTTTTATTGCGCATACGATTTTTTATCAGTGTATAATCTGTCATTGTTTAAATTTTTTAAAAATTTTAAAAATTAATCATAAAATTTTTATCATCATATTTTATTTTTATTTTTGTTTTTAAAAACAATATAAAAAATATAAAAATTATATTCTACCCATTTCTTTCATTTTTTTAATTTATTTTTTAATTGGAAAATATAATTTAAAATTGAAATTCACAATCTGGTTAAATATTTTATTTTCGGAAAGGGAAAATCGACCTTATATGAGATGAATATGTGTTAAAATTTGAGAAAAATATGTTTAAATAGGTATATTTTCTAAAGTAATATTTTATAGAATGCTCTTAATCCCAGATCCGTTTGTAGAGATAAATTTAAATTTTTTATAATTTTTTTTTAAATTAGTTAAATTTCCATTTATTTCAAGGTTGGTTAATTGTAATTCAATCTTTAAAAATAATTCTTGCAAGTATAATTAAAATAATTTTTAATATTTTCATTGGATTTATTTAAGCAAATTTATAAATTTTTCTAAATTCTTTTATAATTATTCAGTAATTCGATTTCGTCCCATTTATTTTCTCTTCATAATGAACAACTAATAAAAATATTTATAATTTCATTTTTTTATTTAAATTACCAATATAACCAAGCAATTCTATGTTTTGACCATTCTTTATCAACCTAAATTTCACAAGTTTTTATTGAAATTACATTTTTATGGATAATTAGTTAAATTATAAAAAAATAAGAAAAATTGTTAATCATTTTTTTCTTATTTGTTGAATTTATCGAAGATCGAAGACATTTACAAAGGTATAATCATTCCTATTATATTTTTTTAAAAATTAAACTTTCCTTTTTTAATATAAAAATATTTTTATAATTAATTTTTATTTTTAAATCAAAAATTTATAGAAATAAATTGTTTTAATTCATCATGAATAATATTTCTCGAATATTTGAATATTTTAATCATTATATTAATTTCTTTATATTTAAAAAAATTTAAATATAAAAACTACAAAATAAATGTGCCTTAACACAATTTGCTCAAGACGTAAAAATATATAAAATTTCTTCTCTTTTTATAATCTTCATTTTTAAAATTTTTAATTATTTTTTATATTGATTATATAAATTTTCTTTGTGTTGAAATATTATTACTAGTTTTTGAGAGTTATTATTCATTAAAATTGCACTCAAATTATTATTAAAAACTTTTGTTTTTCAAAAAATTTTTTACTTTGAATTTTCTAATTTTTTTTTATTATTTAAATTGTCTTTTAAATGGCAAGTATTTTGAAAATACATTTATTATTTTGCTAAAATTTATTAAAATTATTCAATTTTATTGTCATTATAAAAATATTTTATATACTTATAATAGAATTAACACAAATCTGCTAATAATTATCTTAATAAATTTTTTTATTTGAAATGTTTCATTCAATCTTTAAAATATATTATTTGATATAATTAAATTAAAATTTAATAAAATCTGAATTCTTAAATTAAATTACCGTTTTTTTCATAATAAATATATAAAAATTATTATTGTATTTTTTACATAAAATATCATTTAATATTTATTTGTAAACATTTAAGTTAAAAATTAAAAAATCTTTTATAACAATGGTGAATCCAAAACAGTTGAACCCCCATCTTCATATGAATAAGCCAGTGGTTGTATCGGAGGAGCTCGTTATTGTGCTTCATTTATTTTCAATTAGAAATTATTTCAAGAATTTTTGAAATTTGATTCTATTCAACATTATTATACAATTTGTAAAACTAAAAAATTTTATATCTAATTAATTTTTGTAATTATAATTTTCTTTAATTCGAAAATTAAAAATATATATTTTATTTGTTATAAAAATTTAATTTATAATTGATTAAACAAATACTCCTTTACCAATGCAATATTAGTTTGATTTTAATTTATAAAAAATTTGATTTAAAATTTTATTATAAACATTTAAATTTATCCAAAATTACTCAGCTCTTTTTTGTTAATTCATATGATTTTTCTTCAATAAAATTTATTATTTTAGTAAATAATAATAAATTAATTTTTTTATTTTATTTTCAATTAAATTCATTTTTAAACATAATTTTTTATCTCTTTATTTTTAGATAAATATAAATTTGCAATCTTTTATGATAAAGTCGGCAAATCCATATGAATAATTGTAATATTTTATTTATTTCCTATTTCAATTTAATTTCACCCATATTATAACTCTATTATATTATTAATATTATTAATTTATTATTAATTCATTGCTTTTCAAAATTTTTATGATATTTATAAATAAGTTAGCCCTTTGGCATAGCATTATAACCGTCATATCATATTTATGTTTAAAGTTTATATATATATTTATTTTTAAAAAATTATTTATTTGTATCTGTATAAATAGCATGTCTTCAATTTTAACACAAAAATTCATAAAGTCGCTATATCAAGATGAATTTATTAAATTCCATTATTATTATTTCAATAATTGAATTTATTTTAGTATAATTTTAACAATAATTCGATATACAATTTAAATTTTATCATGGTCCATAATTTATATGAAATAAAATTTTATTTTGTTATAATTAAAAATAAAAAATTAATTTAATATACATTTTTTATCAATTTATCAACATAGCTAAAATAAATAAATACTCAATATTCGCTAAATTTTTAAATCTATTTTTACGTGAATATTTGCATAACATTATCGTTTACTCTAAACTAATTGCGGCATCGCTCATTTTAATTTTCATTAATTCGTTAAAAAATTTATTTAAAATTTATTTATTTTTTAATTACCCTCAATAATAAAATATATTCTAATTTTATTATTTTTATAAAATATAGACTTTTCAGCCCATCATCTAGATAAATTCTACTTTCATCAATATCCAATAAAAATTTAAAATTTTTTAAATTTTTCTTTTTTGTTTTTCCTATATAATTATAAAAATTACATTTGATAATGCGATGTTCATCAAACAATACTTTTTAATTAATTTAATTTTCAGATATCATTTTTTTTCTATTTTTTCTCAATAAAATTATATTATTTCGTTTAAATTATTTGACATTTTTTATTAAAAAGATTAAATTCATTTTTATTCATTAAGTTGCAAATATTTCAAAAGTCTAATCACAGCGAGAATCAATCCCATAAATTATTGTTCAATAGCTTTAGCAATATATGACGAGATGTGCTTTTAAGTAAATTATATTTAAATATTTTTTTAATTTAAATTTTCGATTATTAATTACAGTAGCCGCAATTTCATCTTATCATATTTGTAGTGGTGCTAGATTAATTAAATGTACAATTTTCCGTTATTCTATAATCCATTACTGTTTGATATTGCAACTTTAAATTTTAAAGATTTTTTTTCAAAAAATTAAAAAAAAATAAATTTATTTTGATAATTAAAAATTTAAACAATATTTATTATTTTAATTTAAAAATTTAATATTAAAAATTTTAAAATTGAATTATTAGATCAAATAATTCTTAATATATTACTTTTTAAATTACTTTGTTCAACTCAATTATTTTGGACTGAATATATTATAGGTCCCAACCATAATTTTTCCTTTTATCATTTCTGTATTGATAATGTATGACAATATAGCCGAATAATTTGATGCTTTTTATGTCTTTAATCATTCGTAATAAGGTTTGAATTATAATATTAATTAAATATTTCAATATTACTGATTCAATATAATATTTTTAAATAAATTATTCAATTAATAATTACTAAATTTATTTCCAATAACTAAATAATTTTCTATATTTTTTATTTTAAATGATAATTTATGAAAAAATTTATAAAAATAATGGATTGCTTGTGAATTCCTACAGAATAATTTTTTATTTTTTTCAATTTTTTATTAATATATGTTAGTAAATATTTTTATTATAAATTAAATCATTCATTAAATATCATTATTATAAATTTAGAAAATTGTTCAATCTTAATATAATAACGATTTATTTTTTATGAAATAAACAATTAATAATATAAAATTTTTATAAGCTAATGTATTTTTAAATTTTTAAAATTGATAATTTAAATCATCCTCTGTTATATTTTTATTATATTTGAAATATTTAAAATTGCATTTTCAAATTATAAGATATTTTTATATTAATGAATAAAATTAATGTTAAATAATTGATAATTATTTTAAAATATAATTTTTAACAGAATTTATTTACAATATTAAATGTAATTAAAAATTATATTAAAAAATAAAATATTAATCTTTGTTTAATGAAAATTTAAATATTAATTTTAAAAAAATTATTAAAATGATTTTTTAATTTAATTCATATAAGTAATCTATTATTGTTATCTTTGTGGAATAAAAAATTTCTTAGAATAATTTTACGCTATAATATCTTGTAATTTTTAAAAACATATTAAATGAAAATATTAATTTATCCCTATAATTTGAATCGAAAAACGGAAAACTGATTAATTTGATGAGTTTTTAGGAAATGAAATTTTCTTTGATAAAAAGAATATTTCTAATAAAGAAACATCACATTATTTTTTATCATTAATTAAATTTAAAATTTTATAGTTTAATGTTATTTCGGACAATTTCTATCTAAATTCATTCAATAATTTTGAATATGGGTAAAGTAAATGAGAGAATTGGACCCTGGCCAACGGACACAGAATCAGATAAATTTTTATTTAATTTAAATTAAATAGAAGAAAAATTTCTATTAATTAATTTTCTAAAAAATATATCTTTTCTTTTCAAATCTTTTAAAATTAATACCATAAAATATCAAGAGAGTTATTTTTTTATTAATTAATACAATAATTAATAACTTACAAATTATGATAATTTCTTATTTTAAAATTGAGAATTTCGATCCTTTCTGCTTTTATTTTATTGTTATTTAAATTAATAATATATTTTAATTATTGAATTACTTCCATTAATTTAAGGTCATCACGGACAAATATTTTTTATATATTAATCTAATTATATACATTTAAATTTATTTGTTCGTTAATTTTCTTTTATTGTCAGAAAATTTAGAATTTACAATTTAATTATTAAATCATATTTTTTAAACAAAAAAATTAATATTTATATTGGATAACGAATTATTTTCATCAATAAATTATATATATTTTATAGATAAAAAAAATTTTAATATATTTAATATTTTATATTTGTTTCCTCCAAATCCTCAATTTTTTTTATATTCTTGAGATTTTCTTATGAATTTTTTACATAATTTCTTTTTTAAGCATGCAAGTACAGTTTATAATTTTAACATAATTGGTTTTTAACTTAATTTTATTAAAATATTAATTTTTCTAAATTTTATTTTTAATGTTTTTCTGTATATATATTTTCAATTTTCCATAAAGAATTGAGAAGAAACTTTTATTCAAAATAAAGTAAAATTTTGCACTTTATCCTGCATTAAATTTATTTAATGAAATTTCTAAATTTATAGTAATTTTGAAGAATTATATTATTTTTCTTAATTTATTTAATTTAATTAATTTTCATACGAAATATACCTGCTCTTTGATTAGAAATATGAATTGAAGTTTTAAAATTTACATTTTTGTTATATTGAAATTATTAAATTTTATCGATTTTAATATTATTTTTTTTCGCTCTTATTTAGAATACATTATTCATAAGTAATTCCTAAACATAATGAAAAAAATCCTTTGGATCTTCTTCATATCTAGTTATAAATATTTTTATGTTTAAGATTAGTTTTGCTAATTTATTCCAATGGTCATGTCCTTCTTCTGCATTAGAATTACAATATTCACAATCGTGATTTGAATTCAAAAATTAAATTATAGAAAAAAATATTTTTAATTATAGAAATTATTTTAAATATTAATTATATAACAAATTTTCCTTTTATTAAATAAATAAAAATTTATAATCAATAAATTTCAATAAAAAAATTTTGACACTCAAATATGAAGTTCATTAGAATCATTTGATCTGTTTTTTTTATATTTTTAATTTATTTTTAAGATAAGACGCTCTTGACCATAGTAGAAAGTAAATTATTTTGATAATTTAAATTAATAAACTTTTTTTATGAACTTAATTCAAAATTTTTTATTTTCTAAATATTTTTAAAAGTTTGTATATTTAGTTAATTTGGAATATTATTGAATTATTTAATTAATTTTTTTATCTTCCGATTGAATTGTTAAATTTTAAATTTATAAATCAATCGATGGCAAGTGATGTGGAAGCTGCAAAAATTTAAAAATTCTTTAAACATAATTTTCTAAATTTAATTTTTTTACTCGATATTTGATTTATTGTATTTAAAAAAGTTTGTTTTATGATTTATGTTTGCACACACTCCATCGTACAATTTTTTAATGTCGATATTATCTTTAATGATTTATTTTTATCATAATTTAGTTATTATTTTTTATTTTAATTTATTCTTATTATTTAAGCTCAAAAAATCTTTCATCAATCAATCCGCTTATTTTTTTTAATTGAAACTTTTGGGTTCTCTCATTCAATTTTCTTTAAAAATTTTTAATATAAATTTGCTTTTTTATTTGACCTTGAATCATAATATAAGTTTAAAATACTTATGTATTTATTACTAATATACAATTATTTTTTTTAATATATTAATTCAAATAATTAAATTTAAAATAAGAATATATCAATAGACATTTTAATTTAGAATATAACTCTTTATTTTAAAATTAGGTAAAATCTCCAGGCATAAATTACTTTATGTTTGATTTTAAGATATTTATCCTCTATTCGTTCGTTATTTATTATAATTTGTATTTCTCAATATTTGTTCGGATAAAGCTGCGTAGATGAGCTAGTTGAATTTCCTCAAATGGATTTAGACGCTATTTTTTGACAGAACAATTCCTAGCTATTTAATTTTATGGATGATTTTTCGAATATTCATACATCGAATTTCGTTATATACCGAATTTACTCTCTATTTCCGCATAAAACTTTTCAGCTGGTTCTCCCAATATTCTGCGAAGGATGAATATAAAATTTTTTGTGTATTTCTAAAATTTTTTATATTTTTGATTTAAAAAATTATTGTGAAATTTTGATTTTTTAAATCTTTTTGAGAATTTTTGATTTTTAGAATTTTTTTGAGAATTTTTGATTTTTAAATTCTTTTGAGAATTTTTGATTTAAAAAATTATTGAGAAATTTCGATCTTTAAAATTTTTTTTTGAGATTTTGATTTTTAAATTTTTTTTAGAATTTTTGATTTTAAAATTTTTTGGGAATTTTTGATTTGTTATTTTTTTTTCTAATTTAATTCAATTTCTATACAAATTTTATTTTTTCATCGGGTTCTCTTATCTTTTCACCTTTGTGCAAAAACTAATATTTAATAGAAAAATTTTGAAATAATAATTTTAATATATAAAATAATTAATCAATCTCTGCTGCTCTCAATTATTGAGTTAATCCCATGTTATTGGATTAAAATTAGTAGAGACTAATGTCTTCTAATAATATTTAGCCGTAAAAATTTAATAAAATATTTAAAAAATAAAAAAATATATGTAATTTATATATATTTTAAAATACTTTGTATAATTAATTTAAATTTACATATCAATTTTGTACTCAAAATAAATTATTTATCCTATTTACTTTAATAATCATTTATTTTTAAATTTTTTTTTATTTTTTATTTAAATTACTCTCAATTTCAATATGAAATTAAGTTTGATCGATGTTTGAAAAGAAATTTAATTTAATTTTTCTATAATTTGTTAATGAATCAATTCAGCACTAGTTCCAATCTTCTCTTTTATTTGCCTCAAAAATACAAAACATATTCAATTGTCTTGCCATGGAATTGTTCTTATGCATAAACAAAAGGGTAATTTTCAATAGGATTAAAGAAGTTAATAAGATATATCAAACATAACAAAATCCAAATTAAAGCTAAATAATATAAAATATTATTATATTATTATAAGTATAAATTTTTATATAACTTAAACATATAATTTAAGTTAATAAAATAATAAACTAATTCAAAATAAATGTCATGCATACATAAATTTGTATATTCCGCATTCTATTATTCCTCTAGATTGTTGAGGAAAATTAAAAAAAATACATATATTGATTCTGAAATAATATTTTTAAAAAATTGATTTATTACAGTCAAATTTTTAATTTTTATTTACAAATTTTTGATTTTCTTTATGAATTTTAAATTTATAATAATTTTGTTTTATCAATTGCAATTCTATTTTTAAATGATATCGACTTTATGAAAATATGTGACGCTTATAAGAATAGCTATATTTGATTCACAAATTAAAGTATTCATTTTCAATAAATGGTGTTTGTTGTGATTGATTAATTTATTTCATAAATTTTGTTTTTAATTTTTATGGCATTTTGTTCTTTTTCAAAAAAAATCATTATAAATTTATTTAAAATTTTGGGGTTTTTTTTTTATTATTATTAATAATTATTTCACATTTCGTGCCTATCCCGAATTTATTGCAAATAAAATTTTATAATTTTTAGATAATTTATATGCCTATACGACGTTTCGAATTAATATGAACATATTTCTTTTAAAATAATATTTTTTTAAATTTATATATATATGTTCATTTTTTAATGCTCTGATATCATATTATTTTTAATTGTATATATTATTTAAAAAAAGATTTTTAAATAATTTTACCTATATTTATTTGATTTTAGATAGTTATAAAATTATTCTAATTTTTCTTGGATTTCCATGATTATTCTAAGTTAAAATTAATAATGATTTAAATTTATATATTATATGAATCAAAAATTTTTTTAAATATGATTCTATCATGATTAGGCTTAAGAAGAGAGCATCGTCAACAGCTCTATTTTGTACTAATTTTAATGAATTCTATTTTATAAGAGATTTTTCCTTTTAATTAATTTAATTTATTTTTACTTTTGGGGCATATTTATGTTATAATTATTCTCATAGGATTGGATAAAAAGGTAATTTTTTCATATATATCCATTTTATCGTTAATTTTTAATAAAATTAATCTTACACGAAATTTTTGGCAGCCTTTTATTAAATACATGTTAATTTTACGAATTTTTTCTTTTTTTTTAAATTTTATGATAAGATAAAATTTTCTTTTATCAAAATCTTTGCATAAAATCCATTTTTCAAATGAAATAATATTTTTTAATTAAAAAATTATAATTTATTTTTTGTAGCATTTCCAAATATGCCTATAAAAAAGGCATATGAATTTATATTTATTAAATTAGCCAAAAAAAGGCAAATAAATTTATTTTTTTTAATTCAATTTATTTTATATTTTTATGTTTTATGGAGCTATTAATTAATAAGGTTTTTTTAATTTTATAAAATTTAATAAATAATCATCAGAAATTAATATAAATTTCTTTAAACTATAAATATTTATAACATCCAAACATATCAATTATTAAGTCATATGTTTAGAATCATAGATTATTAATTTTTTCATTTCACCATGTTACCAAATATTTAATTGATGAGCATTAAAATGACACTTAAAATCAAGTAAAAAAATCTAAAATAATAAATAAACTATCTTCACTTACTCATTTTACTCTTGCTCGAGATCAAGTAAAATTTCCATTTTCTTTTAATATTATATTTCTCTAATCTAAAATTTAATTTATATATAATTAATTTTAATTAAATATTTAATAATCATTAATTATTACACATTGTTAAAATTATAATTTCCTTTCAATTAATAATTTTTTTATATAAATTTTAATTAAAATAATTATGTTTTTGTAGAATATTTCAGCAAAATAATTAATTATTTAAATATCATTAATATGTGATAAATATTCTTCAAATTATACTGATTCATTTAACCTCAAATTGCAAGGCTAAATATGATGCCTATGAGATTAATTACACAATATAATAATTTTAAAATAATTTCGATTCTTTTAACCTGAGACGAATTATGAATTCATTTATAGTTTTTTTATATTTTTAATTAAAAAATAATTCCCTGTTTAATAAATTTAAAAACAAATTAATATTTTTCTCATTTAGACTTCAAATTATGCTTAATCGATAAATGTGTAATTTTTATTTTTTAATGATTATTTTCAAAAAAAATCATTTTATATATAATTATAAAAAAATATATTGGATCACCAATGGCCAATTATTTAATGGCAATTTTTCCAATTCCAGGAAAATATATTAAAAATTAAATATATTTAATTAATAATAAAAAGGCCTCTCGCCAGCTGGCAGTTTTTTATATTTTTAAATGTGACTAATGCATCTTTGTTAACGATTATTTTTCATTATATAAGAATTTTAAATAGATTTTATTCATTGCCGATTTAATGACTCAAATTCGATTACATATAGCTTTTGTGATTTTGCATTTTTGTAAGATTTTTCAAATTCATTTAATATTTTTATTCAATTTAAATTTAGGAAAAATTGTTTACTCTACCAACGTACTGGAATATTTAAAATGAACTTTATATAATATTTTACAGATTGTAAATGTTAATTTTTAATTTATAATTAAAATATTAAATCAATTAAAATTTATTTTTGCAACAGCGCAAAAATTGCCTGGCTAAAAAAATAGATAGCATATAAATTTCAATTCTAGTTTAGGCTGTTGAATTTTATTAAATTTATAAATAAAATTGTTATTAGATCCCATTTTTTTGATACATATTTTTATTATAAAAAATTTTCCACTATTATATTTTATTATTATTTTTCTTATATTTGTTCATTTCATTTGTATCATTTTTTTGCAAACTTTACATTCTCTCATTAATACTCATTTTGTAAAATTCTTGTTTTCTCATTTGATTAATATTAAATTTTATTTTAAAAAATATATTTTAGACAATCATCGATGCACCATACTCCAACAATTTCAATTTTAATGGCCGAACCTGAAATATTACAATAAAAATAATTTTTTTCTTTTAATTCTTTCTGCTGATTAAAATTTATATATGTATATTAAAATTTAATATTATTTTGATTTTAAAAAATGTTTTCACATTCCATTAATTTGTAAATTTTCTTAATTATGAAATTTATTTTATTTTATTTATTCATCCAATATATTCTTTTTTTTCATAATCTTTAATGAATGAAAAGAATAGAAACAATAATTAATGAAATGCATTTTTTGGCCATTTAAATTCTTCATTCCAATTATATACATTCCCCATCCTGGCATATGAAATTGTCTAGTCTCTAGCGGGCATTCGAAAAATTATAATTTTGTTCATCCTGAAAAATATCAAAATAAATATAATGAAAAATGCTTAATTTAAAATTGTTTAACTTTTTAAATTATTTTTTATTATTTTTAACTTTTAAGATAATATTTTTTTGCCATTGTAATCATATTTTTAATTTTTTTAAATGTCTAATTTTGGATTTAATTATTGATAAATATCGATATTCCTTTAAATTTCTCATATTCTTTGACTATATAAATTATATCTAGGGTCTCTTTAGCTTAGAATATTTATAGAGATCAATATTTAATTATGAAATAATAAAAATTGAGGAATTATTCCTTATATAGGGATGACGGCGAAAATCATTCTAAATTTTTTAATTTTATTTTAAATTATAATATAAAATTTATTTTCTAAAAATTATTATTTTCAATTTTTCATTCCACATTCAATAAAATTTACAGAGATTATAATTGGTTCTTTCACTAGATTTTAATTATTTCACATTTATTAATTTTTAAGATATGCTAGTATTAAATTTATTTATTAATAATTAAGAAATATTAACCATCAAATTTAGATGGATTATGAATTCATATAATAGCATAATATTTAAATTTTTATTAAATGCAAACATATGATATGTTTTTCAACATTTATTTTCTATGTTGCCTTGAAATATTATTTAATGATTTTTTAGGTAATCAAATTTTGCCTTTCCTAATTTGCTTAGTTTTGAATTGAAGCACAATCTTTCGTTCTCACGAAAGCAAATAATAATTCTGAGCCTGAAGTTCGTCTATTATCTATTTCCAAACATGAACAAGATTAATTTTATTAACGAATACTTGCATATTATCCATCGTTTTGATGAATTATAGAGGAAAACATTCAAGAAAATTAAATTTTTTATTCTTCTATAATTTAAAAAATTTTTTTTTATTTAAAATTGTATTTATCGAATAAATTGATCATAAATTTATAATTTAATTTAAAATAATTTTTTATCATTTTTTTAAAAAATATTTCGCAAATAATAATGATCTTTAGAATAAGTGATCATTCGTTTCTTTGAATGATCCATTGAAGTATTCTTTATCAATTAATAATTTCACTCTAATTTTAAATTATTTTTTAAATAATTGTTTTATATTTATATTCTATTATATATGTATTTTTATAATTTTTATGTATTTTTTATATAACAATTTAAATAAAGTAATCTTTAACCATTTTATTCCGTATTGATAATTTGATTATTGAAGATTTTTAAAATCTATTAGATTTTTAACTTTTATTTATTATTAAGCTCCTAAAATTTTTATTTGTTAAATTAATTTTTTTTCTATTCACAATTCACATAAAAAATATATTTGTATTAAAAAATTTATTTGATTAAATTTTATTGTTTTCTATAAAAGAAAATGCAAATTTGGAATTAATATATATAATTTTAATAATTATTAAAAAATATATATCTTCAAACTCTATATTTAAAAAAATATTTTGAAGTATTATTATATTCATAAAAAAATGATTGATAAATTTCAATTCTATAAGAAAATTTGAAAATTTTAAAATCATATAGAAATCTTTTTTTAAATTAAATTTTGTATTTTTATTTATATGATCTAAATTATAAATAAATGCCTTTAATTTCAAAAAACAGCTATCATTCCTCGAGTCTTAAATTTTTAACAAATTCCAATAACTGATAACACTCGCCGGCATGCCCCATCCAAAGATTTTGATCTAATTAAGCCCGATCGATTCATTCCAGTTCACAAATAAATATTTTTATGAATAATTTCTTTTTTTTATAGATTGTTTGATTTTCAGAATATTTTATAATAATTTTAAAAATTCAGATTTTGAATTCACAATAATACTATTGTTGTAATTTTGTTATTATCTATAAATTGATTTTGTCAATTTCATCTAAAAAAGTGTTTTCATTTATATTCAAAAATTGTATTTGCAATATGATTTCTGGTTAGAGTTTTAACTAACATATCCCAGTAATGATTCCTAAATTAATGAGAGCATTATAAAAATATATGTAATTATTTTTAATAATTTCAATGTATTCTTTTTTATTTAAAAAATTAAATCAATTTTAAATTATTATTATGGAATGCAATTTATTCGAAATTATTTCCTTTTTATTTTTTCATTTTATTTAGTTTAATATTTTAAAATAAATATATTTAGTTTTTATTATGAAATTCTATTTTATTTAATCATTTTTATATAAATGTTAATTTAATATTAATATTTTTTTAGAATTTATAAAAACAAGAATACTTATATTTTTTTAAAAATGATATAATTATTATTTATTTTTGTAAAAGATAAACATTAAAATGCCAAGCGTCTTATTTCCCATTCCGCTCACCTCCAGGCAACCTAAATTGCCATACGGATCCATTTTCCTAGAGCTATTCCATTGGAGAACTTTATTATTAAAAATATTTTAATAAGCCTAATAACAAAAACATTCAATATTTTACCAAATGCATTTGTTGAATTTGGCGCACAATATACCAATCAAATGTGTAATAATCGAGCCGATTTATTTATTAATATTTTATTTGAAATTAATTTTATTTTATTAAATTTATTAAAATAATAATAATTTTTAAAAATTTATTTTTAAAATTGTTCAATAATTTGTGAACACCACATACATTCATTAATTTAAAGATATAAAATTAATTTATATATATTCTATTTTTTTAAAACATGTTTTCTTTTTAATTTGTTCCAATTATATTATAAGAAATAATTTTATTAAATTCTTTTCATTATTATATATCAAAATTATACAATTAGATTTTTTATAAAAATTTGTAATAATTAGAATACTGAAAATTCCTAATATAAACTCCTATTTATTTTTCTATTCAATTTATATAAATTTCATTTCAATGTTAATTAATTCTTTAACATATTTATAATAAAGTTTTGTTAATTATTTTTAAAATTTAATATTTTTTAATCAATAATTTTAGTTATCACATTAAAATTTTAATAAAAAAATTTTATAGAAATCAAGTAATGCAAAATACAAAGTAAAATATCATGTCAATACATCAATTTATTTAAATATTTCAAAATTGATCAATATTATTTAATAAAAATTTATGTTTTAATTTAAACTAAATTACTTTTACATTAATTTTTAATTATGAATTGGTCTTTTTTAACGCTTTAGAATCTTTTTTGAAAATGGCAAATTTTATTTAAATCTTAAAAATATTATTAAAATTTTATTTATTTAATTTTATAAAACTTCATTTAAAATTAGTAATATTGCAATAAAAATTTCATCAAATCAATCAAAATCTTTTCATCGATTATTTGATTTAAGAAATTTTTTGATGCAAATACGATAATTGATTTAAATTTATAAAAATAAATTTTAAATTTTAATGTGTCTCCGATTTCCTTATTTTTTTAAAAATTTATAGCTATTAAAAAATTAATTAAAAATGATTATTTTTTAAATAAATTTTAACAATAAAATTATTTAAAAATAAAATACATTTTCATAATTTATTTTCATTAAATCATTTAATTTAAATTTTATTTTTATATTTATTCATTTGATATACTTTTTATAATAATAAATAATTTTGTTCCCTTGCGCGAATGATCAATTTTTCATTCTTCTTCCGATTCGATTTTATATCGGAATTTAATTGCAATTATTTTTTCAAATTCCATGATCGTTAAAAGAATTAAAAATGAAATTAAGATTTTTTGCTTTAAAATAAAATATCTTTTTTTTTAAATTTATATAGGACATTAGTATAAACATTCGATGAGAATTAAATCCTTTAATTTTGTTAATATCATTTATGATCAAAAACATCGGATTCCAAAATTTAATAAGAATCTCAGATTCAATTAAATCATGATATTAATTCCGTAAAATTATTCATTTAAAACTTCTACCTTCTTCTAATCTTTTTTTTTGTCCAAGGGCGCAATGAATCTTTAAGATCGTTAAGTGAACCGATTTTTTTAAATAATTCCTCCAAATTATTTGAAGTGAAAACTGAAAATATCAAAAAATTAATAAATTTTATAATAAATTCATAAAACTCTTCATAGCCAATTATTATTATCTGCAGAAATTTGCTCTTAATTAATTAAATTTATTGATCACAAATAATATCATGAATTATTTATTAATTATTATTTTTAAAAATTTAATTTATTGATTGTTTTAATTATAACCAAGAAACTATCTAATTAGGATAAATTAGTAAAATGTAATTGCGAGAATAATTAGGTAGAAATATTTTATGATATTTACAAAAAAATTTTCTTAATATTATTTATATTTTAAAATATTTTATTCAATTAATAAAATTAAATTCTACAAATAGTGAAAATTAAAGAGAACAATATGAATTTATGGGGACATCTCCCGATGGATGTTGCCAATCGTCAAATCTTTAAGACATTACAGATGCTATAATATTATATATCGATGATTTTCTCTTCTTTTATAACATACAAATTCTCCTTTTAAATTAAATATTTTTAAATTAAAAATTATTACTTATAGTATAGTATTTTTTTTAATATTTAATTATAATTTTTCCTAAAATTTTTTTAATAATTTAATTTTTAGATAATTTTTTACAATTGTATATAAAGTCATCCATTATATAAAAAAAATAAAAAATTATTTTCATATTGGTGTTTCTTTTTTTTGTCTTTATATTAAAATTTTTATAATATTTTTAATATATGTTTTGGTAATTTATTCTAAATTTTTTTTTAATTCTTGATGCATGAGCCCAGTTTTTTTTATCTTCGATGTTAAATGCCAACAATGCGGAAGAGTGAAAAACGCATGATTTATCTTTGATTAAAATTTTTAACATAATATCAGAAAAAAAAATATATATTAATTCTCGATTTATATCGATATCGTGCATAAATTGATTTTATATGGTCCTTTTGCCTGGATACATTTATCATTGATATTTTGGGGCTTTATCGATACGCCATTCAGTTCGATGGCCATTAAATTATGAAATATCTTTTCTCAAATTTTATTCATTCATATATCCTTTTCATTTTCATTTATTTAAATTAAATATTAGATAAATTATTAACTTGTTAAAATGATATTTTATAATTACAATCATAATGTCACTAAATTTTCTGGTGACGCAAATATTTATGCCAAAATTAAAATTTAATGAAAAAATTAAAAATATTTCTGAATTTTTTCTAATTCATTCCATTTTCTTCCAAATTAAGATATCCATTCAAATTAAAATTTTTAACTACATTACCAAGAAATCAATTAGAATTTAAATTTTTATGAATTTTTATAAATTAAAAATAATAAATTATAAATTTATATCATATTTCAATAAATAGAAAAATTTAATAAATTCATCAATAAATATCTTCAATTTTTGATTATTTTTGAGGATCAGCATTTTTTAAGTTATCTTAAATATTTTGTTTATATGATTAATATTTATAATTTTATTATGAAAAGAATAATCTACTATTTGTTGGTTTTCTCTTGACGACTAATTTTCCATCCATACAATTAAATATATTTTGCATTTTCCATCATTTTAAATCTTTCTATTATCTATTTTTCTATTTAAATTTATATCTTTAAACGTCAACAAAAAAAATATTTTATATTAATGTTTTCATCAAATTCTTCTTTCTCCTTTTATTAATTTTTACATTTAATTAATAAGTTTATTTAAGGTTATAAATGTTAAACTTTTCATTTTTCCTTTTTAATTAATTTAATTCAAAATTAATCCATTTGTTTAAATTTAAAATAATTTAATTTATACTTTATTTTTTATATAGATATAAATATTTTTTATTCTATTATACCTATATTAATTTCACATTCATAAATTTTGATCTTTCCTATATCTCTTTTCTATTCTAATTTGTCTTTCGCACTAGTTTATTTTTTTAGATTTAGTAAAAATTAAATTATAAAATTTTAAAAATTTTAATTATAATATAATTTTTACTGATCTTTTCTCTTTTACATAATAAAAATTTTCTATTTTTATATTTTTATTTCTTCAATTTTATCAATTTTTAGAACTTCATCGACTGCATAGAATATCTAAAATTTTTAATAGAAAATATTTTTTTAACTAAGATTAAAGCAGTCCATCATCGACATTTACAAATGATATTTTATATTATATAAATATAAAAATTAATAATAACACTTCCCATCAATTTAATCAACTGAACATTAGGCTAATTAAAATTTTTATTGAAATATGATAAATTTTTTTTAAAATAAAATTTTTAATTTTAGCACTTAAATTTTAATAAAAAAATCAGAATATCTGAATAAATTTGTTTATCATAATATTAATTTTAAAATTTTTATTTTTAAGAATATTCGCTTATTTATTAAAATTTCATTTTTAATAAAAATTATTAATTAAAAGATTAGGATTCCCATCATTCATTGAAGGCCCTCAAATGTGATAGTTCTGTGGGAGCTTGCCATTATTTAATTATCTCATAAATTATTGCACATTTTAATGGTGAATGCTTCGTAAATGCATAAATGTAGAAAATGGGCTATGCATTGAAAACTAAAAATTATTGAATTTTATCATAGACAAAATCAATATTCATATATTTTTTATTTATAATTTGATATTTTTTTAATTTTTTTTAAATTATAACAAATTAATTTAGTCATACTTCTTAAATAGGAAAATCAGATTATTTCGATTATATATTTTTTTATCGACGAAATTTTTATTAGAATTCATTTACACTAAATAAATAAAATAATTAATTATATATAATCTACAAATCAAATATTTAATAATATTTATTATATGGAATTTTAAAAAATTTTGTTTTTCAATTTAAATCAAATTGAATAAAATTTTCTGATAAAATGTGAAAAATTGAAATTATTCATTTAATTTTCCATTTTTTTATAATTTATTTTATTATCATTTGATGATATGCATTTTTTTATTTATATTACTATAATGAAATAAATTTATTATTTATTCGGGTATAATATGTAATTATAATAAATATTTTGAATTTTTTTACAAAAGCTTAATTACATTTCTTTCCTTTTCTGCAAAATTATGGGGATGCGAATTTTCCACTAATTACGTAAGGGAATTTTCTCTTCCATCAGGATATTTGAGGCTGGTTGGCAAATTCGATTCATTTTTGAGGAATATAGACGTTCTCATTGATAGTTTCGAATTTTTATTGATTAAAATCGATTTATATTTTTTCGATTTTTTTATTATTTTTATCATTATAAATCAAATAAATTTCAAAAATAAATATTTCATTTTACATTTTACTAATCTCCTTGTATTTGTTGTTAATTTGATTATATTTTAAATAAAAAATAAAAATAAATTTGTATCAATATATTTTATTATCTTAATTGAATTAATATTTCTTCAATAATCTAATCCTTATTTTCTTATAGTGTAAATTTTATTATTATTTTAATTCCATATCATTTTTTTGAATGATAATTTTATTTTTTTTCTTTAGCTATTCTTTAACTTGCTTGATATTATTCAATATATTAAAAATTTCCAATTTATTCTGTCTTCATTGTAAAATAATTTTTATATATTATATATTTAATTAAAATATTTTATCTTCGTTCTTATTTTATAAAAATAATAATTGATCTGCCCTTGTTTATTGAATTTTTATATTAATAAAATGCATATTTGCTTTTTTGTTAAGTTTAAGAATTTTACACTTAATTTAATTGTGTTAATTTTTCATCTATGGTAAAGAAAAATGAAAATAAAATTAGAATTAAATTTTTTAATATAAAATTAACAGATCCATTATAAACTTTCATCCATTAAGCTCAATGAAGAAGCAATTATATTTATATCATTTATTTTTTGATTAGTTAATTTAGTAATTATTTTTAATTTTATTTATTTATAAATATAAAAATTTTATTTATCTTTTTATTTTTTAATACTAATTTCAAAAGAGAAATAAACAGATTATTTTTTAGTTATAAATTAAATTCTATTAATATTATAAAAAAATTATTGTTTGTTTATTTTTTTCTGAGAAATATTTTACATGAATATCTATACAATTTAATTTTCTTCTATTTTAATAATTTATTAAGACACTTAAGAATTATTTAGCATAAATATTAACAAATTTAAAATTTATAATTTAAACTAATTTTGCTTCTTTTCGGAAGAAGTAATTTATTTTTTTTACTATTTTATATTAATGAATGAAAATTAATAGTGTTGAGTGAAACTATTAATATTAATCGTTTATCAATTAATTTATTATAAATTTATTCGACAATTTGTCTAAAATTTTTTAATTGATTTTTTATTTATATTCCTATAATATTTACAATTATAATTTAAAAGCTCATATTTTTTCCTATCGAATTATGGATTTTTAGAAATTTTTAAAATAATTTTGATCATTAGATCAAATTTAATTTATCATAGTCTTTTATCCTGACGATCAACCAAATTTCGTTCTGAAAATTTTTAAAAAATTTTCAGGGAAACAAATTTTAATTTTTGGATATTTAATAATATTTATCAATATTTTCAGATATATAATTAATTTTTTTATTAAAAAATTGAAAGAAAATTTATCAAATTTTAATAATAGAATATTCATTGCGCCATTATGCAAATAGAAAATTGAGAATAATAGGAGATCATCAAATGCAAAGAACTGCATGCATATTTACTCCCTATATAAATCATAGGAGTCCACACCAGATTTTTCCTTTCAAATTTGGATATCATAATAAATTCGGTAATCCAAACTTTAAATTATCTATCGAAATTATAACAAGTTAGAATTTAGTGTTCAATTCCCATTCTAAGAGACATATATTTTGATTAAATGTGAGTGAAAATATATAAATTTAAGTTTTTTAAAATTATTTTTTCAACATTTTAATAAGGTTTATATATTTTTTTGAAAATTATTAAAAATTTACAGAAATATTTTATTAAGCAGATATTTTTTTTAATATTTCACGTAAATAATTATTATTATAATTATTTATAAAAAAATTTTATATTAAAATAAAATTTATATTTTATTCAATTATTATTTTTTAATTAGAATAAAATTATTTTTATTGTATTTCATATAAAATTTTATTTATATCAAATTATTTAATTTATTCATATTATTAAATTATTTAAATTTGAATGAGAAAGGAAAAAATATAAACAACTCCATTATTCGGCTAATTGTTATATGTATTATATTCCGAATTCGGTAGATAATATTGAATAAAGAAGTTACAATTTATTCAGTATTTTAATTATCTTTCGCAAACTTTTTAAATATTATATAAAAATTATTGAACTTTATTTAATATTTTCATTAAACTAATTCTAATTTATTCAACTTTTATTATTTAAATTTATTAATTATTTACCTTATTAATTCTTGCTGGCGTTTTTGAAGTTTGTGGCACATTTCGTTGTTGAAATAAAAAATTAATTTTTAATAAAAAAAATATTCGAGTATTCCTTCAATTATATCTCAGTTTATTTATTCTTTATTTTTGCTCTCAATTTTTATCTTATAAAATTAACATTTCCAATTGGTAATACAATGAACAAATATGTTATAATTATAATATAAAATTTTTTCTTAATTAATAATATATTTGACCTAAATAAATTAAATTATTTAACTTAATAATTATTTTAAAGTATGAGAAATATTTAGATAATATAATAAATGAGGAGAATTTATAATCTTTTTATTATATTTATTTCCTATCATAATATCCAAATTAATTTTTTAAGAATATATTTATAATAATTAAACAAATATTTAAATTTATTTTAAATTTCTTATATTAAATTATTTTGCCTTTCATTCACCAATTATGCCATCATAATTTCGGTAGTTATTTTTATGCATAATGGTAAGAACATTTATTTTTTACCTTTTTAAATTTTATAAGATAAATATTTTTTTCTCATAGTTGTTCTCTACTTAAGTTTTAAAATAATCCGCCTTCTATTTTATTATTTCTTCTTAATTATTTCAATATTATAATTAAAATTTATCATACTAATTTTTGATATAATAAAAGAATTTTTATAAATATTTTAATTTAATTTATAAATGTCAATTTATTATTTTATTTAATCATGAATACGCTATCATTTTTATATATTAATAATTTAATTTTTTAATACTAATTTTTAAAAAATGGAATTGGAGGAAATCAGATTGTTTGGATGAATGGCTTTTTGCCGACTTAAAATGGGAAATGATTGGAAATGGTCTGACGCGGAAAAATGAATGAATCAATTGGATGGGAAAGGTGGAAAACTAGCGAGCATTAGTGTGGGGAAAAATGGTGATAAACAACTGCAGGCGATTTTTCGTCCGCCATGCAAATAAAAAATTTTGTGCAGAATGGAATTTGTGCAGTAGGACATTTTAGGATAAAAAAATATTCATTTATTTTTTCTTATATTTATAAATTTAATTTTTTTTTATTTTTATAAGAATAACTATTTTATTTATTTAAGAGAAAATTTTCCTTTATATCCTTAACATGTACTATCATGTTTTTAAAATTATACTAGTTTTTTTCCTATTTTTATGCATTGTATTTATTAATGTAATAATTTTATAATTGAAAATATTTAATCAGTTATTATTTTTATATTTATTTAATTGATAAATTTTATTTGTTTTATTATTATGATTCAAAATTTCTACAAATTTATTGATTTTTCCACAAAAAATGTAGTCAATATTTTAAGGATAAATCCATTTATTCAAAATCAATTAAAATCTTTTCGTCTACAATTTTCTGGGTGTATATTTATTAATACAACTACGTTCTCCGAACCCAGGGGTGAGAGGAGCTTAAGAAGGCTTTCCGCCTGCTGACAGTGTAAATATTCTTTAGGCAAAATTCTACTTTCCTTGTCAGAAATTTAACTATTGAACAGCTACAAAGCTCAAAAAGCCAAGTTGAATTGTTTTATTTTTATTTAATTAAATATTTGATTATTTTAATCTCTTTCGCTATACAAAAATTTTATAAAAAAATAATATTAGATTACATTAATTTATGCTTAGTTCAGAATTTTATTTAAATTTTATTTTGCCTATAATTAAGAAAGAAAAAATTTTAACTTGTAATAATATTGCTGAGAGCTATAATTAAATTTATTTTATTCTCTATTTTTGAACCATTTCAGATCCAGATAATTTTGTCCGAATTTTAAATATTGAAATTAATATTATTTGATTCTGATTGTTGATTAAAATTTAGTAAACGTTCTGAATTTTTTTAATGTGAATTCCTTCTCACGGTTAGCAATAAGAATATCGTGAAATATTTTTAACTTTAAGTCATATCATCCAAAAAGGACAATAAAACGTTAAAAATATGAATAGATTTTATTAAGTTATTCATTCTAGTCCCATTGATTTTAAGTCTAGTTAAATTGTTGTAAATTTAAAAAATTATTTTTAATTTTAATAAAGTCTTTAATATATCTCTGTAGTTTTTAACAAAATCCTCTGTATTTCTTGCTTGATTTCGATCTTTAATTTTCTTATTAGACTTTTACATAATCTCATCTTTTTTTTCTTTAATATATTTTTAATTCATAAAGATGGTTATTTATAATTTATCTTATTATTCGTCTATACATGATAATTCCTGAAATTGTTTCGACCTCGGAATAAGGAAAAAAAATTGTACAAATTACGACGATTTGTGAAAAAATTATTTAAGATGACAATTCAGATGCTCTCCATCGAATATCAAAAATTTTCTTGAATTCCATGAATTTCAGAGAATGTTTATTTTTAAATAACCTTGATTATGTAAAAAATTCCAAAAAAAAAATTTAATTTATTTTTGTTTGATTTAAAATATAATTATTTTTAATATATTATTGGATTTTATTCTAATAATTATTTTAAAATTTATTATTGAATTATTCATTTTTTAAATTACGAATTTGATTATTTTATTCAAATCTAATTAAACAAAAATTTATTTAGATATTAATTATTTTTCATTTATTATTCAATTTATATATTTAGAAATTAATATTATTATCATATTTTTTTATCAATTAGATATACATATTTAAATCAATTATTTTTTTAATTTTATAAAATTTTTATGTTCTCTTATAATTCGATTCGATTTTCTATATAAAATTTTTATTTTTCATTTGTTAAAATGCATTGTTTTATTAAAATAAATCATAAAATTTAAATAATTTATATTATTTTCATATTTACAATAATAATTTTAAGCGATTTTTTAGTGAAAATTAAATGATAAATTTTTACTTTTCTTTGGAATTTATTTATGCTTTATTATTTAAATAAAAATAAATTTTTAAATGAATATTTCAAACAGTCGATTCGAAAATCACGTATAATATTTATGAATCTAATAATTAAATAATATATTTTTAATCTACATAACGAACGCTCTCGATAAGTCTCTTTCAATTAAATTTTTATAAATTTTTCTTCTATGATTATTTCAACAATTTCCATTTTATAATTTTTAACATATAATTTTATATACATAAAGTTAAAAATGCAAAAATTATTTATTTAAATAATGTTTGTAAATATTTTTATGTAAAGTTCTTCAATAATCATTTGATAAGAGACAAAATAAATGATTCAAAATTATTTGAAAATTTGAATTTTTTATTTTAATAAAATTTCGGTTATATATCCTCAAAATTTATTTTTTTTTTTGATTTTTTAAATATAATGAAATATTTTTATGAAATTTCATCTTATATTTATATTTGCATATTAAGAAATGAATGTTATTAGGTCATAAAAATATTCTAAAAATTATTTAGCTGACCTTTTCCTTCTTCATTTATGATAAAGAAAGTCTAATCTGTATTAAAAAATTTTTATATTAAAATTTTTTAAATTATTTTTAATTAAGAATACTATTATTTTCGATAAACCATATCGAATTGTAATATTGATTTTATATTGATATTAATTTTAAAATTTTTTATTAAATAGAATCAAATGCCTATGTAATTTTTGGTTCTGAATTTTATTATAATTAAAAAAGTATTTTAATTTTTATTATCGTACTAAGCCTCCTAGATTATCATAAGATTTGGGTGCCTCATCAAAATGCCATACACTCTCGTCAAAGAATTCTATTAATTTATTATCATTATTATTATTAAAAAATTTTTTGATTTAGTATATTGATATTTGCAGGATAGAAATTTCGGAGCATTTAGAAAATTTCTAGCTTATTTTGTCTTTTTAATCAGGATATATTTATTTATAATTTAAATAAATTTTTATTTTCATAATATAGTCGACAAATTTTACCTTGATAATAAAATAAATTTGAAGAATTTATTTACATATTTTCTTTGAAAATTTAATATTTTTAACTAAAAATTAATATTATTTTCAATATTTTTAAATAATTTATAAATTAATTTAATTTTCTTAAATGATTCTAAAATTATTTTATTTTAATTTTGGTATTTTTATTTTTTCCAAACTATAAAAATGTTTGTTGCATTTGAATTCGATTGTTTGGTGAATATATTTTTATAATTTATTTTTAATTAATTTATTATAAATATTTTTCTTAAAATTTATTTTTAAATTAATACTTAATATTAAAATTTATTAAAGTAAATAATCATTTTTTTTATTTATTTCTAAAATAAATAATCATTTTTTTTATTTATTTCTAAAATAAATAATAATTTAATGATTGTTTTACATTATCATATTTATTTCTCAATTCTCCAACCATACTTTTATCATTATCACATATAAAATTCCCATTTTTCTTCTTCTGTCTTGTTCATTGATTTCATTCATTTTTTTAACATTTGTTCTTTAACTTTGTTCCAATGCTTAGATCTATATTTATTTGAAAATTTCTATATTAAATTAATTGCACCCGAATAAAAATTTTTTATTTTAAAAAAAAATTTAATTATTAAATTTTTTTTGTTTATTAATATATAATTCTTATATACTCTTTATTTTCTAATAATTATTTTATTCTTTATTAGTGATCAGTGTCATAATTAATTAAAAAATATTTTTTTATTTTTTTAGAATTTAATCTGATTATTGTTAATCCTGAATGAAATGCATAATTTTTTTTATAAAATTTGGTGGGGGAATCATCACAGAAGGAATATATGGAATATAGGTGATGGTGGAATTCACATCAAATCAAAGGAATTTGAACATATTTACGGTATAGTTATCATCAAAAAAAGTTTCCAAACTTGTTCATCCAAATTTTATTTATTTTATCTATTTGATGTCAATAATGTAAATTATTCTAGAAATTTGCTTGTTTTTATTTAATTATTATAAGTATAATTCATTTGTGATCGATAATCAAAAATTAGCCATATGTTTCATAACGACATCAAATTTATTACAATTTATTCTTTATGGCTTTACCCAATTTTTTCGCATTCTTCGATTCAGCAGATTTAGCGAATGTTTATTCTAATTTTCCAACCTTTCATAAGAAGTTTCTACATATAATTTTTAATCTAATTAAATCAAAAAATTATTTGTTTTATATTTAAATATGTTATTTTCTGCATATTTTTAACATTTCTCCAATTTTAATTTCATTCTTATCCAAATTTCTTTCAAACGAATTATAATGGAATTTATAAATAAATTATTTTTTGCGTTCACTACATGCCATGTTCATGACTATTCGGTAGGATTTTTCTTATAATTTCTTTTCTATTTAAAATACAGTTAATTATCTAAATATTTTATGGAAAAATGCGAATATATAGATTTTATATATATATTTTAAATTTATATTATTAATTTTAAATATTTTATATACAATTTTATCACATTTATTTTCGTTTAGTTATTATCCCATATCAAAATTATAAGTAGGATTTATAAAAGTCAAATTTTATTCTGAATTAATATTTTAACAAAATAATTAATTTGCTTTATGATTTCAATGAAGATTTAAGGAAAAATATTATATTGAAATTTTTCTCCTTAACTAGTTATTTCCTTTCAGTTCTAATTTTTTATTTTTAGATGTCGAATAAAGATGTTTTTTTAGTTGTGTCCTTTTCATGGAAAACGTCAAGAGTAATATATTTATACCATATTAATATATTTAAATATTTAAATTAGCTGATTTTATTTACATTCCAATTATTAATTTAAATTTTCTAAATTCATTAATTAAATTGATGTCAATTAGCATAATATTTTATTATTTAATAATTTAACAATTTAATATTTCATATTTTAATTTTTTATCAATTTTACTAATTTATATTATTCTATTGGACCAATGCCTTAATTGCCATGATTTAATCCTCATTGGCAGATTGTTTGATACTGGTCGTGTGGTTGAAAAATATTTCCATACTTAGCGTTGATTTCTTTTTATGACAGCATATAATTATTTATTATTATAATATAATAATTTTTCATCAGATAAAAGTAAAATGTAAGAATTTTATTTAATTTAATATGTATTTTTTTTATGAATTTCATAATTTTAAAATATTTTTATATCTACAAGTTTTTCAAAATTTCTATTTTCCTTTCTTTGTATTATTTTTCTATCGCACTTCAAAATGCCTACATTGGGGAAATTTACGGTATTCTCCAGAATGGTGAAAATAAAATTTTTTAGTGCAATAAATTTATAATGACACCATTGAAATTATATATTTTTTATTAAAAAAATTTCTTTATTTTATTGGTAGATTTTAATAATACTGGAATCTTCAGCCTAAAAAATATGTTTTATATATTATTATTAATTTTCAATATTTATTCGAATTTAATATATTATATTTTTGAAAATTCCTTTATAATAATATGAATTTATTTTTCAAAAATAATTGAATCTGCTTTCAGCATTTATTAATAAATTTTAAAATCCAAAATACATTATAATTTTAATTTTCATCATTGCTTTGATTTATTTTAATATTATTTTCAATTTTTTTTATTTATTCATTTTAATTCAAGCAATTACATAAATTATTTTATAAATTTTAAATTTTCAAATCAATGTTTTATATATTTAAAAATTATTTATATAATTTTTCAACTGCTCCATTCCACGATTATTTTCAATTTATTTTATTATTTTTCATTATTAATATTTTTCGTTATTATCATTTATATTATTTTAAAATAAATAAATTTTATTCTAAATTACAGATATATCAAAGACCAAAGCTCAATTTTATTAAAAAAGTTATAATTTGTTAATTTGATGCAAATTTTTATAATTTATTTCGTTATTTTCTTTTATTACAAAAGAAAATTTTATAATAATATATCATTAATGAAATACGATAAAATAATTCGTAATAATTTTTTAATTAACATTAATCTTGCCAAAATGTTCCTATATAGATTCAATTTTGTTCAAAGTAGTATTTTTTATTCTAATTTTCTCGTTCCTTTGTTGTTTCATCCATTTCAAAAATATAATCGACATTCCATTCTGAGCTATCAATCATGAAATTGTCGTCACCAAAATTTAAAATTTTAATCTATATTTATACATAATTAAAATTTTATTTCTACAATTATCACCGACACTGTCATACTTTAAAATGTCTTTTTTTTCAATATCATTTATAATTTTATTATATTGATTAAGATAATATAGCAATAAAATTAATTTGTTTATTTTATAAATTATGTTGATATATAAATCATTTTCTAATAACAATGAATCTATTGTATTTCTGCTTCATCTTTATTATATACATTTTATAATTTTCATAATTTTGGATATTTTACATATTTTTTACTATTTCTTAGTAATAATAGATAGAGAATAATTTTTTTTAAATATAATGGAAAAATTATTTTTGCTTTTAATTTTAATTTTAAATTGTTTACAAAATTTAATATAGCTCAATTGTTCAAATTTTTTTAATGAAATAATCTGAATGTATTTAAATTTTGAAATTCATTATATTTTATTAATTAATTTTACTCATTTTTATCTTTGTTAATGTTTTTTTTTGAAGATAAATTTCTTTCTATATAAGGTCAACATACCACGATGTTTCTATTTATTTTCTGTAGTATTAAAAAATTTTTTTTGGATATTTCATTCCTTAAATTGAAGAAAAAAGGCCTTTTCTGATTAATGAAACTTGGAAAGAATATAGGTCTACTCGAATTATTATTAATTTTTAAACATTATTATCATTCATCGCTCTTTAATGGAAGCAATTTATCCATTATCTTATTCATGTTTTGCACTCAATTGTTCAATTTTTGATTGTACCTCATTCAAGGCCATCTCAATTTCTCATATGATTTTTCCATTAATATTTTTTTTCTCGTAATTAGCCGTTTAAAACATTTAAATTATATTTAATTAAATTTGATTTTAAAATTTCCATTTTTTATTTATTTTAAATTTAAAAATTTAATTAATTTTTATTAATTTATTTTACCATCATAAATGAATATGATAGATATTTTTTAATGATATATATTATTATTATTTATTATCACATATTAAAAACTTATATTATATAATATTTAATTTTTAATATTTTATTGAATTGAATAATTATTGCGAGGTCTCGAAAGTTAAATTCGTAATTTACCGTCATAAAATTTAATAATCAATTTTCAGATATAATGTGAAAGTCAATCTATGAAATACATTATTATGAATGGTTTTTCTCTTTTATAAAAAGTCGTATTTTATAACATTAATATTATTTTAAAATAAATTCATTATTAATTTTTTTATTAAAATATTCTTAGAATTTATATTCCATTTTTCTCGATCATTTTATTCATTTTATCATACCCTAAAATAAATTTTTATTTAATTAAATCTTAATTAAATTTTCCAAATTATATTTTAAATATTATTTTCAATAAATTTTATAATATATCTCATTTATTGGTTTAACAATTTTTTGGAGGTGTTCTTATTCCTACTGATTGAATTCGCAATTAATTATCTCGTTGCGCCCTTCAATTTCATGGCGTTTTATCTCACGATTGTTCATATCGACATCATTATTTTTAATTTAACAATTTGATTTTTATCCATTTTAATAAAAATTTGTAAATTATCAATCGAAATTGAGTAATTCTCTTCATTCATAATTTATTTTTTTTATATTTAATTTTAGAAAATAAAGATTTAATTCTATAAAATCTTTCCTGAATTTTCATAATTTTAAAATTTTATATGAAAATTGATAATATAATCCTTCACCTCTTGTATTATTCTTTATCATATATTCAAAAACATTATTTATATTATAATTCAATCTTAATTTTTTAATATTTTATTGATTATCATAGCATATTTATTTTTAAATCATTATTTTAAAATCCAAATTTATATTGATTTTTATTTAATAAATTTCTTGATGTTAAAAATGGACGTTGACCGATGTTGTCTTTGAAATAGTGCTTAAATAGCACTTTAATAATTAAACTAATTTTGCATTTACATTACATCTATATTTAAATATTATTCATTTTTATTTAATTTACATTTTCACAACAATATATTTAAATTTATAATTAAATTTAATTTCTTTTTATTTATAAAATCACAAATATACATCATTTTTTAAATTTAATGCTGCTCAAATTTTACACTTGAATTTTTCAATATTAAATCACTTTATCATTTAATTCATTTCTTTAATATTTATTTATAAATCATTTTATTATTTAATTCATATCTTCAATATTTATTTATAAATCATATTTATTTATAAATCATTTTATTATTTAATTCATATCTTCAATATTTATTTATAAATCATTTTATTATTTAATTCATATCTTCAATATTTATTTATAAATCATTTTATTATTTAATTCATATCTTCAATATTTATTTATAAATCATTTTATTATTTAATTCATATCTTCAATAAAAAATTATTTTTAATTAATATTTTATAAATATTAATTTATAATTTACTTTAAACATTTTATTAAAATTTTTTTAAATATTTTTAAAATAAAAACTCTCCATTTTGCCTTGCAGTGAAAATGCCCAATTCTGAGGTAATATATTCAGTGTCTTGGTGGGAGGTGGGACCTTTCTTTTTGATTCTCCCAGTTGCCACTGACCTTAAAAAATACATTATTAAATTAGTTTAAAAAATCTAAAATGAACAGAAAAATTAAATTTTATATATTTTTATGATTTATTATTAACAACAAAAAATTTTTTTAATTCTTTTATAATATTATAGATGAATAGAAGCCAAGAGCAAAATATTTTTCGTGAATTTTTTCAAATTTTATTAGCATATTATTACCATTTTGCCTTACTTTTGAGTTGTTTGCGCCAAATTTCTGGGCCAGCGCATCCATTTATTCAACCAACAAACTGAACATTGGACAATCTAAAATTTTGTGATGTATAAATAAATTTTAGAAAAGAATGTTCATTTCATAATTTGTGTGGAATGATTGGGGAAAAAATGAAAATTTCAAAAATAAAATATGAAGGGGAGATGAATGATTGATGACATCTCTGGGAAATTGCCCGACGCAAATCTTTTACTGTGCCATCAATTTAATTTTTCATAAATAGAATGCACAGAGAAAGATATTGCCCTGGGCAATTTCCCAGAGATTCAACCAATCATTTTAATTTTTCATTCATCAATCATCATCATTCATCATTGTCTCCTTCAATTCATATTTTACTTCCATTTTAAAGGATGATTTTATAGGGAATCCCTTGGGCAAATTTGTTACTGTTCTTTGTCAATAAAAATTAAAAAGATTGAATTGGATGAGAATATATTCGAAAATATTACAATTTTATTTGAATAAATTTATTGCCAAAAAAAGAAAAACTCCTTGATTTTGTTCTATTTTGTCACATTGGAATTTATTTAATTTTTCCAAAAAAATAAAACGGTCACAAAAAAATTAATATTTGTTTAAAAATTTTATGTGCAAATAACTCGATTATTTTTTTAATTTTTATTGTGGGATCATTAATATTGTGGATAATTTATGGACCTCTCTTTTTTTATCTAATAATTCAAAGATAGGAATAATCATTTTGGAACATAGCAGCAACTTAATAAACTCAATATTTACCCCAAAAAAATTTTTTATTTTTAATTTAGATTTAAATAGTAATGATCCAGAAAATTCTTAGGAAAATCCCAAAGTCAATAAAAATTATAAAGATAACCTTTAAAATGGTTTGGCATGGAAAGATTTGGGCACTGAGGCACGATGCAAACAAATTTTCCCAGCACATTTTCCATCATCTATGTAACAAATCTATAAATTTATAAATTTATTTCAAAAAATCTTTGAATATGGATGCGCCAGAAATTCTCGTGGAAAAATTTTTTCTAAATGGACTCAGAGAAAAGGATTTGTTCTTGATATTTTTCAAATAAGCTCGCCAATCATCATTTTCTCCCCCAAATCTTCCTATCAGTTTTGATTAACTTACTGGGAATGGGAATTTGCTTATGTAAATTTACTCTTCATTATTCAGAAAAACTTTAAAAAATTTCAGTAGTACATATTTGATGAATTTGGACTTGAGTT